>CM040242.1:176278156-176667173 GCA_022545495.1 Chrysanthemum lavandulifolium | reverse complement strand
AAGTTCACCCATCATGGACATTTCAAAATTTTTCTTCATGAGTTTTGCAAAGCGATTGAAAACTTTTATGTGTTGACCCAAAATGATGTCATCACGTAAATTTGAACAATTAAGATGTGTGCCCGTGATATTGTATAAAAGAGTTGGGTCAACCGAGCCTTTGGTGAAATTATTGGCAATGAGGAAAGATGATAGCTTATCGTACCATGCAGGGGCTTGTTTGAGACCATAAAGAGCTTTGTTCGGTTTGTAGACATGGTTTGGGAACTCGGGATCAACGAATCCATCTGGTTGGTGACATAGACCGTTTCTTTAAGTTGTCCATTGAGAAGCGCCGTTTTGACATCCATCGATGACCGTCATGTTCATATGAGCATGACGCGAGAAATATCGAACGACCTCAAGGCGAACAGCGGAGCAAAAGATTCTTCAAAGTCTATTCCTTCTTCACGGCGATAACCCTTAGCAACTAGGCGTGACTTGTTTGGATGACATTCCCTTGACATCAATTTGTTTTCCAAATCCATTTTAGACCAATGGCGTAGACTCTGTTGGTCTTTCAACGAGTTCCATACTTCAAGGCGTTTGAATTGGTTGAGTTCTTCTTGCATGGATTCAATCCAGTTGTCTTTTGTCATTGCATCTTTAATGTTTTAGGTTGATTAGCGGGCGGTGAGTGCATAAATGCGGTGTTCACCATCGAGTGAAGGCGTTGTCTCGTAACGGTTGGTTGATTCGGGTTGCCAATAATGTTAGCGGAGGATGGTCTTTTGTCCATCTATGTGTAGAGGTTGATGTTGGTATACATTGTGCAGTTCGAGGATTCAAATGGTTTGTTGAAGATTCCGCAACATCAGTGCGGCGATCTCATTAGCAAGCGGGTTGAAGAAGCATTTGGATCAAAATCTGCGGTGGGGTACTTCATTGAGAATATCATCATTTGGTTCATCATTGTTGGGCGGTGTGTTCAAGCTGTTGTGTTGGAGTCAATTGGTGTAGGTGCATCTTCAACGATGGTTGTTGTAGCAGTGTATCGGTATAGGAATATTATCGGGTTGTGCGGTGAGCGGCGGATACACGAGAGCACGTTCATCAATATCGTCACGAGCGGAGGAGCAAATAACCTTTCCATTTGTTGTGAGTTAGGTGAGGGCTTTCTTGGTGATGATGGGGTTGAGGAAGTTTAAGCGGTTGTGACCGGGTTCTAAGTTGTTATACTCGAAGCCATTTCAGTGAGTTCATCGAAATGAGCATGAATCGTTTCCATTACCTCCTTGGTTCGGCGATTCAGTTCGGAAACCTTTAGAATTGTCACGATATCAATAAAGACTCCAATATCGACTTTTGCTTTGAGCTTTCCAAAATCATCACGATCATTATTCGGATAGCAAAGGGATCAAATACATGAAAGTGTTTGAGGTTCGGTTTATAGTTGTGGACAAGCTCAAAGGTGTTTTGTTGTGGCGTTTGTGATCATAGAGCGGTTTTGAGTATAGCATGCGATGAATCGACACGCCCATAAGTGTCTGGAAGTTTAGCATTGATTAACATTGTTCTTGCGGCTTCCACTAACGTTCGGTTTAGTCTTTCAACAACTCCGTTTTGTTCGGTGTCCGTGCAATAGATGTTTGATCTTTGAATTCCACTTTCTCATAAAATTCACGAAGGGTTTTGTTAACAAATTCGGTTCCTTTATGCATTACGATGATTACGGCGGTGTTGCGGGTGAACACATATCTTTGTGAGAAAGGTGATGATCATTTGTGGAGCTTGGTCTTTGCTACGAAGAAAGTAGACCCAAGTCCATCGTGAGTAGTCATCAACAATTACTAAGATGTAGCGTTTGCCATTGATCGTTTGCAGCGCATCGGGCCACACAAATCCATGTGAAGAAGATGAAGCACATCTTTGAGGTTGTGTTCCACCTTTGAAGGAAAATGAGCACGAGTGCTTTTCCCTTGTTCACGGTGAGCAAAGGTGATCTTTTGAATACCGGAATCGTGGGAGTCCTTGACTAGTTTGTGTCGAGCAAGGTTGGTGATGGTTTGAAAGTTTAGATGTGAGAGCAGCGGTGCCATAGCCAAGATTTTGTAGATGTTGCCTTTGAAAGTAAGCAAATGGGAGAGGAAGCAACCATGTCTTGCATAGAGATAGTGTAGAGACTAGAATTACGAGAGCGGACATAAGGTCGTTTCCTTGTAGATCACGAATGAAACAAGTTTTCTCCTGAAAGCAACCTCCAAATCTCCATCACAAAATTGACCTCTTGAAAGCAGTTGTGACCGAGGCCTTCCACATAGTAAACCTGCTTGATTTCGATGTTCCCATTAACATAATCTCCGTAGCCCATGATGGCTGCGAGTGATCGTTCGAATCGGCGGTGCCAATGAACTTTGCAATAAAGTTTGATAACAGTTTAAGGTTGCTGTCATGTGTCGGGAACATCCGCTATCAACAATCGAGAGAATGATCATATCACTGCATTACACACGGGCGACACGGATGGAATAGAAGTAGATGTGGAACCCGAAATGTTAGAGGGTTCCAAGCGAATCGTTAGACATACACACATTTATAAGTTTAGGCATCCATTTAAATCCTAGTGTGTTATATATCCATTTACGCCATCTATAACTACTCTTTGCTTTAGTCTTAGTGAAAGCACTAGGTGGTACTACATTCTTAGGAGGTGAGCGGGAGCTCTTGTGATAGCAATGGTTGCCTTAGAATCTAAAGAAGGTGGTTTACCAAGCACGGACTTAGAATGATTAGTGGGCCTAGAGGTATTCCGATTCTTAGGATTCCGTAATCTAGAGATTATAGCTTTAGCAACACATTTGTCATGACAATCGAATTCATACTCTTTTGACAAATATCACAAGGTGCATCGGTGAATATCAAAGGTACTTAGCGGTTTAGCATTCGTTACATCACTATTTCTATTACATTTGCGACGCAACATCTATAGTGGAAGTAACATGAGTTTTATTGAGTCCTAGGGTGTTCTTCTACTTTAGCATTCCTTATTGATCTTTTCTTAGGTGCAACTTCCTATTCTTCGTTTGAGTGCTCTAGGTGTGAAGTGCGGACGTTTGGAAAGATGCAACTATTCTGTTTGATGAGGGAAACACATTAGCAACTTGTGATTTGGCGGTGGGAATTCTAGGTTCACGATTACTAAGTGTGTTGGTGCTAATCTCTTAATCACGATGGCGGGAGTTGTTCATACTTTCCTAACATTTCCGTAACTTAGAGATGGTGTGAATCGGATCTTGATTTTCGAGCGAATATTACCGGCAAAATTCATGACTTCTCTAGTGTGAGCAAGATAGTGATCAAGTTCATTAGATGCTTCATCTCGAGTCTTTTGAGTAAATCAAATATGACACCATATTCTGTTTAACTTTTAAAAGTTCTTGTTCATATTTTGAGATTTGACTTTTCAAAGACACGTTTTGATCATCCAGTTGCTCAATTTTAGGATCGAAGATTTTGCACTCAATTGAGCGATTTTCTTTTGAAAACTAAGTTGATGGTTGTGAATATCTTTTCACACCAATGAAGACGACGTTTTGCATTGTAAATTTCCGTGTGTGTCGTTTATTTTCGACTTTTAAAGACTCGATCTGAAGCACATTATCGGTGTTCTCCATGATTACAACAGTTTCAACAATATCGTGAGAGATATGATCGGATGCATATGGCAGCGAATAGAATAGCACAACATTATGGATATCGGCCGAGATAACATCTTCCAAGAGTCGATCAACATCTTTTCTCAACAGTTTCTTTTGCGTTTTGTGTTAGTAATAGATGTTTACATTTTCTCGGCGTTTTCATTACCCCAAGTTCCTTATGAAAATCCTTTTCCGAGCAATTGCACAACTTTTCAAGTTTTAACATTAGGTAAAAGATTTTTCGAAAAATGTCTCTTTGTTCTCGCGCGGGCGATTGAAAATGTTCAACTTTGATTTCGGATCGATATTCTATCTCATGTTGTAAAATTTTGAGGTCGACCATGAAAATGTCAAAATATCGAAGAATTTTTCGATTTTCGGGTTGTGAGTTTACTTCGCTAATGGAAGGTAAAGGACCATAAGTTTGTGCAAAGGCTGTTTTGGGATTAACAATAGAAGACTCGGTGTTTTGATGATAACCCTTGGTGTGTTAGAAGAATCCGTTGGTGTGTGAAAGTGACCGCGTTTTATAATTAAAGGTTTGTTGTAAACAACATTTTTAATTTTGATCGACTCTCGTCTTACGCATCTAATTCCTCTTGACGATGGTATTCAACAACACTCATGTGATATTATCAATTTTGTATTTACCTTTGGAAACTTGAGGAGTTGGTTTGAATGTTTTTAGTGAAAGCTTTGGTTTATGTCAGCTAGATTTTTCCATATCCATTTGGATTAGGTTTTAAGGTAAACTTTTCAATAGCATTCTTGATTCACCATGTTTGTAAACAACAGTTTTAAACTCTTTAAGTTTGTTTTGCAAACCGAGAATTTACGCAAGAAGGTCATCTACCGATTCGTTGAATGCTTTTTGTATCACGGAGAAGCTGTTTTGACAATTTAACAACTCGACCTTAGCATTTTGATTTTCCAAGGTGAGGCGTTAATTTGCTTTTTATGTTCATGTTTGATTGTTCTAATTCGGACAACAAAGCATTCTTCGAGCGGCTAGATCACGCATCTGTCTCTCTAAATATTTTTCGTTTTGATGAGATTTTGCAAAGCGGCTTCAAAACCTTTTCACGGTTTTCTTGAGTTTTGAAAAAGTTGAGTTGCATTTGTAAACATTCAAAATCCTTGGTTAATGATGCATTTTACTTTTTAAGGATTGATTTAATGCATAACATTCCTCCATTTTGATTTTATGGTCTTGAATTAACCGAGCAAAATCCGGATGAGGCAACAGATCATCTTGTTCAGCGTGAGTCTCAACATGATCATTCTTTAGATCCTCGAAATGCGACCACGAGTCAATTTGATTATCAAAGGAAACCATGAGGTCATCTTGATCGTCAAATGTAACTACTGAGGTTAACTTGAAAATCATCGAAGAAGATGTAGAAGACTCATTTTGAGCGATCGATCCGTGCGGATTCGAGATATTGGCGGAGATATTAGTTCGAGATATGATGATGGTTTGTTGGTGCACGAGACAAGCCATCGATGTCATCTCTTGAGCTGTATCACTCATGTGCGGCTCATGCATATTAGCCATCAACATAACATTTGCATTCGCTGCAAGTCCTCCATATCATCATCACAGTGCGCATACGCCATAAAGCTCTGTTCTTTGTTTATAAGAGATCCTGACTTCATCCTTAAGAGCCAAAAGTAAGGCCTCTTTGAAATAAGCACGCCCCTAGTCCTTGGCTTTGGGCATGCATTAGCCAGTGTCCCTTCTCATTGCGGTTGTAGCATCGAAGACCATTTAACCGATTTTGAGCATTTCCTGTTCCACCACTTGAGCTCATTGTTATTCCTACCCACGACATTAAACCCTTGACCACCGCCCATCGGCGACCATAATCACGATTACGAACTTCAACCGTCCATTGTTCATGACTTGAGTCCGTGTGTTAGATGAGGAGCGAATCGATTGTTGGATTTGTTGGTGTAACGACCAAAAGCATTAGCAATCATCACAAATCCTTGTTGCAATGCTTGAGCGGATCTGTTTCCTCGGTAGCTTCAACGACATATGCTTGAGCATTGTTCTTGTATGGAACCAATTGATTTTGTTGAGGTTGAGGTTATTCTTTGTGAAGGTGTGTTGGAAGCGATTGGTTGAGTTCTTTGGTTGAGAGGATAATTACATTGAGCATACAAGGCAAGTTGTTGATTGTCCGGTTGTGTTGTTTAGCAATTTGAGCACGGAGAATCCTTTCGATCAACTTCCTTCTCATGAGGCTTCAAGTAATCGTACAACAATCCATAAGTAGAATGATGCATATTCTTAAGCAGCGGAGAAAAATGACATACTTCTCCCATTACGGACCAAGACTACTCGGGAACTTAGTATTCTTTGCAATTCTTGGCATGATGATGTTGTGTTTATCCAAATCATTGATGATGTCGAAAATCGATGATGATATGACTCGAGTGTCTCTCGGGTTCAATCATGAAGTGTTCATAAGCCAAGTAAATTTTGGATTCCAAATCCTCACGATTGAGTACCGATCCTTCCATAAGAAGGCGAATATGATCCCACATTTTTGTGCGATCTTTTGAGCATCAACACTACGAAGAATTGGGTTTGGTAATCCTAAGAGGATGTATTCCATTGCAAGTTCATCGACTTCATAGTGTAGAAGTTACGTAGGATTTAAATGCCTGCTTGATAGCAATGTTGGTTTGTTCATCTCTTGGTGGAGCAGTTGGATCTCCGGGTACAATGACGGTAGGCATCTCAAATGGACCTTCAAGATAACCTTCTTTAAGAACTTTCCATGTGGCTTCTTGGATCACGAACCTAAAGAACCTTATCACCCATTGATCGTAGTTTCTGGAGTGAGCATTGGAGGTCTATCAAGTGATCGACTTCATGAATTGATTGTTGGTCGCTTAAAGCTTCACACATCTTTGCAAACCAAGTGGGTTCCTTCATAGTGGTCCGTGATGGATGTTGATTGAAATCGGTTGTGTAGGGTTGAACTTGAAGGCTTGATTGTGGTTGAACCATTTGTGGTTGTGGAATTGCACCAAGTTGTGGAGTATGTTCTTGATTAAATTGTTGTTGATAAATAGCTTGTTGTTGATTCCATTGTTGATGTTGTGGAGTTAATTGTTGTTGTTGATGATTATAAGTGTGAGGGAAATAGTTAGAGTATGGTAGTTGAGACATGATGATAAACTTGTGTGGTAAAAAATTGGATCTTTGTAGTCGAATGAACCTTTGTTGATGAAGTGTCCTTAGGCGTAGAAAAGACAAGAACCAAGTAACACTTATGCGTAAAAACACCAAAAGTTACGCGTAACAAGAATAGTTCTGGCGTAGGATTTAGCTTACGCGTGGCGGGAAAAAGACTAAAGTTATGCGTAAGCGATAAGTTAGGCGTGAAAGTTAGGCGTGGGATTACCTTATCGTGGGACTAGGTCTCGCGTAAGATGAATCTTAAGCGTAAGATTTTCTGGCGTAAGCTTTATCTTAAGCGTAAGATTAGGGTTTTATCCCAGTGATCTTTACACTTCACGGTGCAAAAGATATCCAAAGTCGACGTATTTTCGGACTTATCCAAGTAAGAAAACACGGAATAAACCGAAAATTGAAGATCAAACCAAGGACAGTCTTACGCGTAATTTTAGGGTTTTGTTACGCGTAAGATTACTCGTAAGAATGATTTTGTCCAAATGTGTTTCTAAACCCGTTTTTGTGTGATGAAATAGCTTCAATAACACCAAAATAACACAAAAGTGTGAAACTTGATGATCCAAAGCACTTAAAAGCGATTCTGCGTAGGATAACACCCACGAACAAAAACAAGCTTAAAACAAGGAAAAACACGTAAAGTTCCAAACTTTTGCCAAAACCAATAGTTTAACACCTAATAACGTTGAAAGTACAAGAATCTTGGATTAAAAAGTGTAAAAATCGAGTTTTAAGCGAACCAAAGAATGCGTTATCTCTTCGCGTAAGACCCAAAACCAAAACTTCAAAAACAAGCGAGTACACCCAACTATTTGGCGATTGATACCTTTGTTAGGTCACTAGTTTTACAACACAAGCTTATAGAGAAGAGATGAAGGCGATTGAACAAGTAACAACACACACACACGTATAGTAGAGAAAGCGGTTAGGCGTAATGTAAGAGTGAAAGAATAACTTGAACAACCAACCCTCGAATGAGGGTTTACAAGAGTTTATATAGGCAAGGAGCTAGGGCAACACTCCTCTCCTTCCCTATTCCTTATTGAGCTTGGGCCTCGACTTATGGGCCTTCTACATAAGTGGACCTTAAACAAACATAAAGGCCATAATAAAGCTACCTATTACATATGAAATATAAATACTTGAAATCTTTGTTTAGGAGTGATTCCAACACCTCTACTAAAATCCCAATAGTTCAAAATGTGTCTTTGAAAAGTCAAATCTTTTCCTTGTAAAATTTAAGCGTCCGCACTAGGAGCTAGAGCACTCAATCGAAGAATAGGAAGTTGCGACCTAAGAAAAGATCAATAAAGAATGTTAAAGTAGAAGAACACCCTAGGACTATGAATAAGACTCAGCGTTGCTTCCACTATAGATGTTCGACAAATGTAATAGAAATAGTGATGTAACGAATGCTAAACTTTAAGTACTTTTGATATTGATCGATGCACCTTGTGTTATTTGTCGTAAAAGTATGAATTCGATTGTCATGACAAATGTGTTGCTAAAGCTATATATCTCGATTACGGAATCCTAAGAATCGGAATACCTCTAGGCCCACTAATCATTCTAAGTCGTGTTTGGTAGACCGCCCTCTTTAGATTCTAAGGCAAGCATTGATGTCCTTTGTAGCTCCAGTTTCACCTCCTAAGAATGTAGTACCACCTAGTGCATTCACTAAGACTAAAGCAAAGAGTAGTTGGAGATGGCGAAATGGATATATAACACACTAGGATTTAAATGGATGCCTAAACTTATTAATGTGTGTATGTCTAATATTGCGCTTGAAACCTCTAACATTTTGGGTTCCACATCTACTTCTATTCCATACGTGTAAATGCGTGTGTAATGCGGTGATCTGGATCATTCTCTGGATTGTTGATAGCGGATGTTCCCGACACATGACGAGCAACCTTAAATTGTTATCAAACTTTATTGCAAAGTTCATTGGCCTTTTATTAGGTTAGGAATGATCACTTCAGCGACTATCATGGGCTACGGAGATTATGTCAATGGGAACATCGAAATTAGAAGGGTTTACTATGTGGAAGGCCTCGGTCACAATCTCTTTCGAGAGGCCAATTTTGTGATGGAGATTTGGAGGTTGCTTTGGGGAGAAAACTTGTTTCATTCGTGATCTACAAGGAAATGACCTTATGTCTAGCTCGCGTAATTCTAGTCTTTACACTATCTCTATGCAAGACATGGTTGCTTCCTCTCCCATCGCTTACTTTCAAAGGCAACATCTACAAAATCACGGCTATGGCACCGTCGTCTCTCACATCTAAACTTTCAAACCATCACCAACCTTGCTCGACACAAACTAGTTGAAGGACTCCACGATTCCGGTATTCTAAAGATCACCTTTGCTCGACTGTGAACAAGGGAAAAGCACTCGTGCTCATTTTCCTTCAAAGGTGGAACACGACTCTAGACATGTGCTTCATCTTCTTCACATGGATTTGTGTGGCCCGATCGCGTGCAAATGATCAATGGCAAACGCTACATCTTAGTAATTGTTGATGACTACTCACGATGGACTTGGGTATACTTTCTTGAGCAAAGACCAAGCTCCACAAATGATCATCACCTTTCTCACAAAATCTGAGTTAAGCTCGCAACATCGTCGGGATAATCGAGCAGACAAAGGAATTGAATTTGTTAACAAAACCCTTCGTGAATTTTATGAGAAAGTGGAATTGACATCAAACATCTATTGCGTACACGAACAAAGCGGAGTTGTTGAAAGCGAAACCGAGCGTTAGTGGGGCGCAGAACAATGTTAATCAATGCTAAACTTCCGGTTACTTATGGGGTGAAGTGTATCTACTACATGCTATACTCAAAACCGTTCTATGATTACAAAGCGCCACAACAAAAACCTTATGAGCTTGTCCACAACTATAAACCGAATCTCAAACACTTTCATGTATTTGGATCCCTTTGCTATCCGAATAATGATCGTGATGATTTTGGAAAGCTCAAAGCCAAAGGCGATATTGGAGTCTTTATTGGATCTTGTGACAATTCTAAAGGTTTCCGAATACGGAATCGTCGAACTAAAGAGGTAATGGAAGCGATTCATGCTCATTTTGATGAACTCACGGAGATGGCTTCGAGTATAACGACTTAGAACCCGGTCACAACTGTTTAAACTTCCTCAAACCCCATCATCGGTGAACAAAGCCCCGACTAACTCGTCAACAAATGGAAAGGTTATTTGCTCCTCATTTAGTGGCGATATTGATGAGCGTGCTCGGTGTATCCGCTGTTTCATTGCACTCGACGATAATATTCCTATACGATACACTGCTACAACAACTACCGTTGAAGATGCACCACCAATTGACTCCAACACAACATTGAACACACCGCTTCCAACAATGATGAACGGTGATGATGTTCTAAACAATGAAGTACCCCACTGCAGATTTTGATCCAAATCGTTCTTTAACCCGTTTGCCAATGAGGCTGCTTGCACGGATGTCGCGGAATCGTCAACAAACCATTTGAACCCTCGAATCGCACAATGTATACCAACATCAACCTCTACACACCGATGGACA
Organism: Chrysanthemum lavandulifolium; assembly: GCA_022545495.1. Classification (NCBI taxonomy): domain Eukaryota; kingdom Viridiplantae; phylum Streptophyta; class Magnoliopsida; order Asterales; family Asteraceae; genus Chrysanthemum; species Chrysanthemum lavandulifolium. The sequence goes on along the minus strand of CM040242.1, from coordinate 176,656,725 downwards.
AAAGACCATCCTCGGCTAACATTATTGGCAACCGAATCAATCGGTCGTTACGAGACAACGTCTTCACTCGGATGGTGAACATTGCATTTATGCACTCACATCTCCGCCAATCTGAACCTAAAAACATTAAAGACGCAATGACAAAAGACAATGGATTGAATCCATGCAAGAAGAACTCAACCAATTCAAGCGTCTTGAAGTATGGGGCGGTTGAAAGACCAACATTGGTCTCGTCATTGGTCTAAAATGGATTTGGAAAAACAAATTGGATCTTTGAAGGGCGTAATCGAAACAAGTCACGTCTAGTTGCTAAGGGTTATCGTCGGGAAGAGGAATAGACTTTGAAGAATCTTTTGCTCCGGTTGCTCGTCTTGAGGTTGTTCGGATATTTCTCGCGTTCGCGGCTCATATGAATATGACGGTCTATCGGATGGATGTCAAAGCGCGTTTCTCAATGGACAACTTAAAAAGCGGTCTATGTCGACCAACGGATGGATTCGTTGATCTGAGTTCCGAACCATGTCTACAAACCGAACAAAGCTCTTTATGGTCTCAAACAAGCCCCTCGGGCGTGGTACGATAAGCTATCATCCTTCCTCATTGCCAATAATTTCACCAAAGGCTCGGTTGACCCAACTCTTTTTATACAATATCACGGGCACATATCTTAATTGTTCAAATTTCGTGGATGACATCATTTTGGGTCTACACATAAAAAGTTTTCAACCGCTTTTGCAAAACTAATGAAGAAAAATTTTGAAATGTCCATGATGGGTGAACTTACATTCTTTCTAGGATTGCAAGTTCATCAATCACCCGTGGTATTTTCTTGAGTCGATCAAATATGCCCTTGAATTGTTAAACAAATTTGGAATGAAAAACGTGATACTTATGCCACACCAATGACTCATACCAAGAAGCTAGAGCGATTTACATGGGAAATTAGTGGACCCTACCAAATACCAAAGTATTATTGGGTCTCTCATGTATCTAACAGACTAGCGCACTGATATTGTCTTTTGCCGTTTATCTATGCTCCGTTATCGATCGAGACCAAGCTGAAACCCACCTCTCTCGAGGCTAAAAGAATCCTCCGATACATCAAGGAACCATTAACTTGGGGATCCGGTATCCGAAGGATTCGATTTTGAACTAATCGCTTTTGAGACCGACCACGCAGGATGCTTAGATTCACGGAAAAGTACTTGAGAGCTCTACAATTTCTTGGTGATAAGCGGGTGTCTTGGCAATCAAAGTAGGATTGTACATATTGTCATCAACCAAAGCGCGAATATGTAGCCATGTCGCGTGTTGTGCTCAAGTCATTTGGATGAGAACACAACTCAAAGACTATGGTTACGTATTTGATGAGAATCGATGTCTGCGACAATCGGAGTGCCATTGCAATCTTGTGCAACTCGATTCAACATTCAAATCAAAGCACATCGATCTACGCTATCATTTCATCAAGGACCACGTGGAGCAGTGCCGTTGAATTATACTTTGTGGGTATTGAATACCAATTGGCGGATCTTCTCACCAAAGCCTTGCCTCCCGCTAGGTTTAATGAGTTGGTCCACCAGTTGGTATGAGGTGTTTGACTCAAGAGGAATTGGATGAACTCTTAAAACATTCTTAAAACCTGTCAAACACCAAAACATCCTTTGTAAATAAATTTTCAAAAACAAAATACAAAAATATAAAATCTTATAAAACAACAAAAATATTCTTCTAATCTATAATCTCAACATGGCAAGTACATTTCTTCCTTCATCACTATAATCTTTCAAAATTCAGTATTTTACGATCAAGTGTTGAGGGGAGAAAATTATAACTTTAACTGTTTCAAAACACCGTGTACTTGCATGTTATCATATCTCGGTTGTTTCTTTTAACAATGGTGGTGAATTTTACGGTTAAATAACACTCCTCGGACTAAAATTAATAACCGTTCATTATTTGTTCAAGTCAAGGAGGAGTGTCGTCAAGTTTCTTTCTTAAAACTTTTGTTTGGTAACCAAAATGGAAGTTAAAAGGCTTTGTTTGAAAAAGGAAAAGGTGGAGGGACCAAATCGTCAAAACCTTAAAGTTATTTTTAATATAACACCCCCACCTAACTTTCACTTCTCATTTATTACTCAAAACATAAAACCATCCCACGATAGAATTCACTCAAGAAATCCGTGTTTCAGATCATCATTTTGTAAGTGATTTCGTGTTTACAACATGTTTTTAAGCAATGGTTTTGAATTTTTCAAAAATCCAACGGTTAAAACTTTGTATAATCTCGTTTTTGTGGTCTACGCATATGTGTATGAACACATGATCAAGATTGGGTGTTTATGGTTAAAAGAATAGTGTCAAAACGTTTCTAACACATCAATGATACCGTTTTAATCATCAAAACTCGCCCAGAATCACGAATTAAATGATTTACGAAATTAGGGTTTATGTGTCGATTTGGGTTTTTCCAAATGTGAAGTGTTTTGGTATGAAAGATTGTTGGGTTATAGTTTTAAGTTGTTGAATTAATGATTTCCATGGTTATTAACCACCCAGAAACACGAATTGGTTAACATTATGGATTTAGGGTTTAAAGTTCATAATATTTGGTAACTTTTGATTCACAACGAGTTAAGTGTTATAACTTGGTATAAAGACTCCTCAACACTCTTAAACTACCGAAAAGTTTTGTGCATATTCCATGGCTAGATTTCATACGCGAGATTTAGGGTTTAGACTACGCGTAAGTTTTCTGCCGAATTTGTTAAAAGCGTGCAATTGTGTTTTGCTGTTATAAAATGAATTTTGTGTTAATATTGATGATTTGATGAATTTATTTCGGGCTTGCTACACTTAAAATTCAGAATCAAGGTTGTTGTAACTCTACGCATAAGGATCACCTTACGCGTAGCATGTTATCGTGAAGATTAGTCTTACGGCGTAGCTTCTACGCATAAGGTTCTACATATGGGACTGGCGTATCCTCGTGAAGGATATGCGTAAATGATGACCTCTACGCATAAGGTCAACTCTTACGAGTAGCCCACAGCGTAAGGTTAATATATGCCCACGCCGTAAGCTCTGCGTAAGGTCCCTTTTCCCACGCGTAACATTTCTTACGCCGTAAGTTAGGATCCCACGCGTAAGTTTAAGCCACGCATATATCATTTACGTCACGCATAACTTTACCAATCCTACGCATAAGCTCGGATCATACCTTCGTTATGAATTGTTACGTGTACAAACTTGTAAATAAACTAATCATATCGTCACGAATCCAAAATGTCACTAATAAATCTAAAGCGTTTGAGATGTTGTGAACCATAAGTGATAACATAAACTTTAAAACTTAAAGTTAACCAACTCACAAAACATTTCACACGTCATTGGACTATTGGACATACAAGTGACTTAGGACTCGTAACAATCATTGACCTTTGTACATTCAATAACTAGACAATAAGACCTTACATTGACTAACATTATGTCTTTCGATATGTTGGTTCTTTTGGCTAATGTTATTTCGAGATCACGACATGGTGAACAAATGAATGTGGATGCATCGAAGTTCTCTCCATTGCCGATATCTATCCTTATGGCTATCCAATGAAGATAGGAAAGAATAATCTCCGTGTTGACTTTGACACCCTCACTTGCTCGAATCTTCGTGTTTAATTGCTATTGATATTACGAGGACTCATCCGTATCATAATATGCTCACTCACTCAATTGTTCACGAGATCTATATCCAACAGTTCGGAACACTATGGAAAGGGTCAAGGACGGATGCTATGTGGCGGTGACTCGAATCACAAACAAGTCACCATTACACCCGCAGACTTAAGGGCATTCTCCTAATTCACAAGTCAATCCAACCAAACTATATGCCACACTGTTGAAGAGCTCACTCTCAATTCTTAATCGGTATCGGTTATGGCGAGGCTACGGAGTAATCACCAAGCATTCTCACGTAGAGCTTAGGAGTATTCCTCAACCATGGAGAACTCTCTACATGATCATCACCAAGTCTGTTTACGGTCGTGGCGGTGGCTATGAGCATCCTAAGCTCATGGAAGCGCAAATATTTTGGGCATTGGTCAACATGAAACACATCGCTATCGAAGCTCGATTTGGGATGACATGATGTCATTTCTCAACAAGCTTGGCTCAAAGATTCCTACATCGATATACTAAACCGTTGATCCGAGAGCACTTGGACTTCATCCCGATATTCCCAAGAGGCTCAATGACCCCGACAATCATGATATGTTGACGGAGCCTATTCTATCTTCGAGAATCAAGGAATCGTCTACAAAGAAACAAGGAGTCTGTATTACGATTTCCTTCTAAGCGAAGATGTCGAAAGCTCGAAGCGTACAAAAGGTATCCGGAAGCAGTTAGACAAGGCAAAGTTGGTCATCTCGATGAAAATCTTCTAGAACACCAGTAAGGAGAACTAGAAGAGGAAGTGTGAAGCGCAACAAATCTTGTGAGTCAAAGGAAGTTTCCTAAAGGAATCATCCTTCTAAAAGGATTGTTCCGTAAAGGAAGCCGAACCTATTCCCACACTTGAACCGCAAAGAAAGCTTGTGGGCGAGAGCTCGAAGATCTTGTCTGAGATGAAGAGGTTCATTACTCAAGAAGCGCAATCAAGCACGCCTCGTAGCAAAACCTCCAAGTCCTCCATTTGTCCAAGGAAAAGGAAGACTCGGCAATTGTACCCTATGATGAGAGCTCGAAGAAGAAGAAGAGCAAGCTGGATAAATCATACGGAAGAAGTTTAAAATCGTCCGACATCTTCAAAAGGCTAAAGAATTTGCTAAAGACCAAATGGGTGGCCCGGTGGGTCAAGTGGTGCAGCTCAATCTTCACCGACTCTCGATGCGGTTAATCAACCCGATAAAGGGGCTGGTGCCACCACTCTTGTGCAACAACAAAAGCCTCTGAGAGGATACTATTGTATATGATTTTGAGAAACCGAGGCGAGAAAGATAAAGATGCGCTTCACGATGATGTACGGATAGTCCTACGCTCACGAAGGAAACTTCGAACCACCAAAGGACCGAAATCTCCTCACATCTCATCATCATCGGTTCTTCGTCTCATTCATCACAACCACCATCTAAGAAGTCAACCAAATCATCATCCAAAACCGTGAAGAAACCACCTAAATCTTGGATTTCTCGGACTCATGAAAGAATTGTGAAAGTTGTCCAACAAGTCGAAAGAAGGATATACTTCTGTAAAACCGAATTGGTTTCTTGACCAAATCTGATGCTTAAATGATGAGAAAGACAAGATGCGAAAGAAAGGAATTTATCGAAGTTCATGAAGAGTCATCGTAAAGAGGAGGCGAACGAAATGATCGAAGGTTACACTAACAAGTACCTTCATGATATCGTTCCTAAAGTCCAAAAGGAGCTGGAGAAGGCGGCAGAGATCATACCCACAAGTTTCTTCTCAAACCTTGTCCCGGTGTGACTAAAGAAGTATTTTCCGGACAACTCACCCCTAACATCGTCGCATTGGTTAAACATACAATGGCCAAAGAAGGCGATCTCTAAATCGAGTTAATCGCTAAACTAGTGATGCAAATGTCAAAGCGATCGGAGCGTTTACTCGGATGAAGCTAAATTTTTGAAGGTCTACTTGCTTTTCAATTCGGATCATCATGCAAGAGTCACCGATCAACCCAAACGGCCAAGAGATGGCGATGACAAGGACAAGGACTCGCATCTAAGCGTCGGAAGCAATCGGTGAATCTTCTTGATGCCACCTCCTCCACAACGGACTTCTTCTCAGAAGTCTCCTCCACCTCGGTCTTTCAACGATAAACCTCGGGACGATTCGAGTTACCACCCGACTCAAAAACCGGTGATTACTTTGAGTATACGGTGGTGACGATGAAGAGGTCCTTGAGCCCCAACAACAACCCACTCTCCCAAACAAGGACGTAAACCGACATCATCATCTAAGCCTTCGAAAAGAAGAAGACGCCATATCTTGGCGTCATATCATGGCTAGAATGGTTTGCTACACTTGTTAACAACACTCCTACCCGAAGAAGGTCAAGAATTGGTGAGCGGTAGCACCTTGGAGCATGCAAAGATTTTGCAAGAAAGGTTCCGTGTGAAGAAGATGACGAAATCGAATTGAAGCGCATCAAGAATGAAGCATTCCTACTTTTGAAAGACAACTCGGAAAGTGCAATCGAGGTTGAATATCACCTTGAAAACATTGCTCGAGCCATGTCTAACAACATGGATTGGCTCAACCCGAAGCAAACATCGACTTCACCAAACGGGACAATCCTCCATATTACACCGATCGGTCTCGACCTCTACCTACCATTGGCCAACCTGATCGACCTAAGTTCCTTTCGGACATTTCTTCAACAAAGACTTAGATTTTCTTCAACACGGTGGCGATGGTTCAAGGAAATACGCTACATCTCTAACACTTCCATTCCCCGCGCCATATACTCGATTGTATAGCCATCGAGGAACGTGCTACCACATGTTCTCCGACAAAGTGGTAGCGTATGACCAAGATGCAATGTATGGGATTCACCATTGGTCGAATGTCAAGAATCTACTACGTGTCGCTTGGTCCGAAGTCTCAACATGCGTTGTTCAAGACTAAATGTATCGTGGCCATCCAACATGTTGGTCTATCGTCTAAATGGGACTACACTTTTCTCAAGAATATTGTGGTCAAAAGACAAGACGAAAGGGACTATGCATTCTCAAGGCGACTTTGAGAATTTGAACATCAACGATATTGAAGACATGTACCTTGCCAAAGTTCAAGGTCGCATGAGACAATTTCAAGCGAAGTACAACGTGAATTCATCAAGTCATCGCTCATCTCATCGACGCATAGTCATCAAAGAACGTGTTGAAGATCTTGACTTGCCGTTGAATCATATCGAAGCGTGTCAACTTCACTCCACCACGACTTGATCTTCCGATATCAACCATTTATCACAATTAACGCTCATCGACAAACCATTTGGTGTCGTTTATCGCGATGAACTTCATCACAATTGCTTGATGGCGTGTAATGAGCTCCACAAATTTGGAGATCATACTCGAATATGGTTAGGGACGGATTAGCTTATCGATTGAAGGACATACGTGAAAACATTGGGAACCCTAAGCGATGGAATTCTCGGGATCGGAGGAATGTGAGAAGGATTATCACCATGATTGATGAGCGGTTGTTCGAGGCGGGATCGATTCGACGATTGGAGAGCTATGTTGGTGGTCGACCAGGATTAACATAACCGGCTTTCAGCACGCCTGCGCACTCTGGAAACATCACCGCACTTCACGGTACCCTTGAATTGGTTCTTTCATTACAAATTTGGATGTGTGATTATATATGTCAATGGCTTGTGCACACACGATGTACAATCCGTAATTGTCAAGAAAGGACCTTGTGGTACGCCTCGGTGCCACAATCCTTATAAAAGGAGCGAAGCTACTTATTTTGAGTAAAACCTATCAAACCTTTCATTTTTCAAGGTTTTGCTCAAAACACAAGTACTTCCCATATGATTTTCAAAACCTCAACTGTTTATATCACTAGTTGAGGGGAGTATTTGAATTAAAACTTTGTTCACAAATTATTCATAGTGGTCATCTTCCGCAACACTCAAAATGGTCATATTTATTGTCAACCGTTTCAAAATAACATTTTCATATGCCATTTTTGAGGGGAGAAAATTTGTGTGATAAGAAATATGTTGTGCAAAATGCAAATGAATCGTGTACCTCGGACTTAACCAACGAATTGTGGGACTAAAGCTGTTTGTAACTCGAAAAGACTTGTCACAGACGGGTAATAATTTCAAGCTAGTTCGCTAGTAATGTAAGCGTGTCTCGCAAAGGACTTGTCCAAGTAGAAAGTACCATTCGAGAAACTCTTGATAGACATGAACTCGGCGGGTATGACAACCTTCGAGGTTTGTCTACACCTTCAAGGTAGTTATTAGAGCTAGTTGTCACCTAAAAGCGACAATGTAACTCTTTAACTATGCAACGTAACCGTGTCTCATGGGGATTGTCTATCTTGATGGATCAATTCAAAAGTGTGCGCTCTTTCCTCACTTGTGCATTTAAACCATTAATACTCTCACGCACATGTGGAGGGGAGTATTTATGCAAAACCCTATCTCTCACGATGGTTCAAACATGTTTTCATTTACAAACCATTTGAGAGATTTTTCACAACCTGTGGTTTTAATGGCAACATAGGTTAGTCATGGAGTTATAAGGTGACTAAGGTTAGGAATAACGTCCTATGATCTGCCAGAGTCGGAGGGATCTACCCAAGGAAACTACCATTAGTTAGTGTTAGAAGTCCTTAGGAATGATTGTAAAAGGAGAAAATGAGAATCGGAGAAAGAAGGAGTTGAAGAATCAAAAGAAATGTAAAGTAAAGGGTGAAAAGAAACAACCCTCCAGTTATTCAACTTAGGGCGGACACGGGTTCAATTCATATGCTCTTGGTTATCACTTAGTGACACCGGTATTGAAGATTAAAAGTCGTCATGGACCCAATGACGCATGCACTAAACCTTCTTAGCCACCAAGTTTCTCTCAATGAAGCTTGTTTCATTCTCACAGGAACCCTACGTAAACTATTGGCTTTCTCTTAGAGATCGCTGGTATTGAAGAAGGAGACCTCTCCTAGTCTCCGTCAGAAAACCAAACGCACTATTGAGTCTAGAGCCACGAGATTCATCAAAAGATCTCTTAGGAACACTTGACATTTTATCACTTGACGATCACCAAATAAGATCATCAGTGGTTCATATCGAGTCCTTCACGGATCTTAGCAACTGTCGAGAACATTTATGAGAGGTTCACATCCGCGATCCTCGGTGATTAAATGGAAACTCTGCCGTGGTCAACATCAAATGACCGACGGCGGCAGTCACTTCGGTAACTCCCGTGGATTACGCGGAGTGTGTCTCAAACGGTCTGATCGTGAGGTGATGCTTGGTGTACCTCAACGACTTATCCGAATGTAGATGTACTTGATATATCGCGTTATCTCACTTGTGGGACTCAGTTCAGAACGGCCTTTGTAAGAATTAGAGTTGTGTTTTCACACTATGTTGTTAACACTCTAGAAGTTCAAACTTGTAAGTGCGGAACCGCATATTACTAACCGTTTGAAATGTTTTCTTCTTATGGAAGCTCAGGAGCGGGATGATCGTCTTGATTCTTCTCATGCTCACGCCAACATCATCACTAATGGAAGTTCTATTCAAAAGCAACACAACCGTCGAATGATTCTTCGTCAACCAAAGAATCTACAAAGTTAAAGACTTAGAGAACTTCATCAAGATTGTATTCCAACGTCAAAGGCGTGTGAGCATGTTGAAGAATGACGTGGAGACACGGAGCAACAAGGCACTGAGAAGGGTGATCGATGCACAACAACATACTATCACTTTCACCACAAAGAACAATGATCAAAGAACAAAGTTAAAGATGACGTCAAGCATAACTTTTCAAAGATAACTATCTCTACACTTTGGGAGATTGTTCAATCAAGGCAATTCTCTCACAAGAAAGAAGAATGTCGAAGGCGTTAGAGCTACTATTACATCAACGCCTTCACGTTTACATTCATATATACTTGAGGGGAGATTGTTGGAATCACTCTAAACAATATTTCAAGTATTTATATTTCATATGTAATAGGTAGCTTTATTTTGGCCTTTATGTTTGTTTAAGGTCTAGCTTATGTAGAAGGCCCATAAGCTTAGGCCCAAGCCCATATAAGAAAGGATGGGAACTAGGAGTGTTGCCCTAGCTTCCTCCTATAAATCTCTTGTAAACCCTCATTTGAGGTTGGTTGTTCAAGTTTTCTCTCATTCACTCTCTTTGCCTTAACCGTATTATTACTAGTGTGTGCGTGGGTGTTTAGCTTGTTCAATCACCTCTATCTCTTTCTATATTACTTGTGTTTGTAAAACTAGTGACCTAACAGAAACAAACGGCTCTAGCTATATCAACAACCGAAGCCGAGTACGTCTCCGCCGGCAAAGCATGCCAACAAGCACTATGGATGAAACAAGCGTTAGTAGACTATGACATTCATCTAAGCGACATAGCCATTCTATGTGACAACAAAGGTACCATCGACTTAAGCAAGAATCCGGTATTGCATTCTCGCACCAAGCATATAGAGATTCGTCATCACTTCTTAAGAGACAATGTTCAAAAGGGGAACATTTCTATTGAGAAGGTAGCATCCGAAGATAACATAGCCGACGTCCTCACCAAACCGTTGAAGCGGGAACAATTCAACCTACTTCGTCTTGGTCTTGGTTTAATGGAACACACGTCGTAATTTATTTTGACTCTACAAGGTATGTAAACACTAGCCTTCTTTCTTCTGAGTCTAGGATATCTATTTCACGCACAACTCACAAACAATACGGGAATTTTCAAAACCCAAAGATAAGTTTTTTTTTTACTTATAACTTTCCTATTTTTTTATATATACACATTTTCAAAGAAAACCTACTTTCACAATGTTTTCTAAAAGGATGATACCTTCCCATATCAATTTCACAAAAGCAATTTCTCACGTCTAGGTCAAATCGCTTTTTCATTATTAATACAAAGTAAAAACCCGTTTTCATTGCATCTCATGTCTTTTGAATGCTAAAGGGAACACATAACTAATATGTGTTTTCGGGTACATTCATTTAAGCAAAAATGAATTAGGAGCATTGATAACACAATGTTACGTACTTATGTACCAAATGTGTGTTTTCGGGTTATCTCAATTAGGATTTATTTTTCTCTAGTTATTTTCCTTTTCTTTTAGAGGTCGAGAAAACCGCAACTCAAATAGTTTGCATATAGGCACACAATAGGCAAAATGTTTCAAAAGAAAAATTTTGTCCGCTCGAATCACTGCACCCACGGATCCCAAACCTTCATCTTTGGACGGATCCCTAAAGGGAAGGATCCGTGGGATCCGTGTATCTGATTGTTTTCAACTTCTATTTTTGTCACTTTGGATGTAAAATCCACATTTGCTTTATTTTTGGGAGTATGCTCTTTAATGCTTGTGTTCTCATGATCACATGCCTTGAATTCATATCTAATCATTAGATTTTAATCCACATTTTGGGTCAAGCATTCATTACAATGTGTTGTCTTTCTATATATATAACTCCCAAAATGCTTGCATACTCCATCTCCTTCTCACAAACACACTTCATCATGTCATCCAAAAACCCTTTAGGAGAATCATCTAGTACAAACAATCATGATATCCAAACCTTTGTACTTCCACCATCCAAAATACCACAATCAAATGCTAGGATATCCATGACGGATTAGTATCCGGTCTTGTTGTTTAGCAAAACCAACCTCAAATGATTCATCCTCAACAAATAACTCACCACAAGATGCTTCCATTATAGCACCACCTCATCACCAACAAGTACACCAACTTCATCACCACCTAAAATAACTCTTTTGGAACTCCTTAGATTCCAACAAGATCTACCTACCTAAAGAAAAAGAAATAGTCTTTTCCACACCTCCCACATCACCAAATACTATTTTTCAAGATCTTGAAACATCACCACCTCTAGCTCCCATCACATTCCAAGAACATCTAGGTTCTTTTCCACCACCACGCATAAATATTCCGGATTTTGATCCATATTTTCCTATTTTCCACCACAACTTCCGCATAACTCAAATCAAAACAACCCGGAAAACTTCCGCACTCATTACCCACATCATTTACATTGTGAACATTTCCAATCCACTAGGGAAATTGCAATAGAAGTTAGGAAGAAATCGTTTCATACTCAACCTCATCCTTGATCGCATCAATACCATTACTCATCAAAACCTCCATCCATAACCTTATGCAAGCATGGAAGGAATCTCTACTACTATTTTTCACTTTTAGCATTAAATTTTTTTTCAAGAACAAGTCTTGTTCTTATTTTTACATGCTTGTAAGTGGCTTAACTACCACTACAATTTGTCGCTTTATTACAAGGCCTTGTTTACATACCTTGGCTCCCTATCTTGATTCTCGACAACCATAAGATCATTTAAGCATGTTACTAACTTTCTTTTATAGGATTTTTTCTTCTCTTGACGCCCAAACTAGGGGAGCTACCGTCAGGGGAGTAAGAAATACGAGACTACTTTTTCCTCCAGGGTTAACTTTTGTTTCGACAAAAGGGGAGAAGAAGTAAAACTTAGAGCTTTCAAAACTTACATCTATTCTTAAGTTTTACTCATCATAACATTATATTTTGTCATCAACAAAAAGGGGGAGATCGTTAATACAAATAAACCGTAAAAACGTTTATTAATATTTTGCGATCTGTTTGTGTTTTGTTGATAACATATATAATGTTGTCTTAAGTATAATTATAAGGATACATGTTATTTTTGTAAAGCATTTACATATAATCTTTTAAATACAAAAATGTAGTAACTTAAGCATTTGTTGTAATAGTTAATTAGGATGGGTAAAAATCACAACCCATGGATCTTAACCCATACCCAAAAAGACTTGATACAATGTATACTTAGATACATTGAATCTAGATATAACCCATGGACCAACCCATGACCCATAACCAAAAACCCATGGGCAAGAGGAGCGTTCCACGGATCCTAGCTTTGTGCTAGCCGGATCCCAGTGGAAGGATCCGTGGGATCCGTGAGCAGTGAGGAAATTTGCCTATAAATAGAGAGCCATTTCTTCATTCTAACTCACCCTCTTCTTACTAAATCTCTCATACACTCTCATTCTCTTCTAACATATAGATCACTAGATCTAGAGAGTTGTTCTTCTTTCTTTCTATTTGTGATTCTCATATAGGTCCTTCTAAGGCGAGATCACGAGCATTCTACAAGTCATCCAAGCAAGGGTCCTTGATTGATTTGTCCTCCGCAAGATTTACGTAGCGAAGATCTTGTATTTGATATTTCACATATTTGTTGTGTAATAGTTGTGTTGGTTTGGTCCACCGTGCTACGGACTCGGTATCTAGCTTTGTACCGGAAAAAGTGTAAGCAACGTTGTGAAGGCTTCTCCGCCAAGTGAAGGAGTTTGTTGACATAGTGCTTGAACTCTCGAGTAGGTGACTCGGGGGTGGAGTAGGCAAGGAAGGTGTCCTTGTGGCGAACCACTATAAATCGGTTGTGTCATTTCTATCCCTTATCTTTATTTATTTGCTTGCATTATCATTAGATCTATCGTTCTCAACATCCATACGATTTCACATAATATCGAATCTAAAGTTTTTGAAATCAACTTAAAATCGGCAAAACTATTCAACCCCCCCTTCTAGTTTTCCACATGTTCCATGGGTAGATCATCATTTTGCTTGTTTGCAACTACCTTTTGACAATCATCTTGGTGGTTTAAACTGTCTAGGTTGCACTCTAAAATCTGGTTGTCCTTATAGAGCTTGTACATGAGGTATTTGTAGTATTGTGATGGTAACTCATCATCAAGGAATCCATACACCTCAATTTTTTTTATCTTTATTCTATGCAAATTGTACAACAATTGTCATTAACAAAAAACTAAAACAACAGATGCAACAGATTATGAATCTGGAACTTACACGGGTGGCACACGCTTTGAATCTTCGACCAGGATTCTCAGGAGTCCATGACACATGTTCATAGATTGGGAACTTACAAGTACAATGTGTCAAACGAGCAATTTCTTCTTTGGTATATCTCCTTCGATGATACCGAGATGAGGAAGATGATGAAGCCATTTTAGTACCAAACTGTTTTTTGAAGTAATGGAATTGGGTTTCAATGTGTCAATTAGAGTGAATTGAAAGACTTGGTTTTTAGGGTTCATGAGATGATGAAAAGAATTTGGGAAAGGGAAAAGGATAAAGTAAGGTTGAGGTGGAAAAAGAAATAAAAAAAAGGTTAAAATATGAGGGCGAGGTGGACTAATAACTGCCAAACTGGACAAAAACCGGTTGTTGGGAGTAATAAATGTATCATAAAAGACAAAATAGATGAGATAGATGGACAAAGGGCTATTTTTTTTGTTCACTACGTGGAACTGACATTTGTGACAAGTGTAATGCTTTAATAGGTTATTAGCCCTTTTCGTTTTTGAACTAAAAGCTCAGTCCTAGTCTAAACAGATAAAAATCTAAGTTAGACGAGTACATATACGTAAAAATGCTTCAAAAATGTCTCTCAGTTAACATCCTTTCACTTAACAACATTAATATCTTAAACTAGTACTTTCATTTAGCGGCGGAATCATAGTAGGCTCATACTATACAAATCCCTCTATGATGTGACATAAAGAGGGGGTTTTGGTCAAAGATTCATTTTGTCCTCCATTTAATTACAGTACAACACAGTTTTTTGTAAGTTTATGTTCCGTATTTCAGACAGTTTTAAATGTTTGACTTATTAAACTTTACATTTTATGTTCCGTATTTTCAACTTTATAGTTTTTTTGATATAAACAAAATTATAAAAATAAAAAGAAAATAAAAAAAAATAAAAAAAATAGGGGGGGTGCCCTTTGTAGAAAAAGAGAGTTTTGTATAACCTACCCCATCATAGTAATACAAACTAGTATGGAGCTAAAGACCGTACGAGAGGGTTGCAATGAAATATATCAAGATGATCAAGGATTTACGATCAATCCAACCATATTGGGAGAACTTCCTATACCTATTAGAAATTTAAGGATGAGAGTTAATTATGGGAATGTAGAGGGAATGAATACGTTCTTTTTTTAATAATTTTAATTTTTCTTTTACCAATATTCAATTAAATATGATGTAATATGATAAGTGATAATAATAATTCTATAATAATAATAATAATAATAATAATAATAGGGATGATGAAAGAAAACTAATCAACATTATTCAAGAAAATAAGTAAATGAGAGGTCAAACTTGACACGATGATTTATAGTGGTTGGGCATGGAACTTCTCTTCTCCCCACTCCAGTTCCGAGTTTCTTCACTAGTTCAACAAGCTCCCTTCTCAGCAAAGAAAAAACTTTACAACGATGCTTACAAGTTTACCGGTATTAAGCTAGATATCGAGTTCTTTTTCAGGTACAGCCAAACCCGTTGTATTTTATGACCTAAACACAACAAACCTATAATTAGGGTGGAAATCGAGTCATGTTCGGGTTGACCTATTGGGGTTTTCGGGTTGTGTAACCTCTACCCCAAACACAACCCGTTTATTAATCGTGTCAAGAAACTCAACCCCAACCCAAACCTGCATAACACATGTAACCCGTTTGTAACTCGTTTAACATGTTTAAGTAAACAGGTCAAGCGGTGAAGAAGGTTGATGATTTTCAAATTCAACTAGTTTGAGTACAAATATAATACAATGATTTCAAAAATAAGACAAAATAATACATAAATAACAAATAACAATTTCAATAATATCAAAGTTATAAACGTAATCAATATCATACAAAGTATATAGCAAAATAAATTTAAATCCAAATCTCACATAAATTCAAGTTATATATTTTAGTTATTAGAGACTTACATACTTAAATGGATTCACGGGTTAACCTATTTAATACTTGATCAACCCAAGCACGACCCGTTAATTAAACGGGTTCGTGTCGATTATCTTGTCGTGTCAATATTGTCACCCCTACCTATAACCCTTGTGTTTTAAGACCTAAACACAATAAACCTATAACCGTTGTGTTTTAAGGCCTAAACACGAACCTATCTAACCTCTAGTTTGGAATGTTGTTGGTGATACATGTTGTTGTATGGTAGTGACATAATTATCTAATAGATATGAATAACTAATCTAGACATCAATAACTCTAAGCTTGTTATAGTTGATATTCTCTTGATAAGAAGCTTTCAATGGATGAAGATGACAAGAGCTCTAATATTGTTGTGGTGGATCTTCAAATGCTAGTGTGCTTTCTGTAGATGCAGAAGACAAGAGTTCTAAGCTTGTTTTTGTGGATCTTCACATGTTGATATATTTTCAACAAATTAGAGTTAGAAGCACTATGATTAAGAGTTATTAAGGGTTTTGAATACTTGAGAATGCCTTATATTACATTGCAAAAGTTTGGTTTAAGTACGGACTAAATTGTGGCATAAATAGACAAAATGGTTGTTCACGGGCTCCGACGAATCCACGGATCCTGATAGGATCCATCCCCCATTTAGGATCCGTGGGAAGCTTATATCCATTTGGAATTGGGTTTTGTCACATGTTACCATCTTTGGATATGTATTCACTTGTTTAAAAGACTCTTAAAAGTGTGTTTTTGGCTAACCAATTAAGTATTAATTTACAAGTGTTTATGAAAGTTTACTTAATTAAAAGGTAAAGTGATTTGGTCTTTTTACCAACACAAATATATATTTTTTCTCAATGGGAGGTTTATGTAAATTAGCTGAACACAAATTTGAATTTAATCAACAAACAGATTAGACATTTTTGTCCTTTGTTAATTTTATAAAGTGTGTTTAACTAACAAAATCAATTTAACATTTATAAATTGTGTTATGAGACGCGAGTTTGGATAAATGACTTAATGACTCTAAACTAAATTTTAAGAATTCTCAATGGTCTGTTAAACGGTTTGATTAAATTACATCTTAACAAACATATCCAAACCTGTGTTGAAGCACGAGAAGACGCAAGTCGTCGAAGACGAGAAGTGTTGAGAAATATATGTTTTGGTCATTAGTAACTTACACATTTTACAATACATATTATAAGTTACATATTTGTCATCATTAAAATATAAGTGGCCATTTAGTTTAAATCTCTTCATATTTGCAAAATATGGAAACCGTAACACATAGTAAAATGTAAAAATTACTCGTTTTACCCGTTTACACTTCCCCCTCCCTATTTTGTCAATACAAAAAGGTTGGCACTCCGAGCTTGCTACTACACTAACCGTTTAAACTTCCTTCTACCTCTTTTGTCAAAACAAAGGCGGGCACTCCGAGCTTTCTACTCCCCTAGCTCATTTCTGTTGGAAAATTTAGTGCACTTGTGGGATTAGTTCACACCTTGTAATGGGTTAGGAGGTACGGAGTGTACACCCATAAGGTCCATGAACACCGACTCTTATAGTGGTTTGTATTGGTAGTCTTGGTGAAATCTTGCTTGGTGAAAGTCTCGCTTGAGGAAAGTCTCGCTTGTGGAAAGTATCGCTTGTGGTTTCCAGCGATAGCGATGTTTCCAGCGATAGGCGATGTCTCCACCGAATTAGTGTATCCATCGCTAGTACTATGAAAGTATCGATAAGTAGTGTTTCCATCGATAGGTTGTATTTTCACCGCAAGTGAAAATATCGCTAGTGGAAAATCTTGCTATTGAAAGTATCGCTAAATGGCGATTACAACCGCATTATGACCACGTTTAATTGGTCATGTAACCACTAACGGCTATAATGGGGATAGTTATGAGGTGATTAATGGGCCGATTAATCCTCATAATTCCATTTGAACGGTTGAGAGTAATGTCCTATAAATAGGATATCTGATTATGCATGAAGGACTGATTTGTGCTAAACCGTCAAGTCTAACAGACTTAAAACAGCTTAAACACAAATACAATTTAGATCAGAGGAATATAGGGAATTCCTGGGTCGTTAAGTCCCACGGAGGATGAATTGGTGTTTAAAACAACTTCAGATGATAGAATGATCACTAAGGATAGCAATCAGTAGGGTTTTCGATGGAAAATTATACTAAAAGAAAAGATTTACAAATTAAAGCGACTTAAATGCAAATTAAAAAGATTCAAAAGTTAAAATCTATTAAATAAACGCTATCACTATTTTTAAAGGCGATGAACGTTTAAAACCTAAAACTTAAAACTTACGTTTAAAATAAAATTACGTCTACGTATAAAATAAAATGTGAGTTTTAAAGAAATAAAAGACCTACAAATATGAAAATGACATTTTTATAATCCTAATAATAAAAGAAAATTATTGGAAAAAGAAAATTATTTTTACAACTATTTATCTATTTATTATTAATTAAAATCTATTTATTAAGTATTTAAATTGCACTAAAATACAAGAAAATACAAAATTAACCTAGAAAAATGAAATTATAACTTGGAAAAATCTAAAATATGATAAAACTTATTTTAAAACTAAAAATATATTTTTAAGACTTATTATGTATTTATTATTAATTTAAAACTATTTAAAACTAATTAAAATGCTAAAAAATACTTTTTAGACTAAGAAAATTATGGAAAAATACTTTTTATTACTTTTATATTTATCTTAACCTAAGAAAATTGAAAAATCATTTTTGGACTTTTATAATTTATTTGTATTAAAAGCTATTTAAAATACCTAAAAGCTGCTTTTAATTAAGAAAATAGCAAACAGATTATAAAAATTATGAAAATTTCAGGAAAAGTCTATTTTAATATCCTGAATCTAGGAAAAATAGAAAAACATAGGCTTGTGTGAAGAAATAAGCAACTGCAGTGGCAACTGCTTATTAATAAGCACTAGAAAAAGCCAAATGATAACCAAAAGCTACCAACTTGATACAGAAGCTAAAATATGCTATAATAACTCAAATTCAACCAAAATCAACAAGCTTGAACCTCTGGATTACAAGTTAACACAGATTTGAGGTTTGAGTATGATAAGCAAAACAGATTTTGGTATACTACTTTAAGCTGATGCACAGATCACCAAATAAGCTAAAAATGAAAAGTAGAAATTGGAACTTGTATAAGACCTGATTGGCTACCTAGAAACAAAAGTTGAAATCAAAATAAGCTAAAATGAGCTTTTGAGAAGCTTTTCCAAAACACGAGAATTATCGAGTAAAACTCGGTGAATCTTTGAGTTTTATGGGACAAAATGATAATCACTTGCAGACCTGGTGAATAAGCTCCAAATGGAAATTTTAAACTTGGAACTTGAAAAGGACCAGGTTCTCTATCCAAAGAGCTAAAAATCACAGGTAATGGTCAACTAATAAGCTCTATAGGAGCTTATGATTTAGCTATCAAACCGATGCATGAGGCAAGTTTTGACTTTTGATAAAGCGAAGGTTTGACTTTAATGAACTTGTGATTGATCTAAAACAACGATATTGATGTATTAAGGTATATTAAGACTTGTTTGATGTTTGGTAACAACTTTTAACACAAAATCATGATCACCGATCCTAAAATCCAACATTAATGCATAAAATGACATTGAAAGGGTTTTGACTTTTAAACTAATGACCACTGGTTTTCTTGCTTGAAGCGAGTTATTAAGAACTAGTATGACATGAGACAAGCAAAATCAAAGTCGCAACAACCTATTATCTGAGATAACTACACAAATCCAAACACCCTTTAAAATGCGGTTTGAGTTTTTCAAAGAGTTTGTCAGATTAAGAACTTGTACTTGATTAAAAACCTTAGATTATCATATAAGGGGACTATATAAGTATAAAACATCAACATTAATAGTATAAAACTAAGAATTACAAAGTATGCAATATTAACTGTTAAAATGAGTTTGTTAATAACTGCTGATTTAAAATAACAAACCACTGGTTTTAAAACTTAAATACACTTGACTGTAACTAAGTAACACAAAGACAAACAGATTTAAGCTTATGATTCACTTAAACAGTAAAATGCCAATTTAGACCAAAAAGCTTACAAACTGGATCCAGCTCAGAATTGAGAACCAAGGCACACAAACATACCCTATAGCTTCCCAAGAAGCTCTATACCAAGGCCATCCAAGATAAACCCTGCTCCAGCCTTTTTGAACCTTGTACCATGATTTTTTATTTTTAAGCTAATTATTTGATATTTTTGTGAATTTTTGATTTTTGCTAATAAACTGATTTTAAGAGTATCTAAAAGCTTTGATAAGCTTTATGAGGAGCTTATATGAGTTTCTAAGTCCAAACTAACCACTGCTAACAACATTTCAACATAATGAGATTTTCTTGAAATTTGAAAATTTGAAAGCGAGATTGGAACTTCAATCGAAATTGATTATTGAAAAGTTTAAACATACACCGATAACACTTAATAAAGTACTTGAGAGCTTAAAAATACCTTTGGATAAAGAAAATTAACTAAAGCGACATAGATTAAGCTAAAATAATCTAAGCGCTTTCTCCATTGCTTCACCTTGATATTTATTGACCTCAACAGTTCCTTGTCGACCTCGAAAATATCCCACCACAATCCAACCGTTGAAATCATCCAGATAGTCATAATTGCCACTTGGCGATTTTGGCGCCAATTTTCAATATAGTTGGTTTTCTGCATTAATTTGAGCTTGGATTGATGTGGAGGTGGAGGGGAAGAGTGATCAAGTGGACATGGTGAGGTGGAAAGGTGAAAACCGATGGTTAAAACCATCGGTTTTGGCTAATACTGCTTTGGAAGAGACAATGAACAGTACCCGCGGTATTATTCGAATTTAAAATCTGGGCCGGGTCAAGTGTTTGGGCTTGGATTGGGCTTAGAATTAATAAAGGGTCCGTTTGGCTTGGTTTATCAACAAGGACCATATTTGCAATTTAGCCAAAGTTAAGGGCTGATCTTGAACATGTTCCAAAGCTTTCACAAGGGTCAAATCTGCCAAGTAAGATTAGTACAAGGACCTTAGTTGAAAATTTCCATTTTTACAAATCCAGGGACCAAAATTGTCAATTTAGAAACTATAAGGACCAATCTTGTAATTTTCTCCAAAGTTTTATCATAAGGACCATTTATGTCAAATATGAATAGAACAAGGTTAAAACTTGATAATTTTCACTTTTTAAATTAACCAAGGACTATTTTTGACATTTTTCCAAAGTTAAAGGACTAAAGTTGTCAATTTGTGATTTTTAAACTTTAAAGGGTTTGTTTTGACAACTTTTGAATCTCATGGACCTAAAATGATATTTTGCAAGTTTTTGAATTACAGGACTAATTTTGACAACTTTTGTAACTGGGGACTAAAGCGCCAATTATGCAAACTTGATCGTTTTCACCAGATTTTGATGTTTTGCATTTAAAACATATAAAACACTTGTTTGTGATATTTTTATCATTTGAAGCATTCTCGAGTGTTTTCGGATGTTTTGGCATTCTATCAAGATAAAATGATGAGTAATTAGACACTCATCAAGGACACACAGAAAACGATAAACACTTATTAGCGAAAGGGTTATAGAATTGTGCCTAATTCTCTAACTGCATTTGATCTTATCCCAAGTAGATATTCGTGATACCCGGGCATTAGGGTGAATAGTTTACTTTGGAAAGTGATCACACGATTCAAGTGATATCCGGTAACCACCAAGTGGTATCTTCATATCACGACCTTGTTGTTTGTTTCTGCTGAACAGTTGTTGATTATCTTTACCCTGCTGCTGGGAAGCTAAGCCCCAACAATTTCTTCCCCATGATTATTTTTTCCCCTCGTTTATTGCTCTCTTTTGTTAGAGAATTCATGGATCAACATTTTACAATTGCTTAACCTACAGTAAGGGTTAGTTTTATGCAACGTACTATATTGATAATGAAATAATAGGAGCAACATCATATGGAGGAAAAACACATAGCAAAAGAAATTTATAAATTAAACTATGTTAGTCTTAAACTTTTAAGGAGCATAAGTGGTGAAGAGAACTACAACATGGAATTATATTGGAGAGTCGTTCAAGAAGATCCCTTCTTGGCAGATAAACCTTACAACGTCATTTACAAGTTCACCGATACTAAGCTAGATATCGAGTTCTTCTTCGGGTATAACCAAAACTGTTGTGTTGTATTACCCAAACATAACAAATCTATAACTAGGGGTAGCAATCGAGTCGTGTTCGAGATAACAACTCAGGTTCGCGGGTTGGCGGGTTGGTGTAACCTCTACCCAAATATGATCCCTTTATTAATCGTGTCAAGAAACTCAACCCTAACCAAACCTGCATAACACGTGTAACCCGTTTAATCTGTATATATTAACATGTCAAGCAGTGAAGAGGTTGATAATTTCTCATATTCAACTAGATTGAATACAAATATGATATAATAATTTTTAAAAATGAGACAAAATAACATATACATAACTTTATAAGAATTTCAGTGATATCAAAGTTATACACGTAATTCAATATCATACTATGTATATAAAAAATACATATAAATTCAAATCTCACATAAATCCAAGTTATATATTTTGATTATTAGAGAATTATATACTTAAACGATTCACGGGCTGACGTGTTTAATACATGATCAACCCAAGCATGGAATGTAGGTTCAAGATAATATCATTTTTATATTTCAATAATATTGAAGTTAGACAAATAATGAATCTAATTTTATGTCCATACTCGAAAATATGTCAATTAGATTTGATAATGATATCAATCATAATTTGAATAATGAGTCGATATATATTTGAAATCTTCTTTACTCTCACGAACACTCTTTTAAAGAAGATAAATAAAGATTTATGGAATGTGTTCCATTAAACCTACGAGTAGTTGATAACATCAAATTAGCCTGATCTTTTATATATCAAATTCCCGTGTTTATGGCCTCATTTATATTAATATGGTACTTAATTCGTTCATATTCGTTAATAATTGCATTTCAGGATAAATGAGGCGTTGGAGCGGAAAAGATGTGATATAAGGCCAAAGATATGTTCTGAAGATTAATTTACGAGGGCCTATGAATTATTTGTGAGGGTTATGCCGTAACTGCTTAATAATGTTACGGCGTAAATATGAGCTTTGAAGGATACGGCATAACCATTTAATATGGTTACGTCGTAATTATTTTTATAAAGGTTACGGCGTAACATGGAATTATTTACGCCGTAGAGATTATTTCGGATCAGTTAAGTAAGAGATGACGAAGAATTACGGCGCAAAGTTTCGTGGTCCAAGGATTAAAAGCGGCAAGTTAATTCGAAGTTTATTAAGTACAAGGACTTGTTATAATAGTAACAAGAGCGATGAGGGACTAAAAGCGTCAACAAGAGTATTAAAGTTTCAACAAATTATCATGATAATGAAAAGTACGAAGTTTGAAGTTACTAGTTACGGCGTAACTTAGTTAAGACGTAACTAATTATTTTAGTTACGACGTAACTGTTCGTGATCCAGATTTCTTTACGCAGTCTTTAGTTACGGCGTAATTTGCACTTAAGGTTACGCCGTAACCATGTCGGGGCCTATAAATACAGCCCTAAATCTGCATTTTCCAGTATCTCTCTTCACCCCTCTCCTAGGGGTCGATTAGGGCACCACCTGGGGCATTTTCCAAAGCAATCCGAAGCCGGTTTGAAGGAAGAATTCACTGCAATCATCATCATTATTAGCTCTACATCAAGTAATTTGTATCAAACATTATGTTCAATTCAATTTATGTTTTATTCATTTTTGTTGGTATGATTTACTATATGTTTGGCTAAGCACCTTGGTGCTGGCCTAGTTATGATTCTTTAATTGTTTTGTTTACGTTTACTTTATTTCCGTACAATTATTTCTAAGTGTATGCATGCATAGTTTATTGGTAGCCACCCTTGGTTCGGTAGTTTTGAATGGCGTTAGAGGCCAATTGCCTAGGAGATATGACCAACTGACCCTAGGTGAGCGGACTGAGACGGGAAGGGTAAGATATGACCAACTGACGACCCTTTCTACTTGTGCGATTTGACCAACTGATCACCTACCGTTTGGATGAACTTAAGAATTAGGGGTGAGTGTCTAAGTTCCTAACGGCCG
Source organism: Chrysanthemum lavandulifolium (assembly GCA_022545495.1). Taxonomy (NCBI): domain Eukaryota; kingdom Viridiplantae; phylum Streptophyta; class Magnoliopsida; order Asterales; family Asteraceae; genus Chrysanthemum; species Chrysanthemum lavandulifolium. Next base: position 176,632,937 of record CM040242.1, on the reverse strand, counting down.
GGCACTCACTATTATAAGTCTAGCATGTAGCGGTACTTAATGACTTGTCTTAGGGGACCAGGAACAACAAGACTTATAAGGGGACACCTGACTTCTCCTGTGGTGTCATCTTTGCTGATAGGTTAGGGAGAATTAACCAAATGTTGTCCTCTCGACTTTGACCCCACCTGAAGTAATTGGAAGTAATTGGACGTAAACATTACTAGTTAGGATGAGTAACTAGGATAGCACCACTCTCCTTCATTGATCACACCTCTTGCCTTTATCTGCTCTCTTTTATTTCCTTGTTTTATTAGTTAATTTATTTCTTTAAAGCAATTAAATTCGTGACATAGACATAAGTTAATTTCCAATCCACGTAGCTCTTGGGACGACCTCAGTTTTACCGAATACTACACTACACACGACCGGGTACACTGCCCGTTTGTGCATTAGGGTAGACCATAGGTATAACGAGTAATTACAAATATTAAAACTTGATCAAGAAACACGCATCAAGTTTTTGGCGCCACGGGAGCTATTTAGGATTTTAATTTAAGTTTTTCTTTTATTTTCGTTTATTTTTGTTTTTAGTTTTCTTTTGCTCTTCTTTTCTGTTTTTGTTTGTTTTTGATATTTCAGGATATGGATGTTAGAGTATGCTTGTGTCATAATAAATAATTATATGGCTAGTCATATGTGAGCCTATGGGGTCACACACATATACACTTAGAAACCATTTATTATAATGTATTTATCGTATTTACGTTATAAATAACCTTCTCAACTCGGGATCAATAACGGGCCATTAAACATCAAGTTAGACTTTGTGTTTCGGGACTCGAGCCAACAATGGGCATGCCCATTGAAGGCTTTATGTATGGTCGGCCACATAGGGGTGAATAGAGGAGACTTTGGACTTTGAAGGACCTAATGTGTAACTTGAATATTGACATCAATTATCATTAATGGTAATTATGATAATTGATCATGAATAAGGAGGTTACAAATTGGCTTCTTAATTCTCCTCCCCTCCCTTTGAATGTGACGCCACACACATCTCCAAAATGGGTGATTTTGGTTTTGATCTCTTCTCTTGCCAATTCTATTGTAGTCTTTTGCAAGGTGTAGGTGAAAAGGTTAGACTAGCATCAAAGGGTGATTGCTTGACGTGTAGTGTGTTTCAATCATTGGGAAAGGCCAACATCATTGGTCTTTTGGTTTCTTGATTCCTTTCGTGGTGGTGATTGGTGTCTTGCAACCGGATTCACGCTTCAAAGGTATAAACCTTATGTTTGTTTTATTTGATTGATCATATGGCTATTTGGATCCGTTGTTGGTGATGATTCCGCTGCGTTTATATGTTTATTTATTTTTTTTATATTCATCATCACCTATAGTGGTATCACGAGCCATCATATGTGCCATATGATTATCGGGTATGTGAAAAAATGGTCAAAACGCGTGTTTTTAAGTGTTTTTTGTAACCACTTTCAAAACAGCCCCGAAGGCTCCATTTTTCATGGATTATGAATGTTATTAGTAATATAAAGATCTGTGATTTTTGGTCCTATGGCCATTGGTTTCGCAAACGTTAATTAAACAATGAGTTCGGTACGCTAAAAATGGCTTTTATCGCGTTGTTTTAATCGATTTTTGAAACGATTTGAAAACAGCCACTAAGGCTTAATTTTCTGTGGTAAAATGATTTTTAGAAGGTCTAATATCAGTAGGTTTGAGAACCTAAATCCATTTTACACGCGTACCAATCGGGGTTTTAATTCTTGTTGATTATTTCTTCGATTCGTTGGCTAATTCTTTTATTTCATGTCATTTAAATTGTTTCCATGGCAAATACATGCATGTTTACTCATGGGATTAGCCAACACCTTGTTATGTTCATAATTTTATGGTATTATTATGTGTATATGCAAAGCCGATGAAAACCCTTGACTACTTGTGCTATGAATGATTGTGATTGTCGCTTATTTCTTGTTATTTGGGTTTGCCATTGTTTCGGCCTTTATGTATGAATTTTAATTTGGTTTTTGCCATTGTTTGGGCATTTTACAATAGATAGATAGTAGATTAGATGTATTTTACATTCTATATATTGTAACCGATGCTTGGAATGGAATGGCGAAGCATAAAAGACATAAAGACATAAAATGGCTGCTCGTACTTGTTAGGAATTAGAAATTCAATGTATTAAAGAGTCGGTCACCTCAAGTATATGTAATCGTTAGAAAGCTCGTAGTCGTAGTTCTTTAAGTTAAGTAGTAATTTAGTTAAGTAACACCGTGGAGGACGGACGGTCTTTACCCACCAGATGCCCGATCCATGCCCAAAGTGTGGCGAGTTATGTAAGACTATAAATACTCTCTACCTCCCAAGGTAGAGAGTTGGAGCTCATAATAATATCTTTCACTTTCTCTCACTAAGTTCCCTAAACCTCTAACTTTCTCTCTCTAGAATTCCATCTATATGCTACTTTGTGTTATGGTTTGATGTGTATGTGAAAAGTTAATATCTAACAATTGGTATCAAGAGCCATGGTTTGATCATATCTTACACATCTTTGGATTTATAGTGGTTTTTAGGTGGTTTTTGAGTTTGAAAAAGTTTAGTGGTTTTTGCATCATTTGGTTGATCTCTTGTGTTAAAGTTTGAATTTTGTTGGTACTTTTGTGTTTAGAATCATCAAAAGTGTTTAGGTTTTCATTTGGTAAGCTTGAATCATCTTGGTTGGGTTGTTTTTGGATTGAAAAGTGATGTTTATATGGTTTTTTCATGGTAGCGAGTTAGTTCACGGATAAGTTTTCTTCATAGCGACTTGCTTCACAAAATTCTAGCGAGTTACAGTGTTAAATCTAGCGAGTTAGATCTAGCGACTTAAAGTACAAGTAGTGGAATCTCCACTAAGGGTAGCGACTTGTGGTAGCGACTTGGTCAGTAGCGAGTTGCTCTTTAGCGACTTGCGTTTCTAGCGACTTGTGTAGCGAATTGCTGCCAAAATTTGGTTAGCGACTTGGTCCGTAGCGAGTTACTACTTAGCGACTTGCGTTTTTGTTAGCGACTTGGGATTCTAGCGACTTGGTTGTCTAGCGAATTAATTGGTAGCGACTTAGTGCATTTGTTTCTAGCGACTTAGAGCTTTATCATCTAGCGACTTGAGTGATTGTTTACGGTTTTCTTGATTTAGTAAAATCCGTGAAAGAATCTATTTCCGGTTTAATCATAGAGTTATAAAATCCCGTATAATCTGTTAACATGTCTACCAACGTCCCCACCGTCATCTCCATCGCTGCCGAGGATGTTCAAGCAATGGTTCGATACTCGCCCACCCATGCTTGACAGAATCGACTACGATTCTTGGGCTCAACGAATCGATTGTATTGCCTTGGAAAGGAAAATGGTGTCAACATTCTCAAATCCATTGATGAAGGACCATATCGGGTTGAGACGACTAGAGACATACTTGATACTAATGAAGATGGTACTCTGCTTACGGAATGGATGGACCTAAGATGTACAATGAGCTTGATAATGAGGAGAAAAGAGATTCGATGCGATATCGTGGCTTCAAACATTGTTCTTCAAGGTCTTCCTAAAGACATCTACAAGTCGATCAATCATAACACCGATGCAAAGGCGCTTTGGGATAACGTTAAGATGCTTCTCTCGTGTTCGTAATTAACTATGGAAGACAGAGAATCCCAACTCTATGACTAATTTGAGCACTTCAAGATGAAACCGATGAGAGTGTCTATGAGTACTATGTGAGATTTCATAAGTTAGTGAATGACATGAGGAACATCGAATGACTATGCCTAATATTCACCGAACTCAAAGTTTGTGAACAACATGAATCCCGAATGGCACAAGTTTGTCACATCCGTGAAACTCACTAAAGGATTGAAACATACAAACTATGAGCAACTCTATGCCTTCCTCCTTCGTAATGAGAGACATGCTATGTTTGAAAAGTTGATTCTCAATCGCTCAAAACCAACTGTGGTGAGACAAGTTCGCCTAATGACTCAACGACTTTCTACTCAAACATTGGAATCACAACCAAAGCATCACAAGTCATACCCTTGGGTAATGGTAATCACAAACTCATCCCCGATCCTCGCTCAAACAAGTCGATGCCGATGCACACGCTGGTAACATCATTAATCAACTTGCTCTTCTCATTAGTCAAAACATGAATTTCTCCCACAAACCAACAACAACCTCGAATCGCATCTAACCCACATAATCAAGCCATCGTTAAAGATGGAAGGATCGTGGTGCAACCAGCTCAGAAAGACAAGATGATCGTGGAAGGGTGGTGCCGGTAGAGGATATGGGCAACCGTAATCGAGGAAGAAATGGTAACCAAGGTCAAGCTAAGACAATCAAATGCTACAACCGTGGTGGTGAAGGACACATTGCAAGGAACCGCACATCTCCAAAGCGCCCACGTATCGCCGATTACTTCGAGATAAGATGTTGCCGCACAAGCTCGTGACAATGGTGCTGCGTTGGATGAAGAGGAATTGTTGCTTTTTGCCGAGGGCAATGCCAAGACCTATGATGCGATGTGGATGAACAAACTGCTCAGAGATAGGTCACAATCATCGAACGCCTTTCAAGTCGCCGATCGTGATGCATACGATTCGATGTAGATGATGGACCCATCGCACACACAATCTTTATGGCTAGCATCTCTCCGATCGTTTCTCCCAAGATCCCTTCTTCACCACATGTTGGCCCATCCAAGGACAAACTCATCTCGAGGTATTAAAGCTATACGATGATGTCGATGTGCAACAGATGCATGACAAAGTACAACCAATCGAAACCTTTGAATCAAATATTGAAAATATGGGTAATATCAATATTGTCCCATACGATCAATACGTGAAACAAAGTGGAAGTGAAGTTGTACCAAGTGATGCATCTTCGCAGTCAACAATGACTATGTCTTTGATGAATACACCGCATGTGCTCCCGATGATTCGTAATTTCAACTAAATGCCTATAAGGAACGTGTTGCTATTTATGAACAACGCTAAATTTGAGTTGACCACCGTGAGGTGAAATGGATGACCAAGTGCGCATAAGAATTAGAAAAGTAATTTTAGAGAAGAAGTATTGAAACAAGAATTAAATTCTTTGCAAGAAAAACTTTCTAAAACAAATTAAGCAAAACAAGAACTTCAAGAAAATGTGAAAATGCTTAAGCAAGAATTTAATGCAAAAGAATCAAAGCTCTTGAGAGATTTTTCTAATCTGAAAACTTTGAAAACAAACTTGAAAACAAGTTGTACATACAAGGAAACACCATTCAGATCGCTCACATGATCACTAAGCATAGAGTTCTAAGCGATAAGCATAGTGTTCCCATTATAGATAAACCCAACCCCGAGTATGGAAAGATAGCAAAAGCAACTCAAAGTGTTATCTATGATGGAAATGAGATTCTTAAACCTAGACAAAACCTAGTTGCGTTGAGTGCACCGAGGATGACAAGAAATTAGATGAAGTAACTAGGAGAAGATGAATAAGAAACTAAATGACCCTAAGTGCAAAGAGAAGAAAGTAATTATCACTCCCCATGACTACAAGAAGGAAAACTGGATTTCCTTGAACAAGTTTAAGACTCGACATTGTTGACTCCCGAACAAGTCTTTTGGAAAATGGATTTAGATAAGGTAAAGTCGAAAATATTGCAAGAATAAACCCTCCCTTTGAAAATGCCTAAAGCTACCGTGTATCCTCCTAACACACCAATGCATCTTGTTCCTAGAACAATTGCCACTAAAAGCAAGACCTTAATTAGCCAATACGTTATTTTTCAACTATTTGTTGATTTTGAGAAAACTTGCAAGAAAAGGATCACACCCATCGGCATAATCAAGGAGAAAGGGTTTTGAACAAATGAAAGAATGTTATTTAACCGAGGTCATGCCCTTCTTTAAACTTTTAAAGGATCACTTTGAGAGTCTTAAAAAGGGATAGAAACAGATATTAAGGGAATGGAAAAGGAATTTGATGCAATAATAGTTGAAATTAGTGATTATGAGCGCACTAAAATATAATGAGATTGAGAGGAAGAACCGCATACATTGAATGAGAATCTTATTACCGAATGTGTTGCTCAAGATGTCTTTTCATCGCCTCAAATTGCTCTATTAATGCTTCCAAATTTCATGAACTATCTCGTGGCCCCGAAAGTCTCCCATGATCGTGTCATTGAGCTTGAAAAACTAATTCTAAACTAAATGAGAAAATTGAACCGATGATCATGACAATTTGGTTAAACATTTTTCTAAACTAGAAGTTGAGTATTTTAATCTACAACTAAAATATCAACATCTCAAAGAAAATGTCAAAACTTCAAATTTCAAGACATCTTCGATGCTCCGAGTTTGATGCGCTTTTCAAATTAACAAACGAGATGAACAGATTCATGCTCGTGTAACACGATCGTAAAGTTGAAAGCCCAAATCTCTCAATTAAAGGGTCAAACGAACAATATGACAGCTCCCAAATGCCTCCTTCTTTAGATTCTCGTAATTCTCAAACGTTTCATCTTCAAAACCTAGTAAATGCTTTACAAAAGGAAAACGAAAGTTTCCTAGAAGAGAATGAAAAGGTTAAACGTCATTTCAATGAGTTGTTTGAATCAATTAAAGTCACTCGTAATAAAAACAACGAACAAATAACTTCATTGCAAAAGGAAATTGAGAATCAAGAGTCGTAAAAGGAAAATGCCAATGATCAATGAGGAGAATGTTGTATCTAAGGTTCACTCGTAATAAATATGCTTTATCTCGTGACATATGTCCCCTCACCTAAGGAACAACAAACTTGCCATTCAAACATATTTCTCATCCCTTAAGGATTGCTTAGAATGCTGCGTGAGATTGTTGAAGAGGATAAGCTAGAGAAACCTCATGATAATGCAATTGGACATGCATGCTTATATGCCAAACGATCTCAAGAAATCTTAGAATGTTTGATCACAATATGCCCAAAGACATTAGGTGAGAGAGTTAACCCTTGATTCCATGCTCAATGCCTAAGGCCAAACATGACATGCACTCGACTCCCAATGTTTTGAATGAGAGCCGTAGTATACCCTTGAGTAGTTCGATTCTAGATCCGTCAATGCTAGGAAAGAGAACTCGAATGTGCCTTCTAGAGTACTAATTTCAGTAAAGCTAGCTTTATGAAAGTGAACCATAGTGCACCGCATGTAGTTCGATCCCAAAGACATCTAAACAGTGGTGCAAAGAGTAGTAAAACAAACTAATGTTCCCATTCCTCTACAGAGTAATCGTGACATTAAAGGGAGCAGTCAAAGTCTCAAGACAATACAAGGAATGATAGGACCTCTCAAGCTAAGAATGTGCACGGAAGAGAGTAGAAGAACAATCTAGGAACCTTAAGTTTGAATCGAATAAAACGAATCGTGTTGATTCTAGTATTAGCCATAGGCGCATCGTAATTAATTCAATTCGATACTATTTGCAAACCTTGTTCGATGATTGCTTGAATTCGTTTCTAATCATGAATGTGATGTTAATGTTTCGCCTAATGATGTTAATTGTCCAGATTAATGTTGTTAATGCTAAAATTCATGCTAAAAAGGCTAAAAGGCAAAAGCGAAAGAGAGTTAGAAAACAATGGAAACCCACAGAAGAACATTCAAAGTAATAGGCTTTTATTGGATACCGTTGGTCATAAGACTAATCGATAATGCCCACTAGAAAATGGATGCCCACCGTAGAACTATTCCTTAAGAAGTGGTCACATCAGAATAGGCTAATACGTACACTAGTATTGCATCTATTCACAATGATTCCATTACTTCACCGTCTCGATATGAATGCTTCTATTTCGGCGTGGGTGGTCCAACTGCTGTTACTAACCAAATGGAACCCATTCTTGCATGGGGATCCCAAATATCCAGCTATCCATTCTTGTCTCGTGTTCAACCGCAGATCGCTCAAATCGCTCGTGGTACCGGACTCAGTCGCTCCAAGCATATGACCGAGACCGTCACGGCTCATGAACTTCGTGAGCAAATTCATCGGACCGTTAGATTTGGTAATGATCATTTCGGTGCATATGGGTTATGGAGATTATGTTGTTGGTGATAGTGTCATCTCCGAGTGTATTATGTGGAAGGTTTAGGTCATAACTGCTCTCGCTGGTCAATTCGTGATTTCGATCTAGAAGTAGCCTTCGTAAAACATACCGCTTTGTTAGAGATCTTAATGGAAAGGAACTGCTGAAAGGAACTCGTGGCTCAAACCTTTACACTATCTCTATCGATGACATGATGAGAGCATCACCAACTGCTTGTTATCAAAGGCTTCTAAAACAAAGTCATGGTTATGGCATCGTCGCCTCAATCACTTGAACTTTGGCACCATCAACGATCTTTCCGTAAAGGACTTAGTTGTAGGTCTACCTAGACTAAAGTATGAAAAGGATCATCTTTGTTCAAGATGTCAATTGGGAAAAGCAAGAAGTATGCCCATAAACCCAAACCTACTAACTCGTCACGTAAGTTCTTCATATGATTCATATGGATTTATGGACCAATGAGGGTGCGTAATATCTTGGAAAGAAATATGTGTTAGTTGTGGTTGATGATTATTCTAGATTCACCGGGTCAAGTTCTTAAGGACAAAGGATGAAACCCGATATCATCATCAAACTCATCAAACAAATTGCAGTTAGACTAAACAAAACCGCCGTAATCATCGTAATGCATAATGGAACCGAGTTTGTCAACAAACAACTTAGTGAATTCTATGAAAGCATTGAATCACCATCAAAGAAGTGTTCCACGAACCCCTCAATGTAACGGTGTAGTTGAAAGACGAAATCGTTCTCTTGTTGAAGTCCGCTAGAACAATGCCGATCTATTCAAAGGTTCCAATGTTTCTCTCGGGTCAAGCAATTGCCACCGCATGCTACACACAAAATCGCTCCCTCGATTCACACCATTCATGGAAAACTCCATATGAACTTGTCCACAACAGAAAACCTAATCTATCTTTCCTTCGTGTGTTTGGTGCCTTGTGCTATCCAACTAATGAGGTCAAGACTTGGGCAAACTTAGGGCTAAAGTCGACATTGGAGTATTTGTAGGATATGCACCAAACAAAAGGGATACCGAATCTACAACAAAAGAACCCGAAATATCATGGAAACAATTCACGTTACGCTTGATGAGTCGACCGGTCAAATGGCTCCTCGGACACTCCACCAGACCCGCACTTCAAAACAATCCTATTGGTTCATCTCTTGTTCCAAACTCCTCTCAAGAAACTCCATATGTACCTCCATCCAAGATGATGTAAAGAAACCTGTTTGATCCCATGTTTGATGAACTGATGAGTCTACTACTAATGAGGTGCCGATCCCTACAACAGAGGATGCTCATATTCCGTGAATGAAGTCAATTCATCGCCTCAATATCTCGAAGTCAAGAAGCACCGTCACGATCCTTCGCCTCATCAACAAATCATCTCTTCAAATGTACATCATGGAAATGTTTCGCACCAATGATGAAGTTAATCCCTTTGCAACTCCTCAAGATGCTCCATTTGAAAACATATTTGCTACTCCCGAATCATCATCGTAACCATCTTCTTCGTGAGACATCGACTCGCCTACTTCAGCCTCAACAAATGCCACATGAACACCTCGTAAAATGGACTCACGATCATCCATTAGACAACATCATTGGAAATCCTCTCGTCTCAGATCAACCCGAAGCAACTCGCAACCGATGCCTTATGGTGCTTCTTCAACTCCGTACTATCTAAGATCGAACCAAAAGACGTTAAACCGCCATGAATGAAGATAGCGGTTCAATGCTATGCAAGATGAAATTCATGAGTTTGATCGCCTTGATGTATGGGAGTTAGTACCGCCCAGATCGTGCTATGATTATAGCTCTAAAATGGATCTTCAAAGTAAAACTTGATGAGCATGGTGATGTGTTGAAGAACAAGGCTCGATTAGTTGCTAAAGGATATCGCCAAGAGGAGGGTATAGACTTTGAAGAATCTTTTGCTCCAGCTTGTTCGAATCGAGGCCATCGTAATCTTTCTCGCTAATGTCGCTAGCAAGAACATGGTGGTTTATCGATGGATGTAAAGACGGCATTTCTAAACGGAGATCTTAAAGAAGTCGCTCACGCCGCCCAACTCAAGGGTTTGTGAATCAAGAGCATCCTACTCACGCTTATCGCTTGAAGAAGGCTCTTTACGGTTTAAAGCAAGCTCCAAGGGCATGGTATGATACATCTATCAAAGTTTCTTCTATCAACCGGATTCATCAAAGGAGCAATTGATCCTACATTGTTCACCGTGAAGTCGTGCAAACATTTGATTCATGTTCAAATTTATGTTGATGATATTATTTTGCCTCGATCGACCCAATGGAATGTGATCGTTTTCAAATGAAATGAGTTCAAAGTTTCAAATGTCAATGATGGGACAAATGTCATTTTTCTTGGGATTACAAATTTCACAAAGTCCCTGAGGCATTTTCATAAATCAATCTAAATATGCAATGAGATTTTAAAGAAATTTGGATTTGATTCAAGTGACCCCGTTGACACCCCCATGATTGACCGAACCAAACTAGATGAGGACCTCTCGTGGATCATGATTGACCAAACGAAATATAGGAGTATGATTGATCCCCGATGTATCTCACCGCTAGTAGACCGTACATCTTATTCTCTCAGGTGCATGTGTTAGATACCGTGCTAAGCCTACTAAAAAGCACCTTGAAGCGCTTAAACGGGTCTTTCGGTATCTCCAAGGAACCATCAATATGGGACTATGGTACCAAGGACACCGGTATGTCACTAACGGCCTATGCAGATGCCGATCATGCAGTTGTCAAGATACACGTCAAGCACGCCCGAGGTGCTCGCTTTTGGGTGATAAGCTTGTGAGTCTGGTCTTCAAAGAAGCAAATGAGTACTTCTATTTCTCTACAGAGGTTGAATACATAGCCATGTCATCTTGTTGTGCTCAAATCTTATGGATGAGATCTCAATTATCCGACTATGGCTTTGAATTCAACAAAATCCTCTGCATCGTGATAATAAAGTGCTATTGCTCTCTCATGCAACAACGCTCAACACTCAAGAGCAAAGCATATCGACATTCGACATCATTTCATCGTGGAACAGTGGGAAAAGGTGTGGTGGAACTATATTTTGTGAGGTCTCGAATATCGCTAGCGACATCTTCACCAAAGCTCTTCCAAGAGAACGCTTTGAGTTTATTCTTCCACGACTTGGTTTGAAAAGCCTTCAACCAGAAACTCTCAAACGCCTTCGTGGAGGAAGACGAGGAGTAAAGGTCTATCTTCATCTATCTCTTGTAAATATTTATTCGAAAACAAAATACAAAATTATAAAACCCTCAAAAATCAAATAGAAAATTATAAAACTTTCAAAATCCATAAAATCAAAAATTCAAAAATCTTCAAAAATATTGTCATTTTGTCATGTTTTTCTCGGTTCGATAATATCTACGGTTTTGTGCTGTCATTCAAAGAATGACACGGACTTTAGATGTTTGTTCGAATTTTATTTAAAAAAAAAAAAAAAAAAAAAAAAAAAAAAAAAAAAAAAAATCAAAAATCAAAAATATTTTTGGGAGAAAGAGAAATGGTTTATTGTCATTTCGTGCAATAACCCGCTTTTAAAAGAAAGAACAGAGCCATGTTTTACCATGTTTTCAAATTCTATGCTCGATTCTATAAACTCTTATCTCGAAAACCAAATGCTTTGAAAAATAACTCGATCTCTATTTTTGATAATCATCGACTTATATGTCAAATCTCTATCTCTCAATCAACAACCTATGTCATTGATTGAGGGGAGAATGATTTCAATTAAATTAAAAAGTTATTTGGCATTAAACTGTTTTCAAAAGATATACATGCATGTTTTATAAATGGAGTTTAAAGTCTCAAAATCCGATCCGTATCGCTTAAAACACTTTCACAATCAAGTCACAATTCTCCTTAAAGCTTTCAAAATCAATTTAAATCTATACGAGATCACAAATCTCAAATGATTTGATAATTGTGATCGGGGAGAATGTGTGATTTAAATTAGATTTAAACCGATAATTAGGTAAATGGTTATAAAAGGATGTACATGCTATCCCGCCCACATGTGACAAACGATTTCAAATTTTCAATGCACATGTTGAGGGGAGCATCTATCTTAAACCTTTGATTTGAAACGTGATCATTCATCCCATGTGCAAGTTCCTCTAGTATGTGCAAAACTCTTTTCAAACCTCGAGGCACATATTGAGGGGAGCAAAATTCATGGAAACCTCATCCTTCCCGAAATGCTATACCCACTTGATCCGTTGAGGAAGTGATGTTGATATCTTTAGAAAATGGTAATCAAAAGAAGTTAATTCTTTCTCTTGCCTCCGTGCAAAACATTTTCAATACTTGATGCACATGTTGAGGGGAGTTCTCGTTTAAAATATCAAAACAATTCGTGTACAAAATGCTTTGATAATATATCACAAGTATCCGAATTGATTTTCAAATGGTTTTCAATTGGATCCAATGGCGTATGAACAATACCAAATAGACCGACCAACTTTACTTTATGTACGGTGATATAAGGATGATAAGGTTAGGTATTGGTTCCCATGATCCGCCGTAATCCGGAGGGATCTACCCAGGACAATCCACTAGTTAGTGTAGAAGTCCTTAGGTATGATGATAAAAGGAGAAAAATGAGATATGGGAAGAGTGCGGACTAAGACCGAGCTAGTAATCGAATAAACCCAACAAGGTTCTAGCTATGAAGTCTCGTAAGCAATCAAGGGGTTGAAGAATTAAAAGAATTGAATGAGAAAAGGGTGAAAACAAATAGCCTCCATTTATTCAACCTTAGGCGTAAACCGGTTCACTTCATATGCTACCGATGGTAACATCGGTATTGAAGACAAGACGTCATGGACCCAAAGGACGACCGCACTTCAACTTTCCAAACCACTCAAGTTCCTCTTAAAAGGGCTTGTTTCATTCTCACGGGAACCGACATTATCTATCGACTTTCTCTTAGAGATGGTTGATATTGAAGAAGGAGACCTCTCCCTAGTCTCCCAAGACAGATCCAAATATGCACAAATTGAGTCTAGAGCCACGAGATCATCAATAAATCTCATTAGGACACTTTCAATGAAGACTCTCTGCTTCACACAATGTGGAAAGAGAGATTATATCTTGAGTCCCACGATTATCCTTGTGGTATTGCCGTAACATCCGAGTGATGTGTTTACACATTCACAATGAAGATGGAAAGCCTCGAGCCAACATCAAACAAGCTCCTCGGTAGGTGGCATGTGAGATCTATTATATAGATCAACCATGTGACAACCGAACAGAAACAATGGGGCGATTCAATCTCTTGAATCAAACCCGTCAAAGTTATGGATTGACGGATACCTTTGAAAACCGGTCTTTGTGCTTAAAAACTCTTTTCTTTAGCACATCGATCGTGTACTCATTTTTCAAACCAAAAGGTATTTTTATGATTGATAATTGATTTTCAATAAAACCTTCGTTGTATTGCAAAACAATTTCTATTGAGCAATACACGATTGTTTTTCAAATCTCTTTTCATCAATCGCTGGACTTAAAATTACCGTTCACTCACTCCGTGTTGTCTTCTTTGAGATGTTCCGGTTTGAGAACAACTAGAATAGTCGCGAAACCCCGTCAAGGAGATTCTTAGGAATCCTACCGATCACAGCAAGATTTGTATCGATCAACGGGAACCGTGGGCCGGTACTCAATTCAACGAAGTGATCAAAGACACTTTCATGCGATTTGTTGCTAATCGTTGTATGCGTGTACACCCGACGCTTGCGTAATGATCGTAATGAAGCGGTCAATCCATAGCCGCATGCTCACTTAACACATTCATCTCAAAAGAAATCATGATTAGTGCATCAATGACTCGATATTTTCACTCCATGCTTCGCCACGCCGCCAATATCATGATTCAACAAAAGCTTCCGCTACTCGATGAGAAGATTTCATGATCCGAATGTGAGCATGTCGGTCCTAAAGTCACAACATCACAAAATACCAACACCACAAAGGATGTGTCGAGATTGTTGATAGTCGATGATCTCAAAAGATGGCTCAAAATTATTATCACGTGGATCAAGAAAAGACCTCCACTTGGAATAACCAAACATGCAATGTGAAGAATCAATGACTACGAGCTCAAGAGCAAAGGACTACATCAAGAATACTAGATCAATTGTTAATGTTATATCTATTTGTATTCTATGTAATTTTGGTACATGTTTGAGGTGACCTCCTTAGGGGAGATTGTTAGGAATTAGAAATTCCGTGATTAAAGAGTCGGTCACCTCAAGTATATGTAATCGTTAGAAAGCTCGTAGTCGTAGTTCTTTAAGTTAAGTAGTAATTTAGTTAAGTAACACCGTGGAGGACGGACGGGTCTTTACCCACCAGATGCCCGATCCATGCCCCAAAGTGTGGCGAGTTATGTAAGACTATAAATACTCTACCTTCCAAGGTAGAGAGTTGGAGCTCATAATAATATCTTTCACTTTCTCTCACTAAGTTCCCTAAACCTCTAACTTTCTCTCTAGAATTCCATCTATATGCTACTTTGTGTTATGGTTTGATGTGTATGTGAAAAGTTAATATCTAACAAAATAATATGAGTTTTAATAATTAGAAGATGGAAATATCAATAAATCAAAAATGGTAAAGACAATTACTAGCATGATTACCTAGCAATTATCTTAACCCAATAAACCTAATAAGGTACTACACACCCTTGTGGTAAAATAGACCTTATGGAGGAATTGCATGCCTATTTTCAAGTTAAAATATCAATGATGGCTAGCCCGTCATCTATATGTTAGAACTTGATGCACTTCATTGAATATCTAAGTACATGTTTACTAGTCCAAGTGACTCACATTAGCAATAATGGGTAGATATTCAAAGAAAGAAGGAAAGTATCCAATCGACACTCGGTCCCACCGGTGACATAACATTTATAATGTTGTATAATCCAATGGGAGTTATGTGACTTTAATATCGTGACGAAACACATGTAATGTTGTCTAATCCAAGAGGAGCCGTAATCTTTATTACCTTGCAGGTTGCCCATATTATTTCTTGATTGTCTTGAAATAATACATTACTTTCACGTGAAGCATCATAGTTTATATAAGAACCATTGCATGAATTTTATTAGATAACTTGTCGCGTCCTCGATGTTGCTTCCTAAATGTTATCAATAAATTGTTATGCATGATTCATTATTAAAACAATAAAGTTCTACATATCTATATTTTGATTTTGTATAAAATCATATCGTGACACTTGTCATATTACGCATGATGTTGTGCCATGCACAAGTGGGAGAAATCTTCATTGTGTGTAAGATACAACATATAACAATATGACTAATAGTTTTCTTGAATGCAAGGTAAGAAAACTAATATTCTACTAGGACTTCGCACATAAAATGTATGTTGCCCTAATTAGAACAAATGTCAAGATAATATGAAAAGTTACTTCAACATATTCACCGAATTGTTCAAGAATATGTATATGTATTATTGTAAAGTCATAATCTTGAAGTATGAAATTAACTTGAAATTACTATTGAGGCCAAGAGTCAAGACTCTAAATTGCTTTACTTGAATATGTTTAGGTTTCTTGTAAAGACTTAAACATCAAGTATGTTAATTGTTGAAAGACTTATAACGTAAAGTAAGACGTTAACTTGTTATGTATTCTTGTTAAATACATGTACATGAAGTCATTAAATTATAAATGACGATGACGTATAGTAATATATTAAATGTTTATGTTTTCTAGTCAAAACATGCACATGAAGTTATTGACTTGGTCAACGACTTGTAAATTAAGTATGCAATGGTCGAAACACTATTGATGCCATCCGGTTTGACTTGGTTGGCGACACGTAAGCTAAAGAGTATAAGTTCATCTAATGAGTTGTGGGATAGTCTCACAACATCAATCCTCATGGAATACCACATCATTATGGTATGTCCATCATGGAAAATCAAACTGTATTGATATTGTTTGATCTTTGATGACTTAAACTCTCTTACCTCCAAAGCTATTAAGGTTAGAAAATTGAATGTGCCATGGGTACACTCAATATGGTTCCATTTCGAAGGTATTTAAGACGCCATTGTGTTATGGAATGGGATGAATTCCATTATGTCTTAATTGAAGTTCTTAATTTGTTAAATACCTTAGAGTAAGTAATTAACAAACCGAGTCAAGAACTACTAATGTATTTTGGATGTCCCAACCGAAAACAATTTATTGTTTCTCAAGATCTTGTGTAACTAGAGATTAGTCTCTATGTACAAAGCAAATGGGAGCACCTTTAGATCTTGAAGTTGTTCAAGAACTAATATACACAACCTTCTAGGTACACTTGTCGATGTCACACTAAGGTTGAACATGCATATGTTAAACCATAGTATGATATCTCTCATTCATAGATCCGAAGGAAACTTCTTGCACCTGAATGATATAGTATTATATCAATGCTAAGGGATATAAGTTAGAGGTCATTGTGAACACGCTAACTAAGAGTCGCATTATCGATTTTCAATCGATGAATGGCTCAAAGCTATGAATGATAAGATGCGATCCGTGGAAGACAATCACTCATGAAGCTTGATTGATCTCTTACCAATCGTTAGATCGTGAGGTTAAAATGAGTTTCTCAATGAGAAGACTCAAAAGGAAAAACTTGTACACACATTTAATTCACGAGTAGTGAAATGGGTTACTCATACTCAAGAAATTGACTATGATTAAATCTTCCTACCGCAAATATTAAATGTATAAAGATGTTGAATTGTCATACTTATCTTCATGTAAATGAAATTTGACAATGGATTTCAAAACTCTTTTCTTATTGAATACATTTGCGAGGACGATGTGTATTCGAAAGGGTTTGTGAATATATATAATCTTTATTATGTCTACAAGATACAAGAATCCAAGTATGGATTAGATCATGCATCTCCGAGCTAAGATCTTTAATTTACCATAAAATCATTAATTTGATTTTGATTAAAATAAGATCAGTACGAAGTACACTAAGAGCAAGTGGGAGCACTGTTTTTATTTTCTTAAATTTCATATGTTGATAACGTATTAGAAACATTATTCCATCTAAGCTAGAATTTATTCCTTAGCTTGGAATGAAGTTTCTCTTAAGATTTTTAGAAAATACAACATGCAATCTTGTTACATATATTTGTTTGAATAAACATAAGCGGTTATTAAGTCTGACACAATATGAAACATTATTGAGGGGAGTCTCAATAATCAATCTTACCGATGAGATTGAAAGCATGAATAGAGCCTTAAGTTTAACTAAAGGATTCATTATGTATATCATATTGTGCATTGGACTAATTATATCATTTGCATGAATGCAAGATGAGTTGATAACAACAAATATCTAAGTGAATGTCATTAGATAATTGTTAAACGAACATTCTAATGGACCTACAAAGGACCAAATATATGTTCAACATTTACGGATATTTGAGGATCTCTCGTTTCGTTGCATACATTGTAACACCCCAAAATCTTAATGACAATGAAGACTAATTCGGTGTTACTTGAATGGAGATCATAGTTAAAATTATAGAAAACGACTGAAAGAGACGTTTATTAAAATAGTTATCATTCATCGAAAACTCATTGTTTGTTACAAAATATTGTAAATAGATCAAGTGTTTTTCCCCAAAAGAAAGATCATGAGTTTGAAAGAAATGATAACTTTATGTTTTACACCACCGTATAAGCCTTGCCATGCCCCGTCCCGCACCTTGGTCATAATCTTCACCGACACCGAGATAACATGCTTAAAAAGGTCAACAAAAATGTTGAGTGAAGTCCATAGGTTTAAAATAAGTTGAACACAAGTATAAGATCATGATCATTGTAAACTAACAATATCATAATAGAAAATATCACAGATTATTATGCGCTAAGCTCATGAAACCAAGACTCAACCGCATACATCGAATTACCAAGTACGTAAGTATGCCCCAAAGGAGGTAATAGCCAATTACCTAAAGATATTCGATATGGTGCGCCCGGTTATTTCTCTATAACCGAAACGGGTTCGTTATTCCCCATAGTACTATTCACGATATCTACGTTCACTCGCGGTGACTAATGGTTCATGATCGGGGACTTGTGGCTAACAACTTAGGGCACCAATAATCAAGAAGATCAAGCATTTATGAAAACCTTGTGTTCTAGTTTAGAGCATGTATCTCCTCGCGGGGTTTATAAAATAAAGTAAAAGCGAGGCTATGAACTCACCTTGATAATAATGCACACGCACAAATAGATCAAGCACAATGTAGCGGAGGTTCCAACTCGAAACCTAAAATGATGAGATGGCGAGTCTCAAGATGAGCATTTTGGTTCATGACCAAAATAATAGAGCATTGAATATTCTTATTCAATAGATCATTGGATTGTCCAATCCAATAGTGTGCGATCGTGATTAACGTTTTAAGTTAATTTATGTGCTACATTGCCTTAATAAATGATCCTCACTTACGCATAAGTGAAATGTTCCCCGTTGTGATCTTAATAGATTTGTTGAGTATTTTAACGTGTTTGAATAAATTCCCGTATGTTTTATCGGATTTGATATATATAATTATAATCTTATAATATATATATATATATATTTACGTAATGCTTTTAACGTTATCCCAAATAAAATACTCATAAGATCAAAATACTTGTTTTACGTAATTAAGATGGGTTTATAAGTTTTCTAAACTTTTCCGAATTTACACTTTTACCCTCGAGTTACAAAAAGTACGAGTTTAGTCCCTAAACTTTTAGAAAATGACACTTTGTACCCAAAATGTTATAGGCTCAAAGTTTTCAGTTTGACACCTTTAGTCCTCGGTAAAACTGCTTTTGCAAAACTATTTTCAAAAGTCGATTTTACATTTTAGCACTAAACTTCATATTAGTTCTTGATTAAAGTTGAGGGGTGTATTGTGTCAAGTTGTGAAAGTTATAAAATAAAAAGAAGGAAAAGTGCCATAGGAGGGTTTCGAACTCGTGACCTCCCGTTTAACACCATACGCTTCTAACCAACTGAGCTAGACTCTTTATGTGTCTTATTTTTACGTAATACCGTATATAATGTAAAGGTTTCTGTTTTACAAATCCTAGTATGCATGCTACTGTGATCGTGGCTTGCATGGTTCCAGTTTCTTGTTTCTATTTCTTCTTCTTCTCAATTTGTTAAACATTTGTGCCATGGTTTATTTTATTTATGTTGTTAAGTTACCTAGTTAAGAAGTTTCGATATGTTTAAGATGAAAGTGTTTCTAACATGTATAGATGTAATACTTAGACATCGAAGCATGATATGAATCGATCGAAACACGCTCGAGGAAAACTTACAATCACTCAAGAGAGTGGTGTGGGAACCGGACGAGAAGTGAGACACCAAGATAACTAAACCGAATGCAACCCAAGTCTCCTAGTTCCCTTTTCTTCTAACGTTATTACCCGAAATCCTTTCGTTTTCCTTTCTTCCTAACTAAACCCTCCCACAATGAACCTTTTATGTTTAGAGGAAGTATATGTTTGAAAGAGTTTTGTGATGTAGTGAGAATTTTTCTAAGTGTTGAGGAGATTATAGAGAAGATGAGCATGGCTTTCCTAATATTTTACTTGTAGTCTTCCTAATTCTAGGCTTATTAGTCACATGTTATATTGTGTTTGGCCATTGATTGTGTATGTTTCTTGGCGTGGGATTGTGGCAGCCAAATTCGTGGCATGCTCATGTCTAGTCAACTCACATTCTTGCTTAGGGGAACATGTTATCCAATGGTTAAGGAAGTCTTGGTTGAGTCAAAGGTGTTTAGACTAGTTTAGGCATTTTTATATTTGCTTAGGGTGGCTAAGCTTAGGAGTTTGTCTCTTCTTTTGCATCCACACGCAAGCTTTGGGATCCAAGGGGAAGTTTTAAGTTTCTAGTTTGGTTTGGTTGTATCATGGCTAGTTTGGTTTTTGTCTTGGCTAAGTTGATCTCGTTTGGTCATGACAGGAAGAGCACAAAACATTTTATTTCTCAACTCCTTAAATACATACTCGTGGTAATGTGACGTGAACAAGATCCAAGCCAAATCTTGGGTGGGTTGGGCTTGGCAGCGAGGCCCAAGGAAAAGAAAGAAAAAATGTTTGGATTGCTTGTTGAATTGGACGCAAGACAAGGCCCAAAGAAATAAATGAGTTGGGCTCGAATTGGGTAACGAGGCCCAAAGAAATCACGGGTATGGGTTTGGGTCCGGTTACGAGGCCCATTTATGAGTTGAGTTGGATCATGAGGTGGTACGGAGTCCAATGAGTTCCGAGGCCCTATACGAATACGAATATATTTTTATTATAATTTAATTCGTAATTTTTACAAATTTTTACGTATTCGATACGTATTTTAAGGTTATCAAGATCGTGGGGAAATTTATTTAGATCACAACGGTTTATTTATGAACGCTCAAGCTGCGTTGATCATGCATATGTCAAATGATATGCAAATGTGATGTTAAGAAAATTTCATGACGAAATAGATCGTGTTTAATTCTTGATTAAAACGTTAAGTACATTGAAATTTTCCGGGAGCTTACATACATTGATGCTTATTTAACTGAAATGATGCTCAAACCTAGTCATGGTAGCATATCATCATGAATGATGACATTGTTGACTAGATGTGCTCGACTGAGAGCATTAATGCATTATACATTAAAAGAATAAGAATACATTACGGTTTGAGAAACTGCTTAGATGAATGTCTAAAGTAGGTGTTTTGCTAGCTTCAAACACCCTATGGAATGCATTGTTGCAATACTCGATTGTACTTGAATGCACATACAAAAGCACAATCATCATACCTTTCATGGATTTTGAAACAAGTATTCTCAAGGTTTACTCAGATGACTACTTGTTGTCTTGAACAACATAACTTGATCATGGTGGGAACTCCGGTTTCCAATCTATATGTAGTCTTATGCATATCTGCATTTATAGTATTTGGATAATGGAACATTAAGCGTCAGATTATATAATGAATTGAAATACCGGTATGATCGTCTTCATTCATACTCGTGTTCTATATTTGCATGTTTAATCCATGAATAATATATTTATTCTAAAATTGTCCATTGCCGGTTGATGATACGGGAGTATCATCGAATTAAGGCAATTGTGAGCGTGTTGGTGACTATTTGCCAAACTCACATGCTGTTCATTGTGATGAACATTGGACTGACCCAACCTACGAGTATTCACAAGGCAATTGTGAGCGTGTTGGTGACTATTTGCCAAACTCACATGCTGTTCATTGTGATGAACATTGACCGACCCAACCTCACAGTATTCACCGCATGGATCGGCCAAATAGTGAATCTTGAAAATGGTTATGTCTATTATCCTTAGACTTGAGATGCAAGCGGTCTTGCATGTGTGGAGTTTCATTCCTTGATATGGTTAAACGCATCCCGAACAAGGTAGTTATAAAGGCCACTATCGTGAATGATTTGAAGACATGAATGACATGTGCAACAAAATAGGATTTGTTCCTCCACATGATTTGGGGTTAGATACTATTGGGCCCTCGATGATTTGAACAGATGTTTGTATGGCATCCAAATGAGATTAAGATGAATCTTAATTCACTTGGTAATCTTGTTCAATATCAAGATCGAGAATATAATAGTTGAACCATTAGAATGACTTTTGATCCATGTCTAAAGTTCAACATGGTATCACGAAACAAAGGGATATATGACATATAAACCATTTAATGAAACGTTGAGAAACCGACTCACATATCACTAGGGGCATTGGCGTGTTGCTAGACGCTAACCATTGCTTGTATAATTACTTGACTATTATGACGTCGCAAGTGGGAGCTGTTGGAGTATGCTTGTGTCATAATAAATAATTATATGGCTAGTCATATGTGAGCCTATGGGTTCACACACATATACACTTAGACACCATTTATTATAATGTATTTATCGTATTTACGTTATAAATAACCTTCTCAACTCGGGATCAATAACGGGCCATTAAACATCAAGTTAGACTTTGTGTTTCGGGACTCGAGCCAACAATGGGCATGCCCATTGAAGGCTTTATGTATGGTCGGCCACATAGGGGTGAATAGAGAGACTTTGGACTTTGAAGGACCTAATGTGTAACTTGATATTGACATCAATTATCATTAATGGTAATTATGATAATTGATCATGAATAAGGAGGTTACAAATTAGCTTTTAATTCTCCTCCCTCCCTTTGAATGTGACGCACACACATCTCCAAAATGGGTGATTTTGGTTTTGATCTCTTCTCTTGCCAATTCTATTGTAGTCTTTTGCAAGGTGTAGGTGAAAAGGTTAGACTAGCATCAAGGGTGATTGCTTGACGTGTAGTGTGTTTCAATCATTGGGAAAGGCCAACATCATTGGTCTTTTGGTTTCTTGATTCCTTCGTGGTGGTGATTGGTGTCTTGCAACCGATTCACGCTCAAAGGTATAAACCTTATGTTTGTTTTATTTGATTGATCATATGGCTATATGGATCCATTGTTGGTGATGATTCCGCTGCGTTTATATGTTTACTTTATGTTTATTATATTCATCATCACCTATAATGGAAGCTTCAGATTTTGACATGCTTACTATAGAAGAATATATTGCTTTGACTCAAAGTAACCAAAGATCGGGCATCGTATATCCCGAGTTTAATGTTGACATCGACATTGAGATCAGCTGCCAGTTCATGAAAGAACTTAGACAAAAGCTTTTCGCGGGAACTAATGATGAAGATGCCCACCTGCATGTGCGAAGAGTATTGGAGATCGCAGATCTTTTCCACACTCCAGGAGTCACTCAAGATGCATTAATGCTTAGAGTGTTCCCAATTACACTCACTAGTGCAGCCAGATGATGGATGAAGATGCTTCCTGCTGGGTCGATCAATACATGGAATCTTTTGGAGAAAGCATTTATTAGAAGATATTATCCTCCTTCAAAGATTGCCAAGAAGATGGAAGAAATAAGGAGTTTCATGAAGATGGATGAAACGCTAGATGAAGCTTGGGAAAGATATAATGACCTTCTTTCGTAAGCCCAACGCATGATATCGCAACCATCGATGGTCCTTATTTTCTACAAAGGTTTACACATCTCGTCCCGCCAAATTCTCGACTCTCAAGGACCTATTCCTACAATGCCACCTGCACAAGCCCTTAGATCAATTGAAATGATGGTTGACCATTCACGAAATTGGTATGATGAAGCAACCACTTGGGCCATAAATAGCAACAGCTTGGATGACATTGGCGACATCACCAAGCAGCTTGATAGACTTGGATGTGATATGAATATGGTTAAGGAAGACATTCATGCTATACAAGAGCATTCTCTCCAAGAAGAACGCAATGAATATGAGCAGGTCAGGTATGTGGAATCATTGGAGGAAGCCGTCAATAAATTCTCGGATAATTTAAAAGGGATGCACGACTCGAATGACGAATGGATTAGGAAATTCAAGGAGGTCGCAGACTTAAATTTAAAAAATCTTGAAGCTAAGAGGAAAAGTTTGGAAGCTAAGCTTGAAGAATTAAACCAAAAGGTCCTGGAAAATAAAAATAATGATGTTGGAACTATCAAGGCAACGGTGGGAAAGATGAAAGAAGTCAACAACGAGCCGGTTCCTTATATCAGACCTTATGTCCCACCTATCTCATTTCCAGGACATTTGAAGGTTGTGAGCGATGAAGAAACAAGCAATGATCAATTGGAGAAGATTGAAGCATGGAGCTTACAGGATGATGAAGCAATGCCACAAGCTAATGTGGAATCTACTTCAACGTAAAATGGTAACACTTCTAACTCTTCTTTTATTACTACCAATCTTGCTTGTTTTCCTATACATGTTGCTGAAATTATGGATGAAATCATGCAACCCGTCACATTACCCGATGATGGCTATGTAGCTCCGGCTACTGAACCAATTTTAGTTGATCTTGCAAAGGAATTAGAGGACATGATCTTGGAAACTTCAGTGTTTAAAGAGGAGACATACGAGCCAATTGATCAGCCACGTCACGAGGTGAACCAATCATTACTGCCATCAACTAAAACGTGTAAGGTATGGAGGGAAATGACATCTCTTTTCAGGTATGATCATAATTTATCATTTCCCCATCCCATAGCAAATTCACACCCTCATGGTGTTTATTGCTATTTTCACCCACACTTAATTTCAAGTGAAGGGATGAACACCCTTTTACGTAGTAAATAAGGGTGGAGTCAAGCTCGTGACTCGAACAAAAACAAGCGCTTCGTGGGAGGCACCCCATGACTATCTTTTCTTTTTCATTTTATTAGTATAGTTTGGTTTTGTGTTTTTAACCATTTTTGCAGAATCGAGAAGATTGCATCAAGAACTTAAACGGGACCGATTCATCCATCGCCATTCGGCATAACTCATCTCAATGATTACGCCGTAACACATCACAAGTAGCGATTCTCTCCGTATATTACCAATTACGGCGTAATCACATGCTATGGTTACGCCGTAGCTACCCTCCAAGATGCTGATCGCCAGTTTTGCCATATCACGCGTAACTCTTTCAAAGAGTTACGGCGTAATTATCCTCAGGTTCAAATTCTTTCTATAATAACACAATAACCTTGTATTAGTATTAAATGAACTTTGTGGGTGTGTTCCCTATAAACCCTCACGAGACTACACTCGTCAACTTGGGACACCAAGTGGTTTAAAAGCCTTGTTGCATATGCTAAATGCAACCATGATTCCTACGAAAGTGAGTTAGGTTTTTCATTTTCTTTTTATACTTGTTGTTTTTCTAGTATGATGCATTTGGTTGTCTTAAGTGAATTCAGGTTATTAAAGTTTGCTCATAAATCTCAAGGCGGGACACGTTAACTCGTGAGTCTTCGATCATGTCGAGCAAATCCAGGGGAGTTTTCTGTTTCAATTCTAACCCTTCTTATCTTTAATTTATATGCTTAAGTATGACCCAAGTGGGGGGAAGGGATTAGACATAGACACCCACTTAATTTTAGTTGCCCTTATTTTTCTAGTTTTTGATGAAAAGTGTTTCATTAATAAAATTTTGACATGTTTTCATTACTTAACTGGATTAATCTAGACCGAGCACACCTACCCTATATTTCCATTGTGTGAGGATAAGCCTTCCGCTTTTCCCTTATACATAATTCCATAAAAGAGTGTGCCGATATCGTAGTAGACTTTATAACTTGGCCTTGCATATCTTTTTAAGACCATTATCATGAGCATTACACTGAGGTAACTTGGTGTGATCGGTGCAGCTAGGATATAAGGAAATTTTAGGATTAAACCCAAATAGCCCATATATGTATTGTGTATATTGACTTTTCACATCGATTAGTCAATCCCCCTGTTAAACCCTTTTTGTTGCACTCACCATTAGTGCAAGATACCCCTAGATACACCCTTCAGAGCCATCCCTTTCATTTTGTTCACCCAATATATATTGTTTCGTTACACCTATCGCCTAGCCTACCCTGTAGTTTCTTATGTCCATGGTCCGGGCGCTGTTGGTTAAATTTTGGTTCCACTAGTGAAAGTCGCGGGTTTTGAATAAAGGGTTGTGGAAGAAAATCGGGTTTAGATGATAGTTGATCTCAAGTGGGGGGATGCTTTTTATATTCGTATCGTTTATATACATGTATACCTTGTCTTGCATAAAAAAAAAAGCATGCAAGCAAGTGTTTATTTATGATTAGTGTTCTCGCCTTGTTCAACTAGGCGCAAATTTTACAAACCGTTTTGTCTTACGGATAAAATTAGAAACCCGAACATTTCTATCTCGCCTTTCAAATTTTAATCAATATTCGTACAATGGGGACATTGTACATTTCAATGGGGGATGGAAGATAGAAATGGTTGATTTTATAATTTTGGTAGAAAATGTGCTAAAATTACCCAAATTTTAAAATTTTTATAGCACATTCTTTTTTCATTGATGATGAAGGCCGAGTTAATGCATTGACTCGTGTATTGAAGACCCCTTGACTCTTGACCCTCGATGTTTGCTATGAGAGTGAATGCGACTAGTGGTGGGGCGACTGTCGACTTAGTAATCTATTTGTTTCGTGTCTTTTTATTTACACCCATTAAATGTTTCCCATGTCTTATCCTACCCTTAGTCATGAATCGAGTTTAGGTGAGGAAGAGAGCAATCATTGGTGTCTTGGCCATGGATTTGGTCATGTATCATTGGTTTTGTCCCCTTTGCCGTAGCTCGTTAGTAATGACAAAATAACCCCATAAGCCTATGTTGTGTCAACCCATTGCCTTTTAGAATAGCTGCATCTATAGTGATGGAGATTAGTATCTTTGCCAAGCCTATGATAGAATACTCGCCATGACTAAGCAGTTGAGTGATCACCCCAAAAATATTAAACACGTGAATTATGAGAGAGTGTGATTTCAATTCCTTTCGTGAGGTGCTCGGTTTGGAATTTTCTAGCTTAGGTGATTTTAGACTCATAACTTCCAATTAATCTTGGGAGATATCTTTTAAGAATTATTTAAAGGGTCTACGTGAGGACAAGTAGGATTCAAGTGGGGGATATTTGATAACATGAAATTAGCTCGATCTTTTATATATCAAATTCCCGTGTTTATGGCCTCATTTATATTAATATGGTACTTAATTCGTTCATATTCGTTCATAATTGCATTTCAGGATAAATGAGGCGTTGGAGCGGAAAAGATGTGATATAATGCCAAAGATATGTTCTGAAGATTGATTTACGAGGGCCTATGAATTATTTGTGAGGTTACCAGAATCGCTTAATAATGTTACGGCTTAAATATGAGCTTTGAAGGATACGGCATAACCATTTAATATGGTTACGTCGTAATTATTTTTATAAAGGTTACGGCGTAACATGGAATTATTTACGCCGTAGAGATTATTTCAGATCGGTTAAGTATGAGATGACGAAGAATTACGGCGTAACCCGATGATTAGTTACGCCATAATTAATTACTTCGGCGCAAAGTTTCGTGGTCCAGGGATTAAAAGCGGCAAGTTAATTCGAAGTTTATTAAGTACAAGGACTTGTTATAATAGTAACAAGAGCGATGAGGGACTAAAAGCGTCAACAAGAGTATTAAAGTTTCAACAAATTATCATGATCATGAAAAGTACAAGGAGTTTGAAGTTACTACGTAAATGAAGTTTTAGTTACGGCGTAACTTAGTTACGAACTAATTATTTTAGTTATGACGTAACTGTTCGAGATCCAGATTTCTTTACGGAGTCTTTAGTTACGGCGTAATTTGCACTTAAGGTTAAGCCGTAACCATGTCAGGGCCTATAAATACAGCCCTAAATCTGCATTTTCCAAGATCTCTCTTCACCCTCTCCTAGGGGTCGATTAGGCACCACTCCGGGGCATTTTCCAACAATCCGCCGTTTGAAGGAAGAATTCACTCGCAATCATCATCATTATTAGCTCTACATCAAGTAATTTGTATCAAACATTATGTTCAATTCAATTTATGATTTATTCATTTTGTTGGTATGATTTACTATATGTTTGGCTAAGCACCACAGTCTGGCCTAGTTATGATTCTTTAATTGTTTTGTTTACGTTTACTTTATTTCCGCACAATTATTTCTAAGTGTTTGCATGCATAGTTTATTGGTAGCCACCCTTGGTTCGGTAGTTTTGAATGGCGGCAGAGGCCAATTGCCTAGGAGATATGACCAATGACCCTAGGTGAGCGGATCGAGACGGGAAGGGTAAGATATGACCAACTGACGACCCTTTCTACTTGTGCGATTGACCAACCGATCACCTACCGTTTGGATGAACTTAAGAATTAGGGGTGAGTGTCTAAGTTCCTAACGGTTGGGCACTCACTATTATAAGTCTAGCATGTAGCGGTACTTAATGACTTGATTTAGGGACCAGGAACAACAGGACTTATGAGGGACACCGACTTCTCTTGTGGTGGCATCTTTGTCGATAGGTTAGGCGAATTGACCAAATGCCGTCCTCTCGACTTTGACCCCACCAAGTAATTGGAAGTAATTAGACGTAAACATTACTAGTTAGGATGAGTAACTAGGATAGCACCACTCTCCTTCATTGATCACACCTCTTGCCTTTATCTGCTTTCTTTTATTTCCTTGTTTTATTAGTTAATTTATTTCTTTAAAGCAATTAAATTCGTGACATAGACTTAAGTTAATTTCCAATCCACGTAGCTCTTGGGACGACCTCGGTTTTACCGAATACTACACTACACACGACCAGGTACACTGACCGTTAGTGCATTAGGGTAGACCATAGGTATAACGAGTAATTACAACTATTAAAACCTGGTCAGTAAAACCTGCATCAGTAGTCATAAGTGTAAGGTTAATAAATAATAGTGTGAAAAACTATTTGTTGTTACGTACAATATGCATAGTTTTGAC
Source organism: Chrysanthemum lavandulifolium (assembly GCA_022545495.1). Taxonomy (NCBI): domain Eukaryota; kingdom Viridiplantae; phylum Streptophyta; class Magnoliopsida; order Asterales; family Asteraceae; genus Chrysanthemum; species Chrysanthemum lavandulifolium. The sequence continues at coordinate 176,604,289 of CM040242.1, read as the reverse complement.
ATTTCATGAGTATAAAAATAATTATCCTAACCATTTTTATGCAATACATGACATCTTGTAAAATACTACATGTTTAAGACATTTTGTGTGTGCGTGTTAGACCAATGCAAGCACAAGCTAAGTTCAAAAATACATTTTCTTTTGTTAAATAATAATGTATTAATATGATTATTTTTTTTTTCTTGTTTAGATAACTCATGATCAAGCAAGATAAGATGATGTAATGATTTAAAGATCATGTTGAAAATCTGATAAAATGAAAATGTTAAATATTTTGAGATGACATATTTTAACATTTGAACATTTGAAAAGATGATTGTGTCATACAATATTTTTTGATATACATGATTAACCAACTTAGTTGATATTCCTAAGTGAGTTACTAAAACATTATAAAACTTGCAAGATGTCGAAAACACATATGCAAGTACAGTGATCTATGCCTATATGCAATGAATAATAATTACACAACTTAGTGCAAGAAATCTAGCATAAGTCTTATTAATGCATAATCCGGAAAACAAATAACAAACAGATAACGAACATGGCATGGATACACATGTGTTTATAGATATAAGTAGCTCAACTACAAATAGAAATAATCACACGAAAGGATTTACTAACAATATTAAGACACAAATAAAAACAAATAATCATTTAGTATAACACACAAAAGTACTTGTCGTCATTTTGTCTATTAAATACAATAATGTATATTTACCTTTATTTTATTTGTAAATAAATTAGTTTCCTTTCAATTTCAATATTTTAACAAGTTCAATACTTTGAAAATATAAATACGTCAACGTTCAAAAGTTGAAACGCCCTTTTCCAATTTGACCAAAATTTTGCGCAAACGGAATGACCGAAAATGACCTTCTGTTATAAATCAAGGACTCTAATATATTTTTATTAGGAATCAGTTCCTGGAAGTATTTTTAAATCAGAGTAGGCTTAATTCCCTTTAAATGATAAGTGGCACGACTCCTACAGACTTACGGTTGATTTTTACGAAATTTTGAAGTTGACCAAAATCTGAAAAACACACAGACGGATCCACGGTTCCCTTAAATATAAAGGAACCATCTGTGACAAATAAGGGAACTGTCTGTTGTTCCAGATTTATTTTATTATGTATATTCTTGTGTGGTGACTCAACGAAAAGATGTAAAACTTAATAAACTTGATGCCGAACGTATAACACATAGATTAAAAATCATTTCTACTTTTTGGACTTAGAAAAACATTTATGAAAATACTTCTTCAACAAAACTAGGAGTTGTTCAGAACGCTTTTTTCAAACCGTATCTCTTCAGAATTTGTTCTAAAGAAATGAATTGACACCTATGAATTATTTTAAGATAACTTGTAAGTATTAAACAAATAAATACTTTTTATATTATATTCCCCTTCATGGGTAATTTGATACATGGATCGTACTCAATTTAAAACCATTTGTCTTGAAAGTTTGAGCGACGTAGCTCTGATGCCAATTGTGGAAAGCGTGAGGGGGATACGTTTTGCTTAAAAACTTAAAACTTTTGTATCAAATAACCAATCAATTGTGACGCAATATGAAAATTTCAATAATAGATTTACAATAACTAGAGATAGTAGAGAACGTTAAGTAAAGCATGTCACACCAACACAAACATAACACAATATGAATACTAAGCCACCACATAAGCATAATCAACACAATATAAGCAACAAGCCACACAATGCAAATATAAAAATAAAGCGATAAATTTAAATATAAATGTAAAGCTATAAGTAAAAGAAAATGCAAACCAGACATGATGATTTATAGTAGTTCGGTCACAAAGCTCCTATTCGCCTTACTCCACTCCCCGAGTAACAAACTCGAGAGTTACTTCCCTAGTCAACAAGATCCTTCTCGGCGGAGAAAACCTTACAACGTCGTTTAAAATATTTTCCTATACGTATCTAGATATCGAGTTCTTCCTCTGGTACAACCAAACCCGTTATGTTTTATTGCCCAACATAAAAAAAGCCTGTGTTTTAAGGCCTAAACACATAAAACGCATCACTTACATTATTTTTTGATACTAAGCTAAATATCGAGTCCATCTTCGGGTACAACCAAATCTGTTATGTTTTATTTCTCAACATAACAAACCTTTTGTTTTAAGGCCTAAACATTTAAACCATCTAACCTTTAATCTAAGTGATGTATGGTGACGATACAATGTAAGATCCAAGACATGGTTGTCAAATCACTAGTACAAAAACGGGATTTGGTCACGCATGGTCGAAATGGAACGGCCACACATTCGCATATTTGTGTGGCTGAAGGTACGAAAATTGACAACATTTACTAATTAGTCACACATGAAAATTTTGATTGTGTGACCATTAGAACTATATCGCCACACAATTGAACATTGTGTGGCTAAAGGTATCCGTGATTTTGTTTCGCATCATTTAGCCACATATGAATTTGGAACGCGTGACAAATACAAGTAACCTTGATGCGTTAGTCACATGAAGTAATTTTGTGTGTCTAAATCATAGAGTCAAGTTGTGTCACACATTATTTAAGTGGTGACTGATATGTTTTGCCAACTCTTTAGCCACATCCGAAATTGGAACAAGTGACAAATGAAAAGTAAGGTTGAAGCATTAGTCACGATATACATATAAACGTTGACAAATATATGTCACACACTTGAACACCGTGACCAAAAGCCATATATGGTCACACTAAATGTTTTGTCACACATTCGTTAAGTGTAGCCAAAATCCAAGACATATGTTCACGTAAGTTAATATGTGTGTTTAAAGTTTAGTTTGTGTTAGCTTGCCAAAAGCTAATCTATAAAGTCACATTTGCTACTAACACCGTGACCAAATGCCATATATGGTCACGCTAAACGCTTTGTCACACATATTATTTAAGTGTAGCCAAAATCCAGTACATATGGTCACGTAACTTAATATGTGGCCATTGGATGATCAATAGTCACTCAAAATACACGTTTGGTCACTTTAAACACCATATGGTCACACTTATTAACACTTTTAGCCACTTTATGGTTAATTGTATGTGACTAAATACCCAAAACAAACATGCTTTGTGTGACTAAATGTTAGAAAAGGCCACACAAACATAAAATTCATGTGGCCATTGGATGATCAATAGTCACACAAAATACATCATTCTTCACTTGAAACACCATATGGTCACACTTATTAACACTTTTAGCCACTTTATGATTAATTGTATGTGACTAAATACCCAAAACAAACATGCTTTGTGTGACTAAATGTTACAAAAGGCCACTTGAACACACAAACATAAAATTTAAGTGGCCATTGGATGATCAATAATCACACAAAAGACATATTTCTTCACCTTAAACACCATATGGTTACACTTATTAACACTTTTGGCCACTTTATGCTTAATTGTATGTGACTAAATAACCAAAAGAAACATGCTTTGTCTGACTAAATGTTAGAAATGGCCACACAAAAAGAAATTTGATGTGGCCATTGGATTATCAATAGTCACACAAAAAACTATTATGTTTTTCATATACATAACTAACTACGAATACTAAGCAGACTTAGCTTATGTACGCGGACTTAACCTTGTCTTGGCGGGCCTTAACCACTAAAACTAACCTACGGACTTAACTTTGTCTTGGCGGCTTTAACCACTAAAGTTTTCGCTTATAAGTAGACCACAACACAAAATATTTTTTTTTTTTTTTTTGGTGCAAAGATGAACTTGTATTAATTAAGGAAACTTTGTAAAATGGAAAATCAACACACACGGATATGGATAAGTCCCATATCAAGTTGCATACTAGGCAACTCTATTCAATATCCGATATAACTGTTTTATAAGTCTCGATAACAAAAACAAACCGCCCATATCATACAACCATGGATGATGACAACCAAGACAAAACCATCACAAAGAACACCTTTTAATGCACCAAGATGAACCATACACTTCGGATAGGGCTATACCAAGTAGTTTACATTCCATCTCATGAATGGCTTCAACTACTGGGAACACACACCCTAAATGAAGCCAACCAAATCCTACACAATCCTAAAACTGCTTATAAACATGTCTACCAATAACAACCGATAACGCCGAATTACGTTTTAACACATGCTAAATCTGGAATTATAACTCGAGTACGGAAGACACCAGCTTTGTCGCCGATGACAAAGTCAACAAGATTGAATCGACCATTTTGTTTCGTTCCCACCGACACTCCTCAACAATATCTCTCCATATGGCATTTACGGTAACGTGGTTCTTGCTTCTAGGCCTATCATGGTGTGTTGTTCTGATTCACGCTCACATAAAACTCCATGTCTTCCGGTATCTCAAACAATGCGTTATGGTACTTCCACATGTGATTTCGTCAAACTTATGTGGTATGTTATGCATTAAAAGAACAATGTAGTATGCTAATCAAAAGTATATCCATGTGTTGAAGCATATATTAGTTTTTACAAAGCGATAATGACCGAAATGGTCTCGATTTGTATCATTACTTACCAAACGACTCTCGTCGTGACATATGCAAGGATGGGCGTAAAAACAATCCCTTTCACTTTCATGCTCGTACATCTGCTCCATGCACATATGTGTTTCATACGCTCATCCGCAATTGGAATTTAATAAAATGGTAATTAATAATTTAAAAGCTATTATATGGAAAGGTTTATTTTAAAATAAAATCATAGATTATGTCTACACTTTGATTAACATACCTTCATCTACGGGTTTCTCATGAACGGTCTTGTACGATTACTCCATAAGTTGAACAAGTTCGAAGCATCATCAATCCATTTTCAAGAAATGGCATCGTGGAAAGAGTATTGTTTAGGAGATTTGAAAACAACTATTGTGCCACAAGCGAGTTTTCATCATGAACCAATACATTCCATCCGTGCTCACCAAACTCATGCACGTGTCTGCTTTTCCTCCAAGTATTTCAATTTGACGGTGAGTGATAGCTACTACGGCACGCAAGCAACAAGAACGTCAAATTGGTTATTGTCGGTGATTGTCCGGAAATTGCAAGGAATGACCTACTTAATGCTTTAGTTTAAGGAAAACATTAGCGGGTCAAACAATTAAAATAATCCCATTTTCAACAAACTTATACAATGTATTGATTAACATTTTTTCTTACCGAGGTTGTGCAGATATTCATCCAACGTAACCAGCACTCACGTTATGCGTAACCTAGAAGAGCCGATCGTATCCGTGGCATTCGTGCCCGCATCGTTGTACCCGTTACATAACTTCTTCCCGACGAATGAAATGGAATGTGGCCACATTGATGTATTGGCTTTGATCAATAAAAGCTTGCCACTCGGACCCTTGCAAAGTAATGCACCACGAACCAATTTCTAGTAAACCTTATGTTTGGTTCCCCATTGTGGATTAGGTATATCCGGTAGCTTCTTGGGTACAGTGTTTCGATAAACAAAGTGAAGCATCTTAAATTTAAAAAGTAAGCACGTATATCAATTTGATGGTTACATTGTGATGAGTGTCTAAATACTCATCATTTTGTACAAAATAAACCGCAAAATCATCTCGAAAACACTCGAAACACATCAAATGATCAAAATATCACAAATCGTTGTTTTATGTGTTTTAAATACAAAAATATCAAAATCGATGAAAACATATCAAATTTGCAAAATTGCGCTTTAGTCCCCAAGTTTCTAAAATTGTCAAAATAGTCCCCGAGTCAAAATTTCAAAGAAAAGTCACCAAAGGTCCTTTTAAATCATAACTTGTCAAATTTAGTCCTTTGGTGAAAAATATCAAAAGTTTGAGAAAATTACAAAAATGGTCCTTCAAGTTTCAAAGTTGGCAGAATTGGTCCCTGGAAAATGTGAAAATGGCAATTTTGGTCCCTGTACTTTTTATGATTGTCATTTTCAGCCCTTGTATCAATTTTGAAGTATTGGCAGATAAGGTCCTTGCATTTTCAGATTTGGCACAATAAGTCCCTAAGATATTAAACCCTTTTAACTCAATTTGGACCTTTCATCAATTTGGACCCCTGTCACTTGAATTGTGAACCCTTGGATTATTAGCCTGCCAGTCAACAAGTCAAACTAATACCCTTTTGGCGCCATCCTTCTCCTCCCCCACTTTCTCTGCAATCCCCTGCTACACTCCAACCCACCATCACCTTATCCCTTCACCTGTCTCCCCCCACCTCCACACAACTCCAAACACATTAATTACACCCTCCCCTTACACTCAACCAATCCAACTGTCAAAATTCATTTTTTCCCGCCAAAATGAATTAATGGTCAAGATGAGCTTCGGTGATCCAATGGTCTTAAATCTAAGTGGGAAATAATCGAGACATGTGGAGAGAAGTTGGGAGCTATAAAAGAAGAGATAGAGAAGAAAAAGTAGTAGTTAGTCTAGTTTAAAATTTGTATGTCGTTTTCTTTAGTAAACTTAATTAAGTATGCTAAATGTAATTTTAAGCTTCAGGTGTTAAACTCTAATCATTTTATCATTGTAAGTCACTTTTGAGTATCAATTCAAGGTTTCGATTAAATTGCAAAATTTCAAGTTCTTGTGCAAAACTCGGTTCCATTTCCTTAGTTCAAGCTTTCAATAGCTTAATTTCTCATCCAAATAAGCTTATTCAAGCTTATTATAAGCTCTGATAAGCTCACAATGCAGTTTTAAGCAATATTAACCCATGGTCAACAATAGTCAATTGTATAAGCAAAATGGATATGGTGATGGATTATGTTGTTGCAGAGGTGATCATGGGGTGAATTAGTTAGGTTAGATTAGAATTTGATTTGGTCTTGGTCTGCAATATCACCAAGTCATGAAGTTAGTTTCTCTTTTCAATATTTCAAGTATCTTTGCGCTTTGCTTAAACTTATATCCGTGGTCACAATTGATGTTAACTTGTCTCATTAGTTGTACTTAGGTAATTTGAACTTAGATTGATCATTAAAATATGTAGGTTCAAGTGATTTGCTCCTTAAAACTTCATAACAGTTGTAATAAAGTAGTGTGTTTGTTTTGCACTATCTCGTCTTAGAGGCCTCTTCGGTGGGTATCTTTTGTTGTTTCATGTTCAATAAGTCATTTGAGACTCATTTAACTCAATTACTTGTGCACAAAACCACTAAAGTCAAAATCTATATTCTAGGGTCTTAACAGCCTTCGTTGGGTTTTTACCAAATCAAAAGCTCATTTTATGTTTAAATGTCCTAGATATATATTGCAAGAGTGTTATTTCATATATTCATATCATTATCTGTCCTTAATTCATGATCAAAGTTCAAGATAGTCAATCTTCCATTTTGCTAAAAAGTCAAAAGGTGCAAATGGCGTTTGAGCCAAATAGGACGATTTTCACAAGCTCATTTCGAGCCATTTTCTATGAAGTTTGTGGTTTTGAAAAGCTCTCTTGGTATAGTTTCTTATGAACATTTTTCATAATTTTGTTAATTTTATACAAAGGTCAAAAGAGCTTGTTAATATTGTTCAAGTGCTCGTGCATGGATTTGATTCTGCATGTGACTTTTCCAAGATTTGCAGACCTTGCACAAGTCTCATTTGAGCTTGTCTAGGTCTGTAATTTGGTTTACAAGCTCTTGACCAGGTCTAGTGTAAGTTCCAATATCATTTCTCATTCCCACTTATTTAGGTGTCTTATTTTTAAGCTTAAAGTAGGCCTTATAAACTGTTTTGCACTTGGTCTCAAAATCATCAAATCTTTGCAATTAGCTTATCAGAGGTCAAGGCTTGTTGATTATTGTTGCATTTGGTCAACTTTAGCATATTTTAGCCTTTGTTTCAGTTTGGTGCTTGTTGTGCTCATCTAGCTTATTCTAAGTGCTTATTTATAAGCACTTTCCATATCGTTGCTTATTTCTCCATATAACCTCCTGTTTTCTATTTTTCTTGCTTCCTCATATTATTTTAGACTTTTCCTGAATTTTTCAGATTTTTCCAAGCTTGTTTGGTATTTTTCTTGATTTTAATTAGTTTTTAATCCTTTTTAATTAGCTTTAAATACAAAAAATTAGAAAAAGGTTCAAAAAAATAATTTTTCATTTTTATTAAGTTTAGATAAATATAAAAAGCTTAAAAAGTATTTTTCCCTATTTTTCTCCTTTTATTTGCTATTTTTAATAATTTAAATTAGTTTTAAATAGTTTTAAATTAATAATAATTATATAAAAAGTGTGAAAAATATATTTTCAGTTTTAAAATTAGTTTTATCATATTTTAGATTTTTCTAAGTCTTAACTTTATTTTTCTAATCTTATTTCATATTTTCTTTTATTTTAGAGTATTTATTAAGTAGTTAAAATAGTTTTTAATTAATAATAATTATATAAATAGTTTTAAAATAATTTTCTTTTTCTATAAATTCTCTCATATCATTAGTTTTGTAAAATGTATTTTCATATTTTTAGGATTTATATTGTGTAAGTTTCACGTTTTTTATTTGACGTTACGTTATTTTAAACGTAAGTTTTAAGTTTTAAGTTTTAAACGTTCATCACTTTAAAAATAGTGATAGCGTTTATTTAATAGATTTTATCTTTTTAATTTTCTTAATTTGCATTTAAGTCGCTTTTATTTATAAACCTTTTCATGAGTGTATTATCCAAATTCTATTCCTTGGTCGATCGCTATCATTAGTGATCATTCTATCGTCTGAATCATGTGTTTAACACACCATTGAGTCTCCGTGGGACTTAACGACGGGAATTCCTATATTCTCGATCTTCATTTGCATTTGTGTTCGAGTTTTGTTTTAAGTCTTTAGACTTGACGGTTTCTACAAGATCAAAATTTTGGCGTCACGGGGAGGCTTTAGCGTGTGTTTAGCCTTTTTCGACTCATTCTTGCACATACCCCATCTTTTGTAAAAGTTTTTGTAAAGTTTTCGAGAAAATCCAAAAGTTCATTAACACTTTTCCTAAAGTGTTAAAAACGCCAAAAATATTTTCATTCTTTGTTTTTATCATCATGTTTTCAAAACACCAAAATATTCCTCTTTACCCTCCTACCTTTTGATTCTTCATTTCTTACCTCTCGATAACCTTTGATTCTATCTATGTCTTATCCTCACCCTCTTGGTTGTCAATGGTGTGGTGGTCCTTATAATGGTGGTAATTGCCCGGTTGTAGCATGGTGGATTCAGAAACGGGTCCGTTTATAACCAAGATCCCTATTCCTACCATAACACACCGATTTATTCCATCACCACACACCGTGAGACTCAGCGATTTCTTGTTGTGAAGTACTTGTGGTGGTTCTCATTCCGATTCGATTGTCAATTAGGAAACACGCTTGTCTATGAGCAGTTCCCGATAACAATTATGACTACAACACATACCACTCACGACCACATCGGTTGTCTTGTTCGAATTTTGTGGGGTCCTCATTATGATTACCAATGTCAATCGAGGAATCAAAATTTCTATGAATCGATCCTTGTTATAACACTCCTTGTTTTGACAATTTCCAACCCCACAATTTTCCGTCATTGAACAATTTCCGTCATTGATCAACATCCTCGTGAGAAAAGTATGCTAGAAGAACTTCAAGACCAAACGTCTCGCAACGAAAAATCTATGCTAGAATTACTTGAAGAAGAGGAACGAGCCGCTAAGATTCAAAGATGTCTTGAAGAAATACGAATCGAGGTACGAGCACTTGCAAGACGTGCCCGATGGCTCGCGACTTACATCGACGATGATGATGATAGTGACGATGATGATGAAAGTTTGTGAGGAAACCACACGAAGAGCCCGTTAACTCTCTAAGTATGGGGACGAGCATCTCAAGACTATTCCGGAAACGGAATCTTCTAATGTTGAGAACCTTATCCCGATCCCAAGAGTCTCGAGGGAATTCTTGATAATGAGTGTGATGTGTCTTCTCTTAATACAAATGATCTTGTTGAGACTTTCTCGATTTTGACGGTGATTATAGTGATGCCGATTCTTTATATTCTAAAGACATAGAATTTATTGATGCATTACTTCCACATTCGAGATCGTCAACTTAGAAGAGGATGTTGACCATGTTGTTTCCACAACAATTAGTGCGACTATCACTAATCCCTTATTGAATTCGATTACGAATTTACTATAAATTCGATTAATCCAATCTTTGATAGTGATGAGTCGACACGGAGACTATAATGGACGAGGTGCATATTTATAGCCCAGCACCGCACATGTCCCCTCCGTGATACTCTTCATGAGGAGTTCTCCGTGAACTCACTCATATCATATCTCGGAGTATGATTGTGTGGATGGCAAAATCATGATCGGGAGAGAATCAATTTGCATAGTTATGACAAATCTTCCACCCATCCTCCCGAGATGCCTTCCAACCCCAAGAGCTCAACCAATAAAATCCAAATAAGTGCAAGCGCACTTAATCGAGGAAGAAGATCTAGTTATGATTGTTATCATGATCTTCCTTCTTTTCTTCACCTACTCGGTGACTTCTCTCTTCTTCACTCCTTCGGAGTGAGGACACTATCTTTGATCCGGCATTTTCAATTATCATTTTGAGCCGGTTCTATGTATATCTCATCGGTGTGGAACTTTCACGTACTTCAATGTTTATCCAAACATCTTGAATGAAAGTCCGATTGAGATTGTTTCTTCCACTTTGCTTCCCCATGAACAAATTAATTCGGGGTCGAGTCAAGCTAGCAACTCGGAAATCAAAACAAAGAGCTTAACATGGGTTTTCACCCGTGTGTCCCACCCTAGTGTGGGAGTTGTTCCCATGTTGTATATATATAAGTTTTCTAAAAAAAAAAAAAAAAAAAAAAAAAAAAAAAACTTTCTTAATAATGGCCGTAGTATTTCCTTTACGTTCTTTGTTTCGCATAACAGGTAGGTACTTTGAATATTGAGGGCAATATTCATTTCTAAGTGTGGGGAATTCTCACGAATTTCATATATTATCTACCCAATTCCCCGTTTTGGCCAAAATTTTTTTTTTGGAGTAAGTGTTTACACTTACTCAATTGGTTATCGATCCGCCATGTTTGATAAACTAAAGGATTGGCTAATCCAGAGCAAACGGCTCTTGGTAAAGATATCTCAAATCCGCTGATATGGCTTGCAATTTGCCCAAAATTGTATGGTATTCACCACCATATCCTAAAAAGTGAAGAGTTGGCTAGCCCGCAAGTTTATGGCTTGTGGTAAAGGCGTGGAAAATCCATAATTGGTAATCACTCACCAAAGATAATATTGATAATTTATCTAAGAGTTGGCTAGTCCGAGCAAACGGCTTCGTAAAGACAAATCAAATCCGTTGGAAGTCGGTGGTTTGCTCAAAATCACATGGTTATCGGTGTACCATGGTTCTTACTTGAATCGAAACATTTGGCTACTCCGTAAGTAATGGCTTTTGTAAAGAGATTAAAATCCATTATGTTTTCTCAAATCATTGCTAGGGACTAGCAATATCTCGATGTGGGATTGATGAGTGTCTAAATACTCATCATTTTTGTACAAAATAAACCGCAAAATCATCCGAAACACTCGAAACACATCAAAATGATCAAAATATCACAAATCGTTGTTTTATGTGTTTTAAATACAAAAATATCAAAATCGATGAAAAACATATCAAATTTGCAAAATTGCGCTTTAGTCCCCAAGTTTCTAAAATTGTCAAAATAGTCCCCGAGTCAAAATTTCAAAGAAAAGTCACCAAAGGTCCTTTTAAATCATAACTTGTCAAATTTAGTCCTTTGGTGAAAAATATCAAAAGTTTGAGAAAATTACAAAATGGTCCTTCAAGTTTCAAAGTTGGCGGATTGGTCCTCGAAAATGTGAAAATGGCAATTTTGGTCCTCGTACTTTTTATGATTGTCATTTTCAGCCCTTGTATCAATTTTGAAGTATTGGCGATAAGGTCCTTGCATTTTTGATTTGGCACAATAAGTCCCTAAGATATTAAACCCTTTAACTCAATTTGGACCTTTCATCAATTTGGACCCCATCACTTGAATTGTGAACCCTTGGATTATTAGCTGCCACCAACAAGTCAAACTAATACCCTTTTGGCGCCATCCTTCTCCTCCCCCACTTTCTCTGCAATCCCCTGCTACACTCCAACCCACCATCACCTTATCCCTTCACCTGTCTCCCCCCACCTCCACACAACTCCAAACACATTAATTACACCCTCCCCTTACACTCAACCAATCCAACTGTCAAAATTCATTTTTTCCCGCCAAAATGAATTAATGGTCAAGATGAGCTTCCAGTGATCCAATGGTCTTAAATCTAAGTGGGAAATAATCAGAGACATGTGGAGAGAAGTTGGGAGCTATAAAAGAAGAGATAGAGAGAAAAAAAAGTAGTAGTTAGTCTAGTTTAAAATTTGTATGTCGTTTTCTTTAGTAAACTTAATTAAGTATGCTAAAATGTAATTTTTAAGCTTCAAGGTGTTAAACTCTAATCATTTTATCATTGTAAGTCACTTTTGAGTATCAATTCAAGGTTTGATTAAATTGCAAAATTTCAAGTTCTTGTGCAAAACCTCGCCCATTTCCTTAGTTCAAGCTTTCAATAGCTTAATTTCTCATCCAAATAAGCTTATTCAAGCTTATTATAAGCTCGATAAGCTCACAATGCGCTTTTAAGCAATATTAACCCATGGTCAACAATAGTCAATCAGATAAGCAAAATGGATATGGTGATGGATTACATTGTTGCAGAGGTGATCATGGGGTGAATTAGTTAGGTTAGATTAGAATTTGATTTGGTCTTGGTCTGCAATATCAGCTGAAGTCATGTGAGTTAGTTTCTCTTTTTCAATATTTCAAGTATCTTTGCAGTTTTGCTTAAACTTATATCTGTGGTCACAATTGATGTTAACTTGTCTCATTAGCTGTACTTAGGTAATTTGAACTTAGATTGATCATTAAAATATGTAGGTTCAGTGATTTGCTCCTTAAAACTTCATAACAGTTGTAATAAAGTAGTGTTTGGTTTGGCTGCACTATCTCATCTTAGAGGCCTCTTCGGTGGGTATCTTTTGTTGTTTCATGTTCAATAAGTCATTTGAGACTCATTTAACTCAATTACTTGTGCACAAAACCACTAAAGTCAAAATCTATATTCTAGGGTCTTAACAGTTCCTTTGTTGGGTTTTTACCAAATCAAAAGCTCATTTTATGTTTAAATGTCCTAGATATATATTGCAGTAGTGTTATTTCATATATTCATATCATTATCTGTCCTTAATTCATGATCAAAGTTCAAGATAGTCAATCTTCCATTTTTGCTAAAAAGTCAAAAGGTGCAAATGGCAGTTTTGAGCCAAATAGGACGAATTTTCACAAGCTCATTTCTGAGCCATTTTCTATGAAGTTTGTGGTTTTGAAAAGCTCTACTGGTATAGTTTCTTATGAACATTTTTTCATAATTTTGTTAATTTTATACAAAGGTCAAAAGAGCTTGTTAATATTGGTCTAAGTGCCCTGTGCATGGATTTGATTCTGCACAGGACTTTTCCAAGATTTGCAGACCTTGCACAAGTCTCATTTGAGCTTGTCTAGGTCTGTAATTTGGTTTACAAGCTCTTGACCAGGTCTAGTGTAAGTTCCAATATCTGTTTCTCATTCCCAGCTTATTCAGGTGTCTTATTTTTAAGCTTAAAGTAGACCTTATAAACTGTTTTTGCACTTGGTCTCAAAATCATCAAATCTTTGCAATTAGCTTATCAGAGGTCAAGGCTTGTTGATTATTGTTGAATTTGGTCAACTTTAGCATATTTTAGCCTTTGTTTCAGTTTGGTGCTTGTTGTGCTCATCTAGCTTATTCTAAGTGCTTATTTATAAGCACTTTCCATATCAGTTGCTTATTTCTCCATATAACCTCCTGTTTTTCTATTTTTTCTTGCTTCCTCATATTATTTTAGACTTTTCCTGAATTTTTCAGATTTTTCCAAGCTTGTTTGGTATTTTTCTTGATTTTAATTAGTTTTTAATCCTTTTTAATTAGCTTTAAATACAAAAAATTAGAAAAAGGTTCAAAAAAATAATTTTTCATTTTTATTAAGTTTAGGTAAATATAAAAAGCTTAAAAAGTATTTTTCCCTATTTTTCTCCTTTTATTTGCTATTTTTAATAATTTAAATTAGTTTTAAATAGTTTTAAATTAATAATAATTATATAAAAGTGTGAAAATATATTTTCAGTTTTAAAATTAGTTTTATCATATTTTAGATTTTTCTAAGTCTTAACTTTATTTTTCTAATCTTATTTCATATTTTCTTTTATTTTAGAGTATTTATTAAGTAGTTAAAATAGTTTTTAATTAATAATAATTATATAAATAGTTTTAAAAATAATTTTCTTTTTCTATAAATTCTCTCATATCATTAGGTTTGTAAAAATGTATTTTTCATATTTTTAGGATTTATATTGTGTAAGTTTCACGTTTTTATTTGTACGTTTACGTTATTTTAAACGTAAGTTTTTAAGTTTTAAGTTTTAAACGTTCATCACTTTAAAAATAGTGATAGCGTTTATTTAATATCTTTTATCTTTTTAATTTTCTTAATTTGCATTTAAGTCGCTTTTATTTATAAACCTTTTTCAGTAGTGTATTATCCAAATTCTATTCCTTGCTGATCGCTATCATTAGTGATCATTCTATCGTCTGAATCATGTGTTTAACACACCATTGAGTCTCCGTGGGACTTAACGACCCGGGAATTCCCTATATTCTCTGATCTTCATTTGCATTTGTGTCTGAGCTGTTTTAAGTCTTTTAGACTTGACGGTTTTGCGCAGATCAAAATTTATAAATTTATAACCTTAAATAAGCATTTTAAGTACAACTTACCTGCAATGTCCTAATGTTTGTGCGGTTTGCCTCCACCAACAATTGGATGCTCATTCTATTTTAAAACCACAATCGTCTTAATGGTCAATAAGGTTATCACATATGCATAACATTCAACTAATACAAGTCTTAGATGATCAATACATCTTTATCATTAAGGTGTCAAACAAAAATGATTGAAGATGTACTACTACATATTTAACTATGTTTCAAAATCAATAATCATATAGTCCTTTTAGAGTAAAATCAGATTTTTTTACGCTTAATCATCTTACCCCATACGTTTGTTAAAATCTAGTAAGAAATCCATAATCTACCCAACATACCATACGCCATTGCTTCATCCAATGTTTAAACATAAGCTCATATAATTAATTACATAAGGTGTAGTGCTTTACCAAATCATATAAAAGCTATACTAACCTAGATTAAACATATGTTTACAAGTTGTCTAATTAGCTATTTAACAAATAGTTTCGCTTTTCCACAATCCATATATCCATGATTTTTTTTATTCAAATCATCCTATATTTACATGTCACACAATATTCTAAAGAATCAAATCGCATATAGTTCTAATAAAATGGCTGTTACATTATGATCAAAGGATACTATATTCTTTAGGATATGTTAAACATTGCAAAAAATACCAAACATGCATTTGTATCCATCAACATATCGAAACATGCATATCAATCACTTTACATTTGCAGTTCACGCTTAAAAAAAAAAAAAAAAAAAAAAAAAAAAAACATTACCGATGATGCGATTGTTGTGTTGAAGAAGATAGACTTGAATATTTTGCTTTGACTATGTGATTAAGTGTAGCCGTAATATATCACGGTTCTCAAAACTGCAATGATTACTATTAATTAAGGAAATGATTTTTGTTTTATTTTTTTAGCTTGTATTATGGGAGCATTGATATATACCCACTAAAACTCAAAAGTTGCATATTTCTCCATAATACAAGTTTTTAATGCATGATGTACAATGCAACTTAAGCATGTTTTGGGTATATATGCAAATATGTAAGTTTTAGTGGAACAATTACGTACCAAAACGGTACATTTGAAAAAGTACGCAACTATTTTATGACCTAAACCCTTGATTATATACATACAAAATATTTGGTAGAATCACCTTAAAAATTAAGTACCTTAACATACAAATAAATAATATTACATTAACGACGCGATATCGTAACTTCGCAAATAAATACATATGTCGAATACAATATTGGTTAATCGAATATACAATGTAGCTATTGAATCATCGCCATTGCATCAACGTTGCAATATTTTTTGTACGATGTTTCCGTCCTTGAATGTCACGTTCACTGCGATGATAAAAACCCGTGGAATCAAGTAACAAAAAAGTTAAACGTTGTAATAAAGTATATAATTGTAGGTACTTTTAAATAAGAAACATACTATTCAATAACTTAGCACCGCCAAGATTAACTTCTTCCACCCATTCTTATTCGATGTCAAATTCCACCCATTCTACTACGACTATATACACAGATGCTTAACATCTTCGAGCCAACCATGATTCATTGGGACGGGTGTATGATAGGGACCAATGATTATATATAGCTTCTAACGAAACTATATATACACGTGACGCCAACGGACGCCACCACAATGAAACATGATTGACCAAGAAATTTACCAACTTCATTAAAGTACAAGGTTGTGATAATATTATGCATATAAAATAAAACGGTCACAAACATGCGACATAATCGTCTATACATTGCTATAAACCGAGTCAAGATATGGGCAATCTCAAGTTTAAAACTACCGTCATAATTGATCAAAGCGTTGATGGTCATGGTAAGCTTAACATACTGAGATAATCCATTAGTCACAAAATACGGGCTATCCAAACCAACCCATCTACCATACAATCAAACAAATTTTGACTCATTTTTGCACATAATAGTGAGGCTCTTGATATGTATAAATCAATAGTTTCAAAATATAGAATTGCCGCCAAGACACGGAAAATCACATCATTTGATTGATATCATCACGCCTCTATCAAAGTAAGACACCTATGTTATAAGCAAGCAAGTGGTGACAACTTAGTACTTTGAGCGTCCACTGAATCCCATTGCCATGTTCACGAAATGGTCGCGAAAGATTTGCACCAAACCTATTGCTATGAGCGGTGACATAGGAATGGGTTTTCGAGGAAGCTCAAAGTACCAAAGGTGTGCCGAATAAATAATTATCGATTCTACAAAAGTTAATTTTACAGAGATGAAAAGACAAAAGCCTATCCAATGATGAAAAGACTTTTAAGTGCAATGGTTAAAATTTTAATGTTGAAACTAGGGAATAAAATCTTGTATACAGCAACCCATCTACCATACAATCAAACAAATTTTGACTCATTTTTGCACATAATAGTGAGGCTCGGATCTGATAAATCAATAGTTTCAAAAACATCAGATATAACCGCCATGGTCGCAATAGTATAAAATATAGAATTGCCACGCCAAGACACGTAAAATCACATCATCCGATTGATTTATTAAGATATATCATCACAACCTCTATCAAAGTAAGACACTTATGAACAAAATAGAGTTTATACATGTAAAGGAAATGGTCAAAAAGTTAAATGTCAATATGTTATAAGCAAGCAAGTGGAGCGACTTAGTACTTTGAACGTCCACTGAAATCCCATTGCCATGTTCTTAAATGGTCGCAAAGATTTGCACCAAACTCATTGCTATGACAAATGACATAGGAATGGGTTTTCGAGGAAGCTCAAATACCAAGTGTAAATAATTATCGATTCTACAAAAGTGTATGTGTTGAATGGGATAATGAAGGAGTGGCTTGCCATGAACAATACACACACTATATCATTATCGCATCAACACACCTCAATTATCACGGCAAGATCTTTCTAACGATGTATATGGGTTCCATTTCTTAGTTATCGAGTTCCCTAAAACCATTGGTGTGCTTGATATTGATGACATTTTACGGCACAAAAGAGAACCAAAAAAATGGGATCAATATCAAGCAAACAAACGGTGTTAGGGAACTCGGTCAAACTAAGCAACGGAACCCATCTAGATCGTTAGAAAGATGTGTCTTGATAATTGAGGTTTTCAAAGTGAAGTTCAATGTAGCAAGCACTTTATGGACACATTACTTCGTAGATGGGTGGTTTAAGATAATAAATAAAATATTTTTCATAAAAAGAACACAATCAAACCCTTTCGAGATCCCTCATCGTCCTTTTGTCGTTCAACTCCTTTGTGCAATCGCCGCACTGTGCAAATTGCTAGATTGTTGAAAAACAAAAGGAACGGTATGATCTCGAAAGGGTTTGATTGTGTTTTAAGATCATAAAAAGTGTTTTCCTAAAAAGAAGCATAGTTAACCCTTACGAGTCCCCATACATTAACATTTAACTATGCTTTTATATTTACTAAACCGCATACCTTATTGACTATTATGCAATCACAACAACAACAACAACAAACCCAATCCCGCCGTAAGGTGGTATGGGGAGGTAAAATGTAGACACATCCTACCCCTACACGTGGTAAACCCGTGGGTAGAGACTGCTTCAACGAGACCTCCGGCAAGTGCATGTGTGCTAGCGAAAGGATAGAGAAAGCATACGACAAAAACAAAAGGCAATAGAGTAGTAAAAGAAAGCAAGCAAACAAGCAAACAGGTATACAGAAAGAAACACGCACAAGCACGCCAGAATACGCCAATAGCAAAGCGCAAGACATAAAACCAAAAAGCCTGTGCACACCAAAAGCGAGGCCAACAAAAGGGCAACACAGAGCAAATCAAAGTAGCACACGAGGCATAAAGCTAAGGCAAAAAACACGAAGCACCAAAAGACCGAACGCAGGAGCAAGACAAAGCAGAAAACCTAAGGGAGAAACAACGAGCAACGCAAACCACGACGGGCCTAAGACTACGGCAAAGCAAAAAGAGGCCACAAAACAAAACACGCAAGGAGGCAAAAGGGACACCTAAAAGCCAACCTAGCACCACTACCCGCAAATCCTAATTCTATCCCTCCACCCCTTCCTATCTGAGATCATGTCCTCGGTCAAACGAAGCTCCATCATGTCAAGCTTAAGTCTATCCTCCCACCGAGAAATTTCCTCCGCTGCCTCATTGACGAATAATCTCATTCTTCGCGTCTACTAATCTCATTCTTCGCGTCTCATTCTTCACGTACCCATACCGCATGTATAACACGTAATCGTTATTACCTCAACTAATGATCCATAAATCATCAAACAACTACTTTTCCTATGCAAATGACTAATACCGACTAACATCCTAAACTAACATAACACAATATCATCTATAAATCAATAAACATCCTAAACTAACAAACTAGCGAAGAATTATAACATTTATACACGAGATATTAGGCTCAATAGGAAGAGAATCAAGCCCTTTATAATAGCCCTCAAGAGTATTTCATTGACTAACATTTATTTTGATTGATTTTGCGTTTGATTGAAAACCCTAAATCGCTATTAATTAGAATCTAAGCGTGTGTTTTGACCGAGTGTAAGAGAGATAAATGTGTGAAATCTTGAAAGTCAAACATACACTACTTGACCATTTTCTAATAAAAGTAAATAAATAAATAAAACTAACTTATTTCTTCAAGTTAATAAAGCATTAAAACCTAAAATTAACCATTATGCGATCATTGATCATTTACATATAATTACGATTATAATTATATAAACAAAGTAGCGATCAATAGCAAGCATCCATACAACCATCAACTATACATCATCAAAACACAAAAAAAACTTCCAAAGCTTCCTATTCTCCATCTTGAGACTCATCAACTTCATCCAAATCTTCCAAGAACTCCTCCTTCTCGCATGACTCACGACATAGCACCAAAAGTCGAGCCAGCAAATCAATCTTCCTTCGATCCTTCAAGCGTATCTCACGAAGGAAAACTCACCGATTCTTTGCAATAAACATTGAAACGAGTAAACAATCTACCGACCTCATCGATTATCTGCTCTTTTTGGCAACGATTTCCCTCGAATCTTGCTCTCTTCTCCCATCCGCTCGATCGACTTTTTCTCTCTCGCTATGTCTTGAAATATCAACAACTCGAAGCATCACGAGCTTGCGGATTCGATGGCGGCTTTCATTTCATCGATATTAGGTATGGAAGACATTTTGTGTGTTTAGGGTTAAAATTAGTGATAGTTGCGTGTTTAGGGTTAAAATGATTGATACTTGTGTGTTGATTTTATGGTTAGGTAAGTATAAATAATTACAATGTACCTCACAATTTGCACAAATAATTACAAAAAAACACTCAAGAGGCATCGGAAAATTTATTTTGTGTGTTACTGTAGCCCTTTCATATTCTTCCATGCATAAATGTGATATGCAATAGTTCAAAAAAAAAACAAGTGATATGCAGGAGTATTTAGGAAGATATCTAATATTGCAATTTAAACCCTTCATTTTTTCATTGGATCTAAACCAGCCCCTATATAGTATATACACAATTTAAATTTAAATTAATGACTAAACATGTCTAAAAGGTTTATTATCTCAACTTCTTAAAATTTATGTCAACTGCAATACATCGACCAAAATCAAAGTTAGTCATCTTTACAATGTAGCACATTGACCAAAATCAAAGTTAGTCATCATTACTATGTAGTCATCTACGGAGAACCAAGAAGACTAATCTTGCTTTATAGACACTACAACTTTGGCAAACAATGAATGCGGTGGTTATTAATTTGCGAACCATGCAAATTTGCATAACAAAACCCACGTAAACATTATCCGACAAGGTTACAACAACATTACGCATAGAATTTACCTCCGACCTATTGCAGTAATCAAAATTACTACCGCAGAAGACCATGACGATAACAACTCAAAGAATTTACTCAAACATTAGGCAATCAAAACTTGGATATAGTTCTTGTGCATCGCTATTAAGATATTAAATAGACTACTTAAAATACAAAACTTATGATAACATCAATTGCAATACCTTACATGTAACTACTTGCATACAATATTACATGTAACTACTTGCATACAATATTACGTAAATTGCTGACACAATAGGATGCTGACACATATGTTTAGCCATACTATATGAGTTAGGGGTTGTTTACTTTTTTCAAGACTTTATTCGCCCGTTTTCATACGTTTTCTTACACTTTTACACACATTCGTACGTTTATACACGTTTTTGTCTGTTTTAATACGTTTTCGTACATCTTTGTCCCCTTTAACTGCTTTTTATCGTTTCCATTTTTGTTTACTGTGTTTTCGTCCATGTTTACATCGCCGCTAGTTTTTCTTGTTTCCGTCCGTTTGAATACGCTTTCATCTGCTTTTACATATTAACGTACATTTTCAAACGTTTTACATTTTCATATGTTTTACATATGTTTTCGCTCGTTTTCGTCCGATTTACCTCGCTTTTACCCATTTTCGTATGTTTTTAAGAATTTTCAACCGCTTTCATAGGTTTTCACACTTTACACGATTCGCACGCTTATATACGCGTTTCGTCATTTTAATATGTTTTGGTCTGCTTTTCACGTCTTTGTCCCTTTTAATCGGTTTTATATCGTTCCGTCTTTGTTTACTGTGTTTTCGTCCGTGTTTGCACGTTACCGGTTTTTTCATCTTTTAGTCCGTTTGTATAAGTTTTACACACATTCATCCATTTCAATTGTTTTGCGTTTTCGTCCCATTTACCCGTTTTCATCCGTTTTACCAATTTTCGTATGATTTTAAGAATTTTTCAACCGCTTTCATAGGTTTTCTTACACTTTTACACGCATTGCACGCTTATACACGTTTTCTGCTTTTAATACGCTTTGGTCTATTTTCTTACGTCTTTGTCCCTTTTAATCGGTTTTATACGTTCCGTTTTGTTTCTGAGTTTTATTTGTTTTTCATCTTTTAGTCCGCTTGTATAAGTTTTACACACATTCGTCTGCTTCAAATTGTTTTGCACGTTGTCCCATTTACTCAAACATTATGTTTGCGAGGTTGCTAATTATGGAAGCCATGGCTTAAAATCTAAATAATTTTGTTTCAACTCGAAGCGAACTTAATTATCCATTTTCGGTTTAAAACCATATGTGTCAACCCAAGAATCGAGCTTAATTTCGGTCAACCAAGAAGCGAACTTAATTCATAATCGGTTTCGGTTCGCTTTGGTTTAATTATAGTTCGGTTCGTTCGGTTTTCATGTTGACCAAAATAAAAATATAACCGATTTAACGAAACAAAACCCGATAACCGAACGGATCAACACCCCTAATTTATAGTCATAGTTTAAAGAAGGAGAACTTAGTTTGCCGCTTTTAAACATTAGGTCCTTAGAGATTGGTGGATCTTAGGTATGACATGGAGGTGCGAGGTCTAAGTTGGGGTTGAATGATCTCATTACTCAATCTTAGGAGGAAATCGATACCAAGGAAGAACAAATTCAGGCGATGAATGGTTGAAGGGTTTCTCGCTATGGATCGGGATGTTTTCTTTTGCTCTAGTGTCATCTGTTTATGTCTAATGTCTAATGTCTTGGTTTAATGGGATGGTATGTAGATATATTAACAATGGAATATGTATGGATCTTTTGATGGTTTATCCATACGAATGCTAAATATGTTTGTTAATCTATACTACTATATAAAGTGTTTAGGACATTCTAAATAAAGAAGTCTTAAAATTTCTAAGACCAAAAACACTTCTAATAAAAGTAACCCGTTAAACTTGTAACCAAAAGTACAGTTAATATAGCACGTGGTACAAAACAATAATGCATAAATCATCTAACTTGTAACATTCGTGTATATTAATGCGAGAATTAATTATATCATTAAAATACTTTCACACAAAAGTACAATTAATATAGCATTTGGTACAAAACAATAATGCATAAATCATCTTATCATTTATATCTTTCAAACACCCACTAAATGAATTTTACAATTCATTAATGATATTATTAAAATATACTTTCACTCAAAAAGTACACCTAATATATTACATGGTATAAAACAATAGCGTATAAATCATCTTATCTTTTATTTATTCATTAAAACACCAACTAAATATATAATATTACACGTCCTAAACGACTAGCAATATCGTTGACCACTGTTTTCGTATTGTCATTGCATCGTGATGCAAGTCTACCATTTTTTAAAGCAATATTGTGCGGTAAAGTTGTTCCATTAAGTTATCGCCATGTGTAAAGTTAGCATAATGAAAAACATAGAATCGCGTAGGCACCCAGTTATAAAAGTTTTTTATTATGTCACTAAATGCTTAAGTCAGAAAGCAAACTAATTTTCAATTAACAACCTCTCTTGAACATTCTTTTTTTTTCTTTTTCAAAAGCAATGCATCGAAAAAACCTTGCTATCGGAAAAAAAATATAATCACACGGGTAGCCGTCGCTGCAACGCGCGGGTACCCGGCTAGTGTATTTTAATAGTTGTATTTATCATTAAATGAGTGTTTTAAAAATGTATATTAATTATGCATCAATGAATTGTAAACATTGCATGAGTATTTGTATTGGTGAAAATTAAGTTTTTGAGGTATTTAAATATTTAATGTTAGAAAATTATGTTTAATTTAGTTGTATATTTAACTTTTATACTTGTATTGCTGTTTTTTTTTAAGACTTTAGTGCATTAAATGCTCCAAAAAAGCTAAATGCATTATATTATCTCTACTACTTATAATACACGGATGCATCTCTCTCCTAAAAAAAATTCAGACTTTCAGACTTGCAACAAATTGAGCATGATGTACAACACTTGAAAGCACACCATTTTCAGACTTACAACCAAATAAGCATAGTATACAACATATTAATGCACATATTAAAAAGACAAAACACCACTTTAATGCTATTAATGTGGTCAATAAATACAATTAATGCAGTTATTAAAACACCCCTTACATAAAAAATATAAATTATCAAGCATATTGTACAACCAACTTAAACACAATTCCTGCATTAAATGTCACTAATACAAATAATAAAGCACATTATACAAATATTCAAGCCCGAACGGGCAACTGGCCAAATGGGCTCGAACCCGAACGGGCACGGGCCAAACGGACATGGTCCAAACGGGCTCATGTTATACGAATAGTTTAAAAAAATAAAAAATAAAAAAACCCAAAAAGACAAAATAAATTTCTTAGTTAAGGATTAAAAATATGTCACATCAAATTCTTGATATCTGTAAATTTATGAGCATAATAAACTAAAATACATGATTTACCGGAAAATTTTATTTCAGGGTACCCGCCGCTGCAACGCGCGGGTACCCTGCTAGTATAAGTAATGTGTTCGCTAGTTTGTTTCATCTTTTTTTTCATGTTGTTTTGAATTTAGGAATTGGTTGTGGTGTTTAAGTTCATATTCGCACTGGTAGAATGTATTATTGTAGGATTAGGATGTTCAATTTTAGATTGTTGTCAATTTTTTATGGTGATTATGAAGTTTAGAATCGAGGCGTTTGTTCATGACAATTATTTTTTATTGAACCACTAGATTTAGGGTGTTTTGTTGTTGTTTTGCTTTAAGTTAATTGCATTTACATGTTTTCTTGATTTTTGTATCGCTGAGGATGTTAGAGCTTATCTAATTGCTTATAAATAGCTTATTTATAGGCTTAAAGTAAGGTCTTAGGGTTGATTTGATGTATCGCCAGTTCTTGGTTTGATTTGCCTATTTTTGTGCTTAATTGTTTATCCGCGCTTATTAGTTATAGTTGCTTAATTAGTTACTTTAAGTCCATTTTTAGCTTTTGATTGTTCATTTGTATGCGCCATGTGGTGATTTTAGTGTATTCAGTAGTTATATCCGTCTTTGACGGTGGTTTGAAGTAATATGGGTGTTTGGGACCTGGGTAAGCACCATTTCATCGGGGTGTTTTTGGTTTCAAAATTGTTTGATTTTTAAAATTAGATTTTCTAATTCATATTTAAATTGCGACCAAAAATTAAATATTTAAATGCTATATTATCAATTTGGAGCCACATTTTAAAATTATCAAATTTGGAGCCAAATTTTAGCCAAAATTTTTAAAATTACTTTGAAATTATGGTTTTTAATTGAAAAACGCCCCATCATTAGCCCTATTTTTACTCCAATAAATCATGCTTCAAGCAAAACAACGAACTTCAATTTTACACCATTATTTACCAATTAAGTTTACTAATTTTCTTTAACACATTACTTCGACGAATCATGGCAACGCAAATCAATTATCCGAATGATTTGGTTTATTCGATCGTGAAAATGAAAACACTTTAGAATATGAATCGAGATGTATTCGGATGAGGGTGAGGATGCCGGAAACAACCATTCAAATGCGAATTTTGTTAAGAGGGCATAACTAGGTTAGCTAAGTTTCGCAGGAATATGGAAAACAGACGGAATAAAGGTCAAGGTAACCTTCGATGTAATCGGATAGGTTATCGTGAAAAAAGAGCATTGTTTTCGAGTTTTTGGGTGATTTGGTTCGTGAGCATATAGGTGTCGGATTCTAACACGGAGGAAGGTTGATTCGAAGCAAGAGATAAAATGGGACGAAATCACGGACACATATACTTTTTTAACTAGTAGTGGCTTGGGCATCGTAGATACAAGGTGTTAATAAGCTTATCTCTCATTTACGTAGATGTGCAACTAATTAACAACAATTTGTTAATCTTTGCGCGATATTTTGATGTTGACTGACGGTCGAAAGTCGATAATGAATCGTCTTGGTCAACTTCTAAGGAATTTCGTAATGAAATTGATACAAAACTACATATTGCCCAACCAAAATACCCTTTCAAAACTAAATGAAGTCCCGGCAAAGTATAGTGCAATTATAAAAGCCAAGATTGGGTTAATTTTGTAAACTACATAGCCAATGAGGAATACAAGGTGTTAATTATTCATTTTATTCAAGTTCAAATATCTTTCACCTTTACATATGTTTCATATGTATTAGTTGTATACTATCAAGATTACTACATCTAAACGCCGTATGATTTTGTGTTGCAAGGTGAGATCAAAAAGCTAAAGTGTCGCGCTCCAAGTCCTTTATGATCATACAATGGGACGAGGTGGATACGCGTGTGATAGAAAAATGGTAACATAAACATTTGCACATTTGCATTTAATAGCATCATACTTTCGCTTATATTCGTTTGATGTTTATAAGATCGAGAGTAAAGAAATTGAACAGATGAAGAACCACCGCGTGGTACTGTGGTTGAAAGGAAGGGTGAAAAAGACGGAGAATATCACGATGATGATATCGGATCGGTGGGAGAAAAATTTGTAAGTTTGACCGCAAATTTTATTATTATGTTTGTTTAGTTATAAGTTAATATTACTCTTGTATTACTTAAAGCGTGTAGTTATAAGTTAATACAGTAGTGTTTTAGTTAATACTTTTAGTTATCACGCTCTTGTATTACTTAAACCGTAGTTATAAGTTAATACTGGGTAGTGTTTAGTTAATACTTTTAGTTACAAGTTAATACCGGTAGAATTAAATAACCTATTTCCCATATTGTGTGCGTAAAGAAACGGACGACAAGATCAAACAAGGAATCTTGAAGCTTGATCATGGGCGATGCCATGACAGCTTGTATTAGGTAAGGAAAAGGGAGGATATGCGAGAGGAATGGGAGGTGGAGTAACCTACAAGAGGTATTTTGATCCGCTTTGAATCGACAAGCATCCGATGAAAGAGTGGTGTTACTTCAAAGTGAACTTGATAATGAGAGGCGCCAACGTCAAGAAAAGAGGCGTAATCTGAGATTTGATGAAACAATTGGTCAGACAAAGGGGGCGATGCAGATCAACTTCAACTCCATTGACACAAACGGAAGTAAGACATAAGAAAGTAACATTCCATCTTTTTACCCTTTAAATATCTGCCGCGATCTTCTTAAACAATTTATATTTCGGTGTCTCCGGTGAACATTAATCTTTTAAATAGCAAATCTTGATGAGGATGCTTGAACACGTGTTCTTTGGACGTGAGAAAATTGCGGCGCCTTGAGAAGTCTAATGGACTTGCAACTTTGGAAAAGGAAATGGAAATAAGTGTAAGTAATAAATCATCCCTCGGTATTTTTGAATTCTACATACATGTATTACTTACCGTGTATTATATATATAGGAAATCATTAACTGTCGCATCTAAGAAATCGACTAGATCAAAACGAAAGGATTCTTCACGTCAACTTTCCGAATCACAAGAAAATGAGTCTCCATTAACAAGACTACCACAAGTATGTATTTAAACATTTTCATATGTTCTTTAGTTTAATTAATTATCGATACATATATACATGCAACAAATTATCTTTTAGGTAATTAAGTGCATAGGTGGCATAAAGAAATCAACTATTATTGCGGAGGGTACCGTGTACAAAACCGATGGAAAACAAATGATTCATAACAAACCACTCCCAAAGGATTGCTACAGAGTGTCTATTGAAAATCTTTAGTGGATGCAAGATGCATACGGATGTAAAGTAACGGTTTCAAAGCGATTAAGGATGCGATAGGTGGTTTTATGCATGGCAAAGGATCAAGTGGTTTTCGATGAAAAGGTACATAGATGCATGTGTTTTATAAACCTACATATATCATTCTTCATATTTAATTCAGTGTTTGATACACCCGCTTTTGTTTCCTCTGTGTAACACCACCAAGTACCATAAAACCGATTGGTGAATGTAATCGCACCTAAATTACAAGCGAATCGCTACGTCTCTAGTGATGCCATGCAAAGGAAGCTAAGAAGATCAAGAGTCAAGTCGTTAAATTATTGAGAATTTTATTATGTACGACATTACAATTTTATATACATTCCAATTTTATTGTATTTGAATATATTTTATATATTTGAATTTGTTTTGATATATATTGATTTCTTATATGTGACTAAAGATTCATATAGTCACAATTATTAACACTTTTTGTCACAGTTTGTTTAATTCGATCGTGACTAAATGTTAGAAAGGGCACACAAACATAAAATTAATGTGGCCATTGGATGAGCAATAGTCACACAAAACACACATTTCTTCACTTAAAACACCGTATGGTCACACTTATTAACACTTTTGGCCACTTTATGCTTAATTTGTATGTGACTAAATACCCAAAAGAAACATGCTTTGTGTGACTAAATGTTAGAGAAGGCTACACAAACATAAATTTATTGTGGCCATTGGATGATCAATAGTCACACAAAACACACATTTCTTCACTTAAAACACCATATGGTCACACTTATTAACACTTTTGGCCACATTATGCTTAATTTGTATGTGACTAAATACCCAAAACAAACATGCTTTGTGTGACTAAATGTTAGAAAAGGCCACACAAACATAAAATTAATGTGGCCATTGGATGATCAATAGTCACACAAAACACACATTTCTTCACTTAAAACACCATATGGTTACACTTATTAACACTTTTAGCCACTTTATGCTTAATTGTATGTGACTAAATACCCAAAACAAACATGCTTTGTGTGACTAAATGTTAGAAAAGGCCACGCAATTAGTAACACTTTTGGCCACTTTATGATTAATTGTATGTGACTAAATACCCAAAGAAACATGCTTTGTGACTAAATGTTAGAAAAGGCCACACAAACATAAAATTCAAGTGGCCATTGGATGATCAATAGTCACAAAACACACATTTCTTCACTTAAAACACCATATGGTCACACTTATTAACACTTTTAGCCACTTTATGGTTAATTGCATGTGACTAAATACCCAAAACAAACATGCTTTGTGTGACTAAATGTTAGAAAAGGCCACACAAACATAAAATTAATGTGACCATTGGATGAGCAATAGTCACACAAAACACACATTTCTTCACTTAAAACACCATATGGTCACACTTATTAACACTTTTGGCCACTTTATGATTAATTGTATGTGACTAAATACCCAAAAGAAACGTGCTTTGTGTGACTAAATGTTAGAAAAGGCCACACAAACATAAAATTCAAGTGGCCATTGGATGATCAATAGTCACACAAAACACACATTTCTTCACTTAAAACACCATATGGTCACACTTATTAACACTTTTAGCCACTTTATGGTTAATTGTATGTGACTAAATACCCAAAACAAACATGATTTGTGTGACTAAATGTTAGAAAAGGCCACACAAACATAAAATTCATGTGGCCATTGGATGATCAATAGTCACACAAAATACACGCTTTCTTCACTTTAAACACCATATGGTCACACTTATTAACACGTTTGGCCACTTTATGATTAATTGTATGTAACTAAATACACAAAACAAACATGCTTTGTGTGACTAAATGTTACAAAAGGCCACACAAAATAAAATTCAAGTGGCCATTGGATGATCAATAGTCACACAAAGACATATTTCTTCACTTTAAACAACATATGGTCACACTTATTAACACTTTTGGCCACTTTATGCTTAATTGTATATGACTAAATACCCAAAACAAACATGCTTTGTGTGACTATACAAAGGTTTATGGTCACTAATACGGATTAATCCAACAAAATTTGTACCTAATTAGTCACACATGTTACGGTTTTGGTTACTCTTTTGCAATAGAGACTAAAAGTCAAACATGTGACCATAGAGTACCTATGGTCGCTGACCTTTAGTCACACACGTCGAAAATCATGTGTGACTATATGTATATCGTCACACATATTCGGTGTGGCCAAATCCACTTTTTGTTCTAGTGAATGGACATAAGTGCATAATATAAATCTCAAGATCTCTAATCTTGATGAGATTTAACTTTCATTGATAAGAAGCCTTCAAGAGATGAAGATAACAAGTGCACTAATCTTGTTGTGATGGATCTTCATATGTGTTTGCTTGTGGTGGATTATAATGGCAAGATCTATAAGCTTGCATTGATTAATCACAATGTAGAAATATGTTTGCAAAAAATTAGAGTTAGAAGCATTATGATCAATGGTTTATGGTTGTTTTAAGAGTATGAAAAGCATGCTAACATAGGAGAAAATCTAGTTTAAATGTGTGTAAAAAATTGATTTTTGAGTGTGAAAATGATCTACTATTTATAGTCAAAATTTTGTTGAACGCTCCTGGATGGTTCCTTGATATCTTAGGGAACCGTCTGGAATTAAGGGAACCATCCCGTGTGTCAGACACTCCTGTTTTTGTCCTTTTGTGATGGCTTGTAAA
Organism: Chrysanthemum lavandulifolium; assembly: GCA_022545495.1. NCBI lineage: Eukaryota > Viridiplantae > Streptophyta > Magnoliopsida > Asterales > Asteraceae > Chrysanthemum > Chrysanthemum lavandulifolium. The sequence continues at coordinate 176,574,109 of CM040242.1, read as the reverse complement.
ACTGGTTAAAGTATATTCTTTTGATAGGGAAAATTCAAATTTTGAATTTTATTTTAATTAAAATAGTTTTTATATAATCAAAAATAATTTGTCTAATTATTTTGTAAATATGTTTTGTCACATTTTTTAAAATATAATTTGTAAAAATGTAAAGTGTATGACAAAAATATTCTTTTGATCGCAAATCAAGTTTTATGATATCATTATTTTTACCTTAAATGATTTACGCCAAATTGAGACTAATGTTTAAACAAAAATGTTTACGTCAACTTTTACGTAGCGACATCAAAATATTATTTAGACATTCTCTATGGTTTGTTAAGTGGTTTGATCATAATGCAATATAACAAACATATTCGAACCTGTGTTGAAGCATACTCGAGACGTCGAGAGATGTTGATTAAGTGTGCTTTGATGATTTGTGGTTACTAGTAACTTTGCATTTTACGTTACGTATTATAAGTTACATGTTTGTTATTATTAAAACCGAAGAGACCGTTTAGTTTAAATAGCGTAATATTTGCACTAACACAACATGCACTAAACTCTAATGCAACCAACCCTAATCATATTGATAATGAAAAACAGGTGATAAAAATTATGTAGCAGTTTAATGAAGAAGCCACAAACTTAACCCTATTTTTTAATCCTTTTATCTAACGGATCTGCTCTGCTCGGCTCGGCGTGTGAACAGTTTCAGCTCAAAACGCGGGTCCACATTTCACCCAAGCCCATCCCCCTCTCTAGAGCCGACCTCTCAACCGGCGTCTTCACAACAATATCGGCTCCAAATTCTACTTCAATGAATGTCATATAGTAAAATTTGGATGTCAAAGTTTCTATAGTTAGTCAAAAGTATAGAGGATTTTGCTACTGCAAATATTATATAAAAATTTTATCTTACATTTTATGTATTTCTTTAGTTGATATGCAACTAAATTTTTCATTTTTAATTAGTCGTATATGTTTGGTATAGTTGTGTAATTCTAGTTATATATAGTTAAATTGGAGGAAGTTTAATTTTTGTTAGAATGTAACTTTTTATTTCTAATTTTGTTTTCCCGCAAAAAAAATAAAAACAAAATAAGAATATTGTAAATGTGTATGATGTAATTCCGGTGTAAAATAATAATATTGCGGATTGTTTGCAGACGATAATATTTTAAGTGTTGGAAGTCCAAATTCAACACTATATAATGCTTCTTACAAGTGTACCAATTCTAAATAAAGTAGTGAATTTCTTTATCCATCGATAATAAAAAGATCATAAATGAAGTTCTAATAGAAGATCTAAAAAGCAAAAGAGCAAGCAATATTATTATTGGATTACTGAAACACTTGTTTTTGTAAATAAGGTACATAAAAAGTTACACAAAATCAATTTCATTCCTTCCCGATTCCGTTATTGCAAGTAAGACATATAAAGTCACACAAAATCGTTTTCACTCCTTCTTTCAATCGCTTTCATTCCTTCCTAGCTTGACTCTTGCTAATTCTTTGTTAGAAACAAAATTGTTTTCACTCCTTCGCTTGAATCAATTCTTGCTTCTAAAACAATAATTTATTTTTAGTAGTGGTCTTCAACCTGTAAAGTAGCTACATATTGTGTATGTCATTCAACTGATCAAACCATTCCATGTTAGAAAGCAATGGAAAATTAATTTTCCACAAAAGCAATAAAAAAAACATACCTCAACGCATCTAGTTAAGTGAGAGAAGCAATTTTCCACACTAAGTGTAAGGCACGAACAATATACCATCGTCACTTTCAAGACATGAGAAACAAAAACCCAAGATTTCAGAGATCATTCAAATAGAAGATGATGATAATGCCTACAACATCATAATCATCAACATTTAAAAATCAAAAGAATGGCACAATGGTTTCCTAAGATGACTAATGATGTAACCAGACCCATATGTCGAGAATGCGGTGCAATATGGCGATGACTGTGACATGACCAGTGGAAAAAGTGTATGTGTATAAAATGAATATGTAAGATATGCAATATTGGTAAAATGTATGCGAGCACAGATCCAAAAAAAAGAAGAAAAAATATAAAAATAAATAAAAAAAACCCAAGAATTCAAAAAAAAAACCCTTCATGCATCGAATCTTAAATAGATCTGAATCTCATACCTTGATCCGAGAAGAAAGTGTAGTTTGAAGCGATGATGCATTAGCATATGTATGGACGATTTGATCTTTGCGTATTTGACTATCGCAACAATGAAAATTTAAGTTCATTATGGATTATGATTAGGAATATCCGGTGATGAAAATCCTTCTTAAATCACCATGCAGATCCTTTTTATCGATTTCTTCAATCATCCTTACCCTAAAACCATATATTAATATTATACCATAAACATTTATACACCGGGTCAGGTTATTTTATGGCTATAAGTTAGATGAACGTTTGGTAATGTAAAGTGTATGCATAAACAAAATAAATCTGAACCTGTGTTGCAACCAATCTTTTCGGTAACAACTATCGGTCGCCACGTACACAGTGTGGAAAACTAGAAGGGGGGGTTGAATATTTTTACCAATTTAAAACTTTCTTTTAAATATTTAGATCGACTTATGTCAATCTATTTGGGTGTTTATGTTGGACATTGATAGATAGATATATAAGCGTGTAATGAAAGATAAAGAGTAAGAAACACATCACCACGACACAAGTATTTATAGTGGTTCGGCTACAAGGACACCTTCCTTGCCCTACTCCACCCCCGAGTCACCTACTCGAGAGTTCGAACACTACACCAACTCCTTGGCGGAGAAGCCTTCAACGTCGCTTACACCTTTTCCCAGACAAAGCTAAATACCGAGTTCTTTCACACCAAGGCGAACCACACCTACACAACGTCGCCTACCCTTTATACGGTGCTAGGCTAACCACCGAGTTCTTTCACACCAAGGAGAACTAATCCTATCACAATGTCGCCTACCCTTTATTAGGTACTAGGTTAGCACCTAGTTCCATTACTATGGAGGAACTACTACCTTCACAACACAACACCTAGTATCAAGGAGATCCACTCCTTGTTACAACACCATCAAGGATATCACCATCCTTGGAAATAAACAAATACTATATGTATAAGCGATGCGTGCAAACAAATAAGCTAATCACTCAAGCCACGCCATCATGAATGGCGCATCGTAATCGACTTAAACCGCTCAAGCACGAATGCAATGAAGATCCGAGGAGTATAGGGTCTCCGGTCGTTATGTCCCGGCGAGCTATGCAATGGATTATCAAACGTAAAGTGATCGGAGATTTGAGCTAAAAAGGATTTGATTATGATTATAACTCTGAAAAAGCCAACAAATTACAACGGCTTAAATGCAAATTAAAGGAAATTAAAAGATAAAATCTATTAAATAAACGCTATCACTATATTTAAAATGATGTTTTTGTTTTTATGTTTTATAAAAGCGAAATTAAAACTACGTGACGTCTGAATAAAAATGTGAAACTTACACAATATTAACCCTAAAAATATGAAAATGATATTTTACAATCCTAATGTTAAAAGAAAATTTTAGAAAAAGAAAATTATTTTTATGACTATTATCCTAATTATTATTAATTTAAAACTATTTTTAACTATTAAATATTAACCTAAAATACAAGAAAATAGGAACTAAAGCTAGAAAAATAAAATTAAGACTTAGAAAAATCTAAAATATCAAAAGATAATTTTCAAAACTATTTTGTATTTTTCGAATATTTTCTATTTTCTAGAATTAAATACTATTAAAACTAATTAAATTATTTAAAAATACAAATTTAACTAAGAAAAATCTAGAAAAATATTTTTTGTCTTTTATATTTATCTTAACTTAAGAAAATGAAAAGTTATTTTTTTGAAACTTTTCTTAATTTTTTGTATTAAATGCTAATTAAAAATGCTTAAAAACTAATTTAAATTAAGAAAAATAGCAAACAAGCTAGGAAAAATATGAAAATTTCAGGAAAACTCTAAAATTTTATTTGGAATCTAGGAAAAATGGAAAAACAGGTGCTTATGTGGAGGAATTTGAAACTGATGTGTCAAGTGCTTATAAATAAGCACTTTGAATAAGCTAATGGAGACCAATAAGCACCAAACCAAAACAGGAACTTGGATAAGCTAAAAGAGCCAAAATGCAACAAGTTTTAACTAGCCTAAACCACTGATTTGCAATAACAACAGATTTGATGAAATTGAACTATGAGCTAAAAAGCAGTTTGTGGGTTCACTGCGAGAAGAAAATAAGCACTCAAATAAGCCGGAAACAGAAAACCTACAAATGGAACTTGAACTAGACCTGGTGAGAATATCTAAACCAAAAAGCGCACCTTGATAAGCTAAACTAAGCCTGTGCAAGGTCGAAGATATCTTATAAAACATGCAGATCGATTGCCACAGTGATTTAGTACCATTTTGAAAAGCGGTTTTGGAGTTTTTAGAAAATTATCAAAATTATACAAAATGATGACAACAAACTAGACCAGTTGAACTTTTAAAAGCCACAATTTTCATTGAATTTGACTCGTAAATGAGTTCACTAAAATCTCTAGCTCGCCAAACCGAGATTTTGCAATTTGACTTTGATAAAAACATGGAAAGTTGACTTTCTTGAACTTTGGGATCAATTTTAAGGACTGATACAGAAGTAATGTGATGAAATAACACTAATGCAACCTTTATCAATGTATTTTAAACACAATTCAAGACTTTGATTCTCAAAAAACTCAACAGTGAAACCTATAAGACAGATAGATATGATTTTGACTTATTTGAGTGTGCAGGCACCAAACTATGACCAATATGAGTTATTTAGAGCTAAGTAAACTTAAAACAACAAGAGTTGAACATTGAACCAACCCTGAACACAGATATTACAGCAAAACCAAACACTCCTTAATTCACTGTTTTGCAAATAAAGTAAGATAACCACAGATCTAGCTTAAGCAAACAATTAAACTAACTATAACTACCCTAAATACAACTTAGTAACTGATTTGAGCTAGTTAAAACTACAAAAGCAGATAATGCAAAGAGATTTTAAAATAACTCACAAACCGTCCTTAGCCACAATGGCTCGCACAAACACCCAATGAACCTCTAACCTATTTCATATCAACCCATTAGCTCAAAATCAACCCAATCCATCATCGCATCAACCCATTATCCAATTCATAACCATATTGACCCGTTTGACTTTTGTTGACCAAAGATCCAATAGTGATTGAAACTTAAATGTAAGCTTATAGAAAGCTATGTGAAGCTTGTATAAGCTTATTGAAACCGAGAAATGAGCTTTATGAAGCTTTAGAATGAGATTTTGAAATGGAAAATTTCAACGGTGAACTCACAACATAAAGCGATAATGCAACTTGAATTATCACTTGAAAATGACTTATATTGTTCTAATAACTTATAATTAGTACATTACAACAAAATATTACGGTGTTTTGTGACTTAACTAAAACTTGATATTAAAAGCGACATTAAAGAGAAAAATAAACTACAAGACTCCCATTGCTTCTTCTTGCTTCCTTCTTATACCCAAAGTCTTTGTCTCTCTTCTTCGAATAGATCCCACCATTTCTCGACCATTGGATGGCTTTAAATTCATCTTGGCCATTAAAGCGATTTTGCGCCAATTTTGGCATTTGACAATTGGGGTTGAGTGGGGGGGAAGATGCATTAAATGCATATTGGAGGGTAGCTAAGGTGGAGGAACAAGGAAAAGTGGATGAGAGGGGGAATGGGAGCTAGAGTGTTGCGAGTTAGCAGTTGGGATGGTGAGACTTTAGGCATAACCGGATGGGTTTGACCATTTGGTTGACGGGTATTAATAATAGAAGGGTCCAAAATTACATATGACAGGGCCAAAATGAAATTTGACAGGGTCCAGTAAGCGGGGTCTAAAATGGGGTTTAAAGGGTTTAATATTAGAGGACCTTAGGTGTAAAATCAAAATCAAGGGACCATTCTTTGCCATTTTATCAAAATTGCCCAAGGACTAAAGTGACACTCTCAAAAAGTATAAGGACCAAACTTGCCATTTTGCAATTTTCAGGGCCATTTCGCCAAATTTCAAAGTTAGAGGACCAAACTTGTAATTTTCTCAAACTTTGATATTTTTCACCAAAGGACTAATTTTGACAAGTTATGATTTAAAAGGACCTTTGGTGATTTTACTTTTGAAATTATGTGCTCGGGACCTGTTTTGACAACTTTTGAAACTTGGGGGCCAAAGCGCCAATTATACAAACTTTGCTCATTTTCATCGATTTTGAACATTTTGCATCCGAAACATATAAAATGCAATTTTGGAATATTTTCGAGATTTTGATGCATTTCGAGCATATTTAAACGTTTTGCAGTTCAGATTTGACCCAAAAATGATGAGTATTTACACACTCATCAATAACGATGCACCTCATCGATTATACGACCTAGGCATTCTTCCCAAATGCCACTTGATTTGATTCTTAGGCATCCTTCACTATTGCCTTTGACACAACGCTTGGCACCCTTCACTAATGCCTTTATCTTGACACCTTTAGCATTCTTCACTAATGCTTTTGACACGGACGATAAGCACCTTTCACTAATGCTTTCATCTTGACACTTTCGGCATTCTTCACTAATGCCTTCAACCTAACATCTATGGAGAAAGTAAGAACTATCAACAAGAGAACCTTAATTGTCTTGATGATGACGAAGCATGGCAACTCATGGACTTGAGTTTGCACGTCTTCAAGAAGTGGTGATCTTGCCTTTAAGAGGAACCTAGAAGATCACACAAAAACAAAATACAAACTACATAGATCACTTGGATATGAGGTTGAGGGTTATAATACTGGGAAGTATGTATGTGAAGTGGTGAGTAGAAAGGAAGAAATGGCTCTCATTTATAGGAAATTTTCTCTTGTTCCCGGATCCCACGGATCCCTCCCACAGTGGATCCGGCTAGCCTAAGGCTAGGGATCCGTGGGACGCTCCTTTGCCCATGGGTATTTTGGTTATGGGTCATGGGTTATGGGTTGATCCATGGGTCTTTAGCTAGATACAATGTATCTTTTGAGTGCTCACCAAGGGTTCAATGTATCTAGACATTGGGTATGGGTCAATACCATGGGTTATGGATATTATCCATATATGATATAAGCATGATGTCATGCAATGTGTTATGGGTCAAGCTCCATGGGTCATGGGCTTTGGGTTGTACCCAACTACATTAAATGTTTTTGCCCAATGGGTTATGATACTTAAGTTTCTACCCATTTATATTACCCAATATACTACATACTAGTTATGTGTATATTCTACCCATTTATATTACCCAATATACTGCATACTAGTTATGTGTATATTTTACCCAAATATGTAAACACTAGTTGTTGTACATATGTAATATTAAATCATAAAATCACTTATACATGTTTTAGTGCTTTATGTGAAAATGTTAATATGTTAGAAACTATTAGTTCAAACCATTTACGTATTTTATTTGTTTCGTTAAAATGATTTTACGTTTGTTATCGACAAAACATTAGAAGATCGTAAAATATAAATAAACGTTTTTACGGCTTATTTGTATTAACACACAGAATTCCCATGGTAGCAATACCAATGGCCACCTGAGAAGATAAATTGAGATATAAAAAATGAGGCTCATTTTTTTACTTAATAGGCAACAACAACAATATAATGACAAATCATAACACAGGTCTCTAATCCTAAAAAAGAGTTGAAGGTCCCTAATGTAGTCTAAATCCAATATGCATCAAATGTCAAAATTATAAATAGAAAACCTCGCAGGAATTCGTTTAGTCAGGGCAACAAATTTTGTGGGGTAAATGCGTGGCAATTCAGCAGCCAATAGCGACACAATTCTCTGCATAAAAAAACTTTAAACTGCATGACACAAAACCTTTGTATTGGTTTCTTCCATTCTCCTTATCCCAACATTAGCATGTTTGACCAACGCTTTCTGTATAGCCCGAATACAAAAAATAATAGTCTATCAATAATCACATGTAAAACATTTACACACCAGTTCAGATTACGCAATGGGTACGAGAATGGCTATATCGCATAAAAACTATTGTAAACACATGACACCCTAAAACAAAAAATCAGTTTCCACATTTAACTAACTTCAAAACTTAAGCAGAAAACAACAAAACTAATGCATAGTGTATAACACCAGCACCCAGAAAAACTACAAAAAAATATGACTCACATATAGGGTTGGCTCGTATATCATATAGGGTGCAAACCACGGCCACAGTTCACGCGGCCTGGTTTTTGCGACACCAAATATGACTCACAGATTAACCTAGTCATCATAGTTAAGCAAGTACTACCCAAATTAGATATGCAAAACATAATACAATCATTGAATTCCTACATACATCACCCTCGCTCAGATATCAAATCGTCTCAAGAATATGGTTGCAATATATGCCATATGGTTTTTGCCACACCAAACCCAAAGTTAGCTGCAAAAGAAACATGCATTTTATGCCATTCGATTAAAAAAAAAGACATATTGAGAGCCTTCAAAAGTGGATTCGACATGAACGCATACGAAAAGAGCACGTATTTTCAATATGGTATTTACTTATCAACACAACATGCACCTCGCAAAATAAGGCAAAACAAAGCCGTAAACCGCTTGTATACACGTTAAATTTATTGAAATTAGCTGTAATATTAATGTATCATAAGAGTAAGACATTTCTTGTTACATAAAATCAGGGATAAGAAAATTTTTGAATTATTTTGAAATAACATCTTGTTAAAAAACAAATATGATCATCTAAGAGTAACAAATATCATAACCAAACTCTTAAAATAAACATAAACATAGCAAATCACTTAAAAAATCAAATACTAAAGCACATAACATAAATCAAATAAAAAATCTTGCATGTGTAAATAACATTAACATATTGGACAACAGTGTTAAAATGAAAAAGAAATAACTGAAATAATCATTTATTAAAATAAGAAAACTAACCTGTATTCATACATATTTAAGGTTAACATCACAAATGTTTCCGGAAATTTGATGCCATCAGTTGTCTAATCGGAAAAGTGCTGATGCATAAAACATTAACAACAATAAATCAAATAGATCAAAAACATTAACACAGTTATAATCAGGTTTAAACTAAAAACGTGTAGTTGACAACAATTAACAATCAGAATCAAATTACTAACTTGGAGTTCATAAGATTAAAGGTTACAATGAAATGGGTGGCCGGATGATTTATGGAGTCTGTGATGTCGCCAAAAATATACACAATCAAACATAAACAGATTAACTGATTTTTTTTGATTTGATGTCGTCGGATAATCGATGCACTCCGTGGTGTTTGCGAAAATTAACGGAATATGTTATTTGATTTGAATCTGATACAGGGATTAGATGACAAAAATTGGTGGTGGGTTTTTTTGAAATCTTTAGATGGAAGGGTTTAGAGTGTTTATTCGATCGTGATGTAAAACATATTTGAAAGTAGAAAAAATGTTAGACGAAAGGAATTTATGATGGTGATTATTTTCCATATTCAATTGATAGGAGCGGATGTGAGGAGTAAATATCAGGGTTTTCAAAATAAGTGAGAATGAGTCAAATTCAGTTTTAAATGCAATATGTCATGTCACACTTTTCACGTGGCATTTCTCTTTATACACATGGCATTAATTCTTGTCATGTCATTATTAAAAACACTCTATTATATAGGTTGGGATTGAACTTAGCATATTTTGTAAGTTTTTTAAGTTTTAAGAAAAGTCGTTTTCTTTTTATATAGGGTAAATTACAAATTTCGTCTATATGGTTTCTAATTTTTGCCTTCCATGTCACTCTAAAAAGTTAATTATAATTTTTGTTATTGTTGTTCACATTTTGTAACACTCCACGTCCTTTTGCGTTGACCATGTGTCAAAAGCCATTGAAAGGACAATAATATCCTCATCTTCTTCCTATTTTAATTTGCTCTTAAATTTAAGATTTTTTATATTTAAACACCCAAAGACCCACTAAGTTCCCGAATTTACCAAAAAATTTCAACTAACTTACATGGGACGTGTTGCAAAATTTTACGCGCAATACTTGAGCCTTTAACTCGCCAATCATTTTATTTTGTTGACTAAGAGATCGCAAAGATTCTGGTATGACGTGATCATAGGTATAAGCATTTACTTAGTAATTTTCCTTCCTTTACTTAGTAAGCCCTAGTAGAGACCAAAATGGATTTGTTTAATTTTGTCTTGTTTAAATATAATCAAACAAACCTATTGCACATAACAGGTTGATTTCAAAGAAGCCTATGTCACCACTAGGGGTGGCATCATGTCAAAACTGGACTGGACCGAAAAAACGCACTGGATCAAAACCGTTTTAGCTCAAAACCTCATGGACCGAAGACCGAACTGAATGTGTGTTCGGTCCGGTCCTTTGGTCGATTCGGTCCGAAATAGCATTATTGGTCAGTTGTATGTAAGATCGGTCGATTGTACGTAATTTCACACAAAATAAATTCGTGTTCTTGAGTTTTTTTGAAGAGAAGAGTAAAGAAGAAGAGAGTAAATTGGGTTAAATTTCTCTTTAAAACTTTTTCCTAAACGTGAGATGATTTAGAAAGAAGTTATATTAAGAAGCTTGTAATGTATATAATTATTTTAATGACATAATATAAAATATAACTTTTATATATAACAAAAGGTATAATTGAAAAATCATCAATTATCTCTTCTTTTCTCTCTTAACTCGGGAACACGATATACAAAGTCAAAATATCATTCCTCTCCTTTTTTTTCTGCTCATTTTTGTCTCTTTTTTTCTTTCCTTTCATTTCAAAACTCAGGAACAGAGTGTAAGGGAGGACCACACCCATCATTCGGGAAAAACTCAATAAATAATTCATGCGAGAGTTTAGTGCCGAAAGAGAAGAGAAAGGGAAGAGAAGAGAGAGTGTATATTATTGGTTGTTGTAGGTAGTTGTGTGTGTATTGAAAGTATTTTTAAATGATAAAAATTGAGAAAAAAAATTGAAAAAAAAAGAAAGAAAGAAAATACGGCGATAGTTTTGGGAAAATATAAATGAAGTATTTTTTATTACATGAAGGTGATGTGGCGAGATAAAACCCTCAACCACACCCTCTACACTAACTCAATAAATATAAGATATGGCGGCATAGAGGGTTCAAACACTATAAGTTCCCGCATAATATTTAATTATTTATAACACTATCCCAACAATATATAAATACATTCGTGACTATGTTGCAGAGTTGTCTTAATATAATTAACTCTTATGGGCGTCTCCTTCTTGCCTTCTTGTTAATGATATGATCAGATCAGCCTTTAAAAGTCTTCAAGGTGATATACCCTCTACCATACGGACCTGCATGAGTTGGCATATCATCGAAACCTTTATTAGACAATATACGTATCCTCAAAACTTGAATGATTATATTTGAAAATAAATGTCAAAACATATTTCAATATTTGATGTCTAACGAATGGTGATCCGCAGCGTTGCATGCAGATAGTGTTGTGAAACTTACAAAGACTTAACATGACGACAAACTTAAACCTCGCGACTATTTTGCCATTTTGCCAAACTTACAAAGGACTTAGCTTGCAACGACACTTAAACCTCGGGGACTATTTTTGCCATACTTAAACCTCAGGGGCTATTTTGCCATTTGCCAAACTTACAAAGGACTTAACAGAACAACACTTAAACCTCGCGACTATTTTCGCCAATTTCTTAAACATTCAATTAACGCACCTAATTTGGGAATTGTGTGTACGCTTTTTAGTATTATAGAAGTAATTACAAGATGTCAAGTTAAAAAAAAAATAAATAAATAAAAAATAAAAATAATAAAAAATTACTACAAAGCCTAGCTCTACTTAGAAGGTTACATAAATAAAAGAAAAAAAAAAGACAACACTCGGTATTTCATTAGTCCAGTATTAATGTTAATCAAGTCCAATTTGGTCAAATTATGTTTTGTTTTCTGAATCCGTCAAACCTAGTAAACTAAATATATTTAAAAATGATTTGAATCCATGATCAACAGGTTCTAAGAAGCTAGTAATAGTCAAAGGCCACTGCTACAGTATGTTTAACTACAGTGCAGTAAAAGTGAAGATGAAGGTTGTGTAGGTATAAGACTATCTTTATCCACGATCTATCACAACCCCACCTTTAATAAAATATTATTTTCTCTTTCTTCCACTTACATTACCAATGTATACAGCCAATCTATATCTTTTTACTATTTATCAACAACTCAACCTACACAACCAATACATTACCTAAAAGTTTTATATATTTATTTGTCTTTTTCAAGCCAAACGACGGCAATCTATGAGAATATAGACGTGTAATAGGGTTGGTGATCATATTTGTGAATTACCAACCAACCCAAATCGTCAACCCACTTTCCTACATTTCTTCACTTTTAATATAATATGCATATTTATTTGCCTTTTTCCAAGCCGACCGATTGGTAATCTATGGGATAAAGATAGTCTAATATTGGGTGAAGCCAAAAAAATTATTGCCAGTACAGCAAATTTCCATATATCTTTTTTTTTTTAAGGGACGGTCCCCGCCCTGCCTGCTTTTTGTCTCGCCAGTCGCCACAATGTATAACAAAAGGAAGCATCGAGCCATTGACCATGATTCAATATGTAATACGTGTGGCACTTAATTATTCACCAACTAGAAGTAAATATATTTGGTTTTGAGCAATTAGAGATGATGGCCGAAAAGTAGAAATTGCGGAAATTTTATATATATGTATATAGGAAATCGTTACCTTAGCCAGGAGCCCAGGAGCTTCCATATGGTTCATCAATTACCAACACTTGACAATGAGGATGAGGAATTGGGCATGTATGCGCTATGCATATACCTGCATTATAATTAGGTATCATTGAAAATTATATTAGAAAATGAATGTAATGAATTAATCTTAATCAGTTGTTAACTGAAAAAAGGACTATTTATATCTTTATAACATCAGACACCTATTTATGTTTTTACAACGTACTATACATTTAATAAACTATTGGAACCATTGATATTAACATGTATTCTCATTTAACCTTTTAAGTACATATATTAAGAAAAGAATAAGAGTTGTTAACGAACCTGGTGGTGGCGGCGGCCAACATGGTGGTGGCGGTGGAGGCGGTGGAGGTGGAGTAGGTTTAACTACCTTTGGCGTCGGAGGTGGTGTATACACTCGTTTTCGATAGTGTGAGTGCTCCTTGGCTGTATTGTTTAAGGACCCATAAAAGTTTACAACAAAAGAAAATCAGATAATAGGAATTAGTTGAGACTTACATTTTGTCTACTAACAGCTACAGATTGTATAATCATAACCACAATAGTTGACTAACATATATAATCTTGTTAAAAATGAAATGATGCACCTTCTTTTCTTTTCTTGTAAATGATAATTCCAGCTGCAACTATACCAACGGAAGAAACAACCCCAACAACTGAGGATCCTATGGTAATCGCGAGTCTTTGCACCTGTTTAAGTTTTGGCTTTCTTTTTCTTTTATGGTCATGATCATCATCGTCATTATCATTATAATCACTAGTACCGTTATCTGCACTCAGGCAACATTTTTACTATGTTAGCGTCGTGTTATGCCAATGATAAGCTATAATGATTATAGGAGTAGACACTTACCTTGATTACCATATCGTATATAGCAACTTCCTAGGTACATATCACTCCAAATGGATGTTTCACACTCTGATCTCAACTGTGCACGAGCCTCCAAGAGGCAATCTTCACAAGCATCTAAAGTTATATCTTGTGTGCATTGTGACACACCATTTACTCCCCCATAACCACCCGCGCGAAAGTATTGTTGGTTATCAGTAGTCAAATATGTTAACGCTTTATCTATAGTGGCCATACCATCCGAATTATAGCCAACTGAAGGACCACATCTCTTAAACACCTGCATCTTGTCTTCAACCCCCAAAGATGATGTGTTATCGTATTTCACAAAACATCCTTCTGACTGTAGTGTTCCACTTGTAGACACAGGACAAGTTGTTCTGAGTTGACTTAGAGAGTTCGCTACACAATCTCTACAGTTGGAAAAGTTAAGGTCACCTCGACATTGAAAAAGGCCATAAAGATCATTACTTCGGGAGGAATCCGAAGGGGAGATTTTTAAAGTGTTGAAATTGCAGACTGAGGCTGAATCGACTAAGGAAGTGAATAAAGAGTTGACATTCGACTCGTATAGCGTCTTTGGGGTGAAATAGAGCTGAGAGCACTTATAATAGACTAAAGAGTTCGCCGCGGATACTGGTATAACACAAAAGATGAGAGAAAGTATTGTAACTATGATGGATGAAGTTTGATACATTTTAAGAGCATCCAAATTCAAAACTCTAGCAATTGTAACATATATACGTGCGAGTGTATATCAAGTTCTCCCTATTTAAGGTGCTATATATTGATCTCTCATGTACGTGAAAGGTCTTATAAATTTACTAAATAAAAAGAATATTTGAATAATCATTAATTTTCCTTTTGTTTTCAAGGTTAGGTACGTTCTTTGTTCATACTTTCTGATGGAAACCTGTACTACAGTAGTTTATAATCAATAATTACAATGGGAAGTGATATTGTCACGGCATTTTTTGCTGCACACACGGAAGATTGTTGTTGTTTGACATTTGTGCCCTCAATAATGTTTTTACCTTTTTTTTCTATCAACAGTTATCATTTAACAAGTCAACGTAAAAACCCACTTGAAATATTCCGGTATTCCATCTCGAACTCTACGCTTCGACCAATTAATGCCACCGGCTACTGCTCGTGAAGTATACATGCGGCACATTGACATGCGACTAATATAAGACCTGGCTTCTTAAAATCGAATTAATTGATTGATACAAATGTCTTGTATACATGCGGTTGTGTCATTTGCTTGCTAACTCGACGTAATTCTTAAAACATATAATTTGTGTCAATCACTACCGCCCTTTGTTTCATGGGTTTTTACATCTTGTCGCAAAGATGATATAAGTGAAAAATACGTAAAAGATCTTACAGACCACAAAAATGCATTTTTATAAGTACGCGTATTTTCTCGTGGGGTCCCAAGTCTTTTATGATCTTTTCATTTTATCTTGTCTTTGCAGTACAAGATAAAAACCCTTGTTTCATTACTTCAATTCCATAAATTTTAACAGGTCCAAAGTTTCTTAAATATATATGTCTTAATGTTCCTTTTGGTTGAGATGCACTACGTGCCAGAATCTTTAATCATGGAAATACGATGGTTTCTTGAATGCTCAATTTACAAGTTAATGATGTGGTTGTGTTCCTCTGTCGTTAAAATACTCGTAATACGTCGACAACTCTAAAGAATGGAAGGTTTTTTAGAAGAGGTCAAAAGATTGTCCACATTTGGCGCCATGGATGGCGCCAATGTCGAAGCATTTTTCCGTCGGGTTGGTCTTGACGGCTCCCTCGTGCCATTCATCCATGTCCCGAGCTTTGAAGTATCTTGCAGAGAGAACACGTTAGAAGGGCCCGAGGGCGAAGCCAGGAACCACCTCCGACGGTCAGTCAAGACACCGTAGGTAGAGGATTTATATATATGCATGTTATGTATGCGTTTGTGTAGTATGATGTCTTGTGATGTAAAGGCGTATGTATGAGATGTGTTGAGATATGTAAGTAATATGTGGGAAAATGTCTTACCTGCTATGTGTCAAGAGTGATCTATATATATAGAGAGTGACAAGATAGTGACACATTTAGGGAAATAGTTTAGGCGGGAAATATTTGGCGGGAACGTTTAGAAGGGAAATAGTTTAGGCGGAAATATCCGCCATATATCGTCGACATGTCCCCGTGATTGTCTTATTGGTTGAAGACCGATGGTGCAATACTTAGAGAGAATGTCTTTACGCTCTTCTAAGACGGCCGTTCGGACAATCTTGAACACGCCTTTCGGCGACGTGTCTTTCGACACATACGTCGACATTCATCACCTTTGAAAAGAATTTCTATGAGTAATACTGTAGTAATTATGCGCTAAACAGCCGAGACGCGAATACGAATTTTTATATGAAGTTTTTCTATAGCAACGAGAGGATTCAAATACGTCACACACATGCTAATTCGATTACAACTTTACTATTCATGCAAAGAGTCGGCGGAGGTGAAAATAAGGGGGCAATGGTGGTAGAATTTCATAAACGGGATGTGAATCGCATGTTTGCAAAAGTGGGTGTATGGTCAAATAATAGAGGCGGCAAAATGATACAACTAGTATAAAAGAATTGGCAAGGGCATATATGTCAAATGACTTTGCTACTCCGTGGATGAAGTAATTTCTTCCGTGAGAGAATCACCTACTATAAAGAAATTAGATACTGGTTCCAACTTTTAGTTGACTTCAAGTCTTCGACGCTTTAAAGATTTCAAACTTAATTAATACCGTTTTGGTTTGTTTCAATCCTCTTTTGGGTCCATTGTCATTAACTTGAGTCTTTATATAATAGTTGACGTAGAATATTTGAATATGAAGTATTTTGCCGACGTGCATGGTTCACAAAACAAATTTGTTGGTATTTACTGATCAAGTCTAAACATTTTCATTTCAAAAGTTAAATTCAAGTATCATATCAAAGTTAGAAGAGTACATATACGTAAAAATGCTTCAAAATGTCTCTCAGTTAACATCTTGTCACTTGATCAAAAAAAAAAAAAGACTTAACATCGTGTCAGCATAGATATCTTAAACTTGCACTTCTTTTGACGATGGAATCATATTAATACAACCATATCAGGTGAACTTCCTATTCCTATTCGAATGCCAAAGACGAGAGTGACTCATTATCTCGTCCCCTATTGTGTTTCTTCTCGGACGCTTGATGCCTGTCGACGTATATGGCCGGATATTTCCCGCCTAAACTATTTCCCGCCTAAATGTTCCCGCCTAAATATTTCGCCTAAACTATTTCCGCCTAAATGTGTCACTATCTTTGTCACTCTCTCTCTATATATAGATCACTCTTGTGACACATAGAGGAAGACATTTTCCCACATATTACTTACATATCTCAACACATCTCATACATACGTCTTTACATCACAGTACATCATACTACACAAACGCATACATAACATGCATATATATAAATCCTCTACCTACGAGGTGCTGACTTGACCGTCGGAGGGTGGTTCCCGGGGCTTCGGCCTCGGGGCTCCTTCTAACGTGTTCTCTCCTGTTTGCAGCATACTTCAAAGCTCGGGACATGGATGAATGGCACGAGGGAGCCGTCAAGACCAACCCGACAGAAAAATGCTTCGACATTGGCGCCATCCGTGGGACCCGTCATTCACTCTACCGGAGCTAAGAATGATGGGTCTCGTTTCAAAACTTACTGCTTCGAAGGTGGTTCGTCCACCATCCTCCCTTCGGTATGACTCCGTCCGGAGATGTTCGTTACTCACTCTACCAAGAGTTAAGAATGATGGGTTACATTTTCGGTCCGGTACGGACTTTCGGTGATGCCATTCGGTGTTGGCATCCGGCATGGACGTCAAACATGGACGGGCGGTATGAATCGTCCGACATCATTTCCTTCGGTCAAGTTGTTCGAATATGTTATCTCGGGCTTCGTCCGGATGTTATGTCATCCGGAGGTACTGCCTTGTTTGGACATGCTTGGGTTTCGTCCGGGGGGCTCTAAATGAAACTTGCCTCGTTATGGACGTTCAAAAATGAACGCAAGCCAAGACAATGGTTTCATCCCACTGAAGGGTTCGTGTTTTTCCCAGCCTGGTTTCGGGTCTAAAGAAAAAAAATGGGTCTGTGAGTAGTCACGCTCCAAACGGCGGGTAAACTTGATTACCTGGTTTGGTTTCAGAAAACGTGTTGATTTACGTTTTGCATCAGTCTCATTTCTGTAAGTATTCGACTTCCTACGCTCTCCTGATTGTTCACACATGTTGGTATCATCTTAATACCCAAAATAAATTTATATATTGGAAATCTTAAAGTCAAACTTGAAACCAAGCAAAGATAGGTCTGTCATAAATCACGTGCATTTGCCATGTCCTTTGTACTTGTATATTAAAATATTCAAGTTAAAATAAAGTTGAATATGTGCATGTGGTAGCAGAGTTTGCCATTGTATATTAAAATATTATGGACTTTGGATCATAAGATGGGAAGATGAATATTTAGATGTTAACCATTGGACCAAGAGTTCAATACTTTAGTAATGTTTCCTCATTTTATTCTTTTATCATATATTTCTGCTAGACTGGGTACAAGTGCTACGCATAAGTCTATAATTTATATGGTGTTAAATATAACCAATAGCTCATCGATTTTTTCACACAAATTGGAGAAAATATCTAAAATAAATAGATATCTAGTTTATTGGTAACCTTTTTAACATAAAGTTGGTACAGTAGTAGATTCACAATAATCTGTCCGAAGGTCACATACACTTGCCCGGAGATTGCTCGGCCATACGCAACTTAACGTCAAAGTTATCATATAACTCTATATATTAAGTCTATGACCAAATATTTTTATAGCATGAGACTGACATCTCACTTTCCATGCCACAAACATTTTTATGCCGACACCGAACCAACCTTTTATGACACTCCAACAGTCTTATGAAGACCCGTGGGTCATGAATATGATTTAGTGGATAGCGAAAAAATGATAACCCTTTCCCACCCACATCCTTTCACCGGTAGAACAAATTTATTTTAATGCTACCGAATATAATTAATACTCGCTCCTGCAAGTCACGTGGGATGGAGATGGTCAAAGGACAAATGCATGCATCCTTGAATTTTATACACTCCACAACATCAACATTTGTTTAATTTTTTAACATATAGTACTACGTAGTAATCTTCCTAAATACGATTATATATATGAGAAAAAAAAAAAAAAAAAAAAAAAAAAAAAAAGAAAGAAGGCGCATAATCCGAACTACACAGCCCCATATCCGAAGAAGCAACAAACTTCGTCTTCACAGCTACACTCTCCGAAGCATCGATAAATAACAGGGGCTATCTTTGAACATGTATGTTACGGTTTAATACTCTCTTACCTTTTTCGAGAATCCTTCGGAGGATCTCATGCGCATTAAACGCATGGCCACAACAGCCAGTCTCGGAGGTCCATCAGTTAATTTTTGGTCTTCCAGTTAGTTGACCTCTGTTCGGTCCTATAAACTTCGTTATATACCCATAACAATCCTATGATTTGAACTTTAACCCACGTCACTTTTACGTTAACACATTTGCTCAGACCTTCGTCACCTATGACCCTCGGTGTGTGCGACCCTTTCCTCGAACTTGGTATCGTTGGTTACACAAATTACGTTTATCGATAATCATCCAACTTTACAACGATAAAAGTCGAACAATCATTCGGGTCTTAAGTGCACTTGCTACCCATCATCACGCCAACATACAAGACCGAAAGATTGAGACAATGAAACCAATTTATCTCGCACGGTAGGATGGATCTTCGCTCTCTATTCCTCAAGCGTTTCAGGTGACGCAAAACTCTACGTATCGTACTACTACTTTGGGTGCTCCGGTTCTCAATGAGCGTTCGACAAAAATACTAACTCGACTTAACTCTTTGCTTTATCCTTTGAACCATGATGTGTTGTCAATTTACGGGTTTGATAAACCTTTGTCTCCGGTGGTTAGATGAACTTTTCCTCCTATGGATGGATGGTAACCTCATGAGCTCGGTCCCTGCAGATATCGTGTTTTAAAGCTCTCGTCATCGGAATCCATATCTCGACTCATTATCTTAACTTAGAGCTAGAATCGTCACTCTCATCTTTAAAGCTCAGAGCATGACCTTGAGTTCATCATAATAACTTCGGCTCAACCTTATACAAATTCCTTTGATTGATATTATGGCGGTTCGGCAATTTGGATGTCGCTACTTGGTCACTTGACCTTCGACGTCTAGCGATACATTCGCCGCTTCTATCACACCCTCCATCTTTTGCTCCATCACACCATTGTTACGACAAGATCATGGAATTTGGGACGACGAAAATTACGACATATATAGTTATACTCACCAAGATATGGAGTACCAAGTAAACACCAACGGGTAGTCATAGCGTGATCTCTCAAACTGCGTTAAGAGAATGACTAAGTTTATGAAGAATTATTGAAATCTTTGGTTAATATATTTCATCCTAACAAACCCATAATTGAAGAAATTATCGATCACTCTAACTCGCGAATATCGCCGACCGAATCATACAAACCGAACCACCATGACATTTGGTCTCTTACTTCCGATATGCCTTTTGAGTTACATTTCTCGAATTACGACTATCGAGCTTTAAATCCGACCTCCAGTTGTGTTTGTTTTGGGATAACGACTCTAAAAGCACCAAAAGTATAAGCTTGAATGGGAGGTTTCGAGCCATCATCATTTGGACCTAGTATCGGCAAGATGAGTGGCGACCCGAACATCATGACGGGTGACATACATTTGTAAGCCATATTGCATGAGGATGTAAAAAGTCATGCGGTAGAAGAAGGGTTTGAGGATGAAGAAGACTTTCTTGGAAAGAAAGAGAGTGGGTTAAAAGTGTGTTAATTCATTTGAAGTAAGGTTATTTATGAGAAGGAAATTTATCATAAAGACAACATGTATTATTAATTAATCCCTCCATATCTTTACTTAAACATAATTAGCTTTGGGCAGCTACTATTCGACACTTTTCATTCGACATTTTTAAGTAACATAGAGATTGAAGAATTTGTATTCACGTATTTGAGAAGCCCATTTTATGTTAGTAAACTTTGGCAGTGCAATTCGTTACGATTTGGCAAAACTATTAATATATTTATCGTAGTATACGAGGAGCGTTGCTACCAAAACGATAGTAGCTCATATATGGTCCACTCACAGTATCTTCTAAATTGACAAAGGAAGAACATGAAATAATGTTTGAACATGCGATAATTCGCACCTTATCCTCAAATATGAGGAGACGTCACACGTTTGACATTTAACACCCATGGGTAACGTTGTTATTGATAGTTTATTATGTTATCAGATACTTTGTTCTATTTAAGTTCAACGATACTAATAAACATTAGCACCGCTGAACTGGCGGGAGTATAATGGTATAATACGTTCATATGTTGTTACGGTCCTGCTGTGACCTAATTTTTGTTTTGATGAAAACGAAATGATGTGTTTATCATATCTAACACGAAAAAGCAAAAGAGCTTTCATGTTTCACTTTGCAGGGATAATTGTAGGAGGTTCCACATACATAACATTTACAAGAAATAAGACATAACATCATAATGACTCCGGCGGAGATTAGCTACCTCCGGCCGATCCATGTAGTCAATGTCTTGCCAAAAAGGCATAATATACCCCCGTAAGTGCAATGACACTAGGGAAGGCCATATACCATTCGGTGGCGTGCATACCCGAATAATGCTAAGACATTAAGGGAAGAGCGAGGCATATATGCCCTGGCAGCGCGCAGATACCAAGTAGGCGTGACGACGCCTGAGGATGAGCCACGGTAGATTTACCAGGCGAAACACTACCCCAAAAGTGCTAAGTCACTGGGAAGGCGGGGTATATTTACTTACAGGCATAATTTACCCCAAAGTGCTAAGTCGCTGGGCGGAGTATATTTACTTACAGGCATAATTTACCCCAAAGTGCTAAGTCACTGGGAAGGCCGGGGTATATTTACTTACGGGCATAATTTACCCCAAAGTGCTAAGTCACTAGGGAAGGCCGGGTATAGTTACTTACAGGCATAATTTACCCCAAAGTGCTAAGTCACTGGGAAGGCGGGGTATATTTACTTACAGGCATAATCAGAGTATATCTACTTACAGGCACAACCAGAGTATATTTACTTACAGGCATAATCAGGGTATAGCTACTTACAGGCACAACCAGAGTATATTTACTTACGGGCATAATTATATTCCGAAGACGCAGCATACCAGGGACGTCATTAATTAAACAACTCAAAACGGGATGCATGATATCTCACACAAGTACAAAAAGGGATGAGAAAAAGACATATATGGCTTTCAACCTCCGGTCAACGATGCACTTGGCGATGGTCCGACCATTCGGAAAGAATTATGAAATATATATATAAAGACAAGACAAAGCACATGCTTATAGGCCACTTGATAAACCACTCTAAGATGGTTACTAAAGGCACCACCGAATGACACAGGCGAAAGGCCATAAGGTATTCTTTAAAAGTATTACATCATCGATCTATTACTAATAATGCAATCTGGGGGACATGTCGACGTATGCCCGAAGACACGTCTTAGAAAGGCGGGTTCGACACTTGTCCGACGGCGCGTCTTAGAAGGGCGCAAAGACATTCTCTAAGTATTGCACCATCGGTCTTCAACCAATAGTACAATCTTGGGGGACATGTCGACGTATATGGCGGGATATTTCCCGCCTAAACTATTTCCCGCTAAATGTTCCCGCCTAAATATTTCCGCCTAAACTATTTCCCACTTAAATGTGTCACTATCTTTGTCACTCTCTCTATATATAGATCACTCTTGACACATGGCGGGTAAGACATTTTCCCACATATTACTTACATATCTCAACACATCTCATACATACGTCTTTACATCACGATTACATCATACTACACAAACGCATACATAACATGCATATATATAAATCCTCTACCTACGAGGTCTTGACTTGACCGTCGGAGGGTGGTTCCGGGCTTGGCCTCGGGGCTCCTCTAACGTGTTCTCTCTGTTTGCGGCATACTTCAAAGCTCGGGACATGGATGAATGGCACGAGGGAGCCGTCAAGACCAACCCGACGGAAAATGCTTCGACAATGCCAAAGCAGGTTTGGTTCCAACATCTTCATAGTAGCCACAACATGGTTTAGATAACTATATTGGAAGGTAAGCAACAAAAGTTAAGGGGCTGTTTATCCAATATGGTGAAAGTATGATACGTGACCAGATATGAAGAATTGTCAAAGATTTGTGCTTAGTCGCACCGTCACTAAAGATGAAGGATTTAAGTTATACGGATTATCGACATAGATAAGGTTAGACACGCGGTCGTGTCACGGCACACGTCAATTTCTCTCCGACGACCGGACATGACCAGTTGTCGCGATCGATGACCGACATTTTTTTTTTAATCTTTAACTAAATGGGGAGGCAATGTCATAATAAATCTTATTTTGAGAAATAGTTTGAGATTGAATTGTGTTTGAAATTGTATGTTTAAGTGTGTTTGAGGTTGGTATTTATAGGATGTGAAAAATAGTAAAGTTTTTTTTTTTTTTTTTTTTAAATTAAAACGGTAACATGAAAAGTGGTAAGATTGTTTTTGACATCGGTTGAAAATACAACCTATGCACATTTTTGTTCAATGACCGATTTGATGACCCGACTTCCACAGTCGATATGACCGATGTGTATATCGGTCATCGACACAAAACTTGAGTGACCGACCGATGTTTTAATCGTGACTGTGCCCAGCCTCATATAATATCATACTACGTAATACAGTAAGTGCGACTGACTACCTAGAATTATGCAACATGTCATTAAAAATCGTCATGTATATGTGTCCTCCGCTACCATCCATTTAAATCGATAAAATACTATTTTTCACATAACATTTACGAAATTCATGGTATCGATTATTCTTTCTTAGCAAACTATAAACCAATATTGACTCATATATATGTTGGAACAAGCATTGCGCGCATTATCATAATGTCGTTTTCATAAGAGTAAAGTATAAATAAGCTTTTTTTAGCTAACATGCAAGACCAGTGGATTAAGACATAAAATATGATGAATACAAACTTTTATTGTGATCAAGACATTAAGCATGCTGGATAAATTTCACGTTTTAAACAAAGGTGAAAGCTAAAAATACGAAATATAGTTTTTCAAAACAGACGATGTATCTGATGAGCTTTGAAAATTAATTTATAATAATCTTTCAATTTGGAATGATGTCGTAATATAGGGAGGCTAGTAGGTTCTGGGGTCACAAAGTTTAATTGGCGGAAATAGACCACTGTGGCTTGCGTTGACTTTCACGGTCATCCTTTATTTTTCAATTAAAAAGTTCTGATAATGGTCATATAGTTATTGACTTTCGATTTAGTCGGTTTTATCTTTTCACCGTTCTCTTACGTTTTTATCCGTTTTTTACGTTTTGTCCGTTTTCTTACATTTTATCGGGTTTCATCCGTTTTTCTTACCCCATTTTTTGATTTTTTTCCGTTTTTATCCATTTTTCTTACGTTTAGTCTACTTCTATTCGTTTTTGCCCGTTTTGTCGTTTTTTTTTACATTTTTGTCTGTTTTTCTTACGTTTTTTTTTTGTACTATTTCAACATATTGAAAAAACATTTTAAAAAGAAAAGAATTTAAAAAATTTGAAAAAAAAAATTCCAAAAAAAAATTGGATTTTTTTCGCTAATTTGAAAAAAAAATTTCCAAAAAAAAGTATTTACGATAAAAAAAAAATTTGGATTTTTTTTTTTCCAAATTTTTTTTATACAAAATAAATTTTTTTCAATTTTTTTTCAATGTGTCCAAATTTCGAAAAAATTATTTTTGTAACAAGAATTTCGAAAAAAACAATTTAGAAAAAAATTTTATTTTTTTTTGAAAAAAAGGTATTTACGAAAAAAAATTGTAATTTTTTTTTCATATTTTTTTTCCGAAATTTTTTTTTCCAATTCTTTTTTTCAATTTTTTTTGGAATTTTTTTTTTTCAAATTTGAAAAATTCCAATTTTTTGGAAAATTTTTTCAAATTTTTTCAACATTTTCTCTTTGAAATTTTTTCAATATGTTGAAATAGTACAAAACAAACAAAACGTGAAAGCAGTGAAAATGTAAAAAAGCGGACAAAAATGGTAAACAAAAGCGGACAAAAGCGATGAAAGCGTGCAAAGCGAATTAAAATAGACAAAGCGTAAGAAAAATTGATAAAAGCGGACCAAAATCTAAAAGGGGTAAGAAAAGCGGACAAAACGGATGAAAACCGATAAAACGTAAGAAAAAGCGGACAAAAGCGTAAGAAAGGCGAACAAAGCGTAAGAGAGCGAGTGAAAGCGTATAAAAGCGACTAAATCGAAATTCGAAGTAACTATAAGTACTATTATCGTAACTTTTTAAGCGAAAAAGGTTAATGGATGACCGGTGAAAGTCAACTAATGGCGTGGACCATTTCGACAATTTTCAGCTTTAATGACACAATAACTCTAGATTCGATCATATTACGTCATCGTTCCAAATGAAAATATTTTTGTCATCGTCATTTTGAAAAGCATATTGCGATCTTTAAACTTTCACCCTTTAAACAACCTACGGACGTACTATTATTAAGTTGATATCTATCGAATTGACGCAGAATGAAATGAACAAACAGAAAGTGAAAAGAAAGAAGAAATCAATGACCAAAACTTAAAACGAAGCTACTAATATAAAAATTTAGCTTTACGTGAATGACTTATTAACTAAATGGTTGTCGGTTCAAGTGTAGTATCATGTAAGTGATTATGATATCATATTTCATGTGATTATCAAAGGCCTTGTGACATAGTGGTACCTTATATTGTGTGGTAATACTTTTTAATCCAACGGGTTGGTAGTTCAAATACTTTTTACTACATATAAAAGATAAACTTATGATGTATATCGTGACATACTCAGTCGGGAAGAAAAAGAACAGAGATTCCTAAGATTAGTGACATAAGTAAAACCGAGATTACCAAATTCGCAGAAAATTTGTTAATTTTAAAAACAAGGATAATAGCCCGCTGCGTTGCAGCGGGTATTGTATTTTATTTTTCTAACTTTATGTTTACGTTATAGTATTTTGTGCAGGAAGATACTCGCTGCATTGGCAGACGGGTTGATTTCAAATCTCATTTGTTGCGTTACATCAAAAGACAACCTTGTTACATTAGGGTGTTGGCGTCGCCAATATTAGTATGCATCAGGTAAGATGAAGAGTTGTTTCAAACCCTTTAAAGCACATATATCAGTACCAATATTGTATGAAACTCAGATTATGAAACCATACTAATAACTGTTAACGTGTAACAAATCCTGAGATTATCTGACACCAACTTTGCATAATTAAACATTGATAAGAGGATAGAAGTGGATCACATTCTGATCTCCAGTTCCAGCCACGCCATATCCCTGCAGCCGTATCAACCCTGTTTGTAACCTGTACCAAGAAGGGTTCGTTGGTGACAAATCCAAATGCCGAAGAAAAATGACGCAATAGAATGTTCTGTAACATAGCTTAAAAAATAAATGACTGCTCTCCGGCGTGTCTTAATATTTATCGTAAATATATTAGGAAAAGAACACACATAAATGGAGATGTCTTAAATTCTTAACTCAAACCCGATTTCATCCCATATGAAATCAACCCATTATAAAACAAATGAAATGAAACCTCTTTCTCAAGATAGCAAATTAGTTCATCATTTCCAAAACATAGGAACAACCTAATGCAATTTGTAACGTGATATACTACAATTTATCGCAAACCTTGTTTTGGCTGAAAAAGGAACCAAATTCTTAATTCATATAAAGAAACGGAGATGAGACACTAATAGCTTAAAAAAAAGTGCAATGATTTTATGATTTGCTGCAACTATTGACCTCTCCCTCTAATTATTCGAACGTGAGCATTTCCGACAGACGGTGTCACATACCGCGATTAGAAAGGCAAAAAAATCCCGAAATTATATGAGTAGTGGCAAGTTATGGCCGTCTACATATTCAAGCCACGTTCGCCGGCAAAGCTTTAAAAAAATGTTGATGCGACGAACATGTATTCTTAGAGCTTTAGCATGCTGTATAGAAAGGAAAAAAAGCATGGCTGTTTAAACAGGTTCCTACGCTGGGTCTGACAACTTATGTTACTACTTTTGTAAATGCAATATTGCAAAATAAAAAGATGGACTTACAAAAAAAAATCCAGACAGGAAGTTACTTCATTTGGAGACGAATTCTCAGCAGTTGTCATATCATTATTCTGTTAAATAAACACATAATGATTAAGGCAGGATAGAGATGAAATAGAATGTTGAACTATAAAGTTACCTTATATCCAGAACCGATGTGCGCAGCTGGAACACAATGGTTGCATAAAGCAGGACGTTAGCAAGCTCTGTTCCGCCAAACAATGTAAAAGTTCAATAATCAGATACTAAGCGGCAAATTATGTAAAAGATTTAAATGGCTACAAAAGCTGGGCTGATAATGGCCCGACCCGATTACACAGATACTAATAGATTCACGTGCGTAGGTGCGCGTACCAGTCGTGTTTATTGTTCGCCCACAAACTAATGCTACCCTTTCTAGGTCTTGTGTTAACACCTGTAACAACACCAGATCATGAAGGATTAAAATAAGTTAACCATCATTCATTCTAATCTTCGTTTGCTATCTGTAACAATATGTTGCAAGTAATTAATATAATCCAACCCATCTCTTATATATTATACGAACAAAACTTGAGGTAAAAGTTATATATCGTTAGAGAACTACAATGAATAAAACTCACCCGAGCTCCATTATCCTTCTAACGCATATCTCGCAGACAATTGCTTTTGCCGTTCTCGCTCCTTCACCCTGTTCAGTCGAGAATATACTCGACACCGTTACGACACGTAGACCAACCGCATATTACAGTACCATCAAAGCACATGTACTATGTTTGGGCAAAATTTAGACAATGTAACCGTGTTAGTCGATTCTATGGCTCACATATCAAACCCATTACATAGTATGCATGACTTAAAAGGCTGTTAAAGAGGCTTACCTTTCCACCATTCTTATGCGGAGACGATCTGAATTGCGGCGCCTCCCCTTTGCTTCTAACCGACGAACCAAATGCCCCCGTCAACCTGCCGACCAATTTTTTTGTTGTCATTCACGCCTGCTGAATGTTGTTGTTGCCGATGTTCTTAATGACGATCAACACGCGATTGCCCATCAGCCTATAACTTCGCAATTCAGTATAACGTTAGAAATAACAAAATCTTCCAAATTTATGACTGAAAGAACGGAGAGTCGATACTTGTATTTAAGAGCTAACCTCACAATTGTTTGCTTCCAAATATCTCTGTCATTCGGCTTTGTTTCTCACAATCATAGGACGAGAGCAGACGCCGAGGCGGGATGCCTGCAAAGATACGTGCGTTAGCAAACATGAAATTATTAGCGCCACATGTACAAAGAAAAAGGGTACTTGCCTTTTGCATAAAGAATCTTCTGAAACCTACCTTATATGTTTGTGTGTCTAAAAGCAGACGCAGCCACACATTGTTCACAAATCTACCCTCCGACAGTCAATAAAAAGAAAATATATGAAACTCGAACAAAATAATTACCTCAAGAGCTTACTCAAGCAGGAACGAATGATTGGATATGTTTCGTGCCACACTGTAAAAGACATAGGTGAAACATTAGATGCAAAAAGGAAAATAATCATCTAAAATTATCAGCAAATCAAATACAATCTCTAAAACCATTATATACTAATAACTGTCTTGGGCCGACAGTAACGCTTCAAGGTGTTTGCAATTTTTGAGAAATGAAAAGTTGCTTACCTGATGATAAAGAGACGATCAAGTTCAAGGCTGTGACGGGTAATCGTTGATCGTTATCCAAAGTAGGTGATGATGGAGATGAAGATGAGTTATAGTCATCCACCACCCAAAAAATATACATATAGTGCTACTTCTATTTGAGTTCCGGAACTCGTTACTGGGCATAAAAGTGGGCTAACATGTTAAAAGCCCAATTTTGAGGAATATTCGCCGAAGATCCTTTCGTGTCTACAGTAGGAACTTGTATTGGCGGCCCGTTTAGGATACATTCAAAAGGGAAGTAGTCTGTGACCGAAAATGAAACAGACCCTGCAGCATGAAAAGAGGTGTGAGGCATAACCTGATAAGGACACATAAGTATTAAAATTCATACAATTTTATTATTCAGTTCAATAATCGCTTTATGTCATATATGGACAATGCAAAATTAAAACCCAAAACAATAACAACCAAAAATTAACACTTACCACAAACCCAGTTCTTTCGAGGCTTTCATCAAACACATAGTAGGCACAAAATCCCCTTACTTCCATCAACCACAACCCCACTCGCTAATTCACCTCTTAACATCAAAAATCCAAAATTTCGCTGACACCCGTAATTCAAATCAAACATTGAGCAAGGATGACAAATTATAAAAAACCATCTTCAGAACACAATAAATAATTTCGTTGTTCTGTTATCTGGTTACCGATTCGTGTGAGATCTTACAAAATCAAACAGTGAGATCTTACATTCTATGATAAAAAACCATCTTCAACTGTGTCACTATCGTTAATCACGAATCCCACTTTATATGCATCTGTTACCTTTTCCATCTGCACAACAATAAATAATTAGATATGGCAATTTTCTTATGTTCCCTTATGTACATAAAAACGCCTCACAACGCACTTATAATTTTTTGACAGATACGCTATATATTCCTTTCCTATGAAGTGCAAGTGTTGCTACATTTAGAGACAAAACACACATATATGGAAGAAATAGAGCAGCTTGTCGTGCCTTAGATGCAAAAGAAGCAATGGAAGAAATAGACCGCTTGCCATACCTCTGAATCTCAAAATCTCTCACAGCGAACTTCACTCCATGTATGAACCATCACGAAGAGTTGCAAACAACAAAAACAACCTAATAAGATGATAAAGTAAAAATTGTAAGTAAACACAAACCGACGCCAGAAAATATACACATATTCATGTACCTGAGTGGGCTTATCAGGTTTGAAGAGGCTAAATTAGCTCATAAGGTAACAAAATAAGCTAATTAAATCAGCCTCTTGCTTATCAAGTTTCAAGCAGCTAAATCAGCTCATAAGCTAACAAAATTAACTAATCGAAACACAAAAAATATATTTACTGAGCGACCGAAGACAATAAACTTGAAAAGAAAATCTAAAAACACTCAATAATTATAACAAAGGACTAAAACTCTATATAAAAATATGATCAAACATACACGGAAGCAGCAGCTGAAGAAGCAGGGGATCGAAGTTACAACCATGAAGACACCGCTGAAAAGAAACGAAAACAAAAAGACATCCAGAAGAAGCCTTCATCACGAAACCAAAGTAGGGCTCATTAACCACAAAGCACATGGCATGACAATCTCAAAATTTCATTGCAGAATGGTAAAGTTCAAAGGTTTAATAACTCGGATCATATCGTTTGACGGTAGGTTAACTGAAATCATGTCCAAAGGAAATTTTCACAAAAACTCAATGGGGAATATATTAAGGATACAGAAGAAATAACTGAAAGATCAATGGTATCAATAAAACCTGCAGTGGTTTAACTAGGTTAGATGATCATCTATGTAAACATCACACTTTAGATTGAATCAACGACATAACTAAATATTGAGATATGTTTACATAAACTTTCAACTAAATTAATGGCACTATACAAGAAGTCCATTCAGTTCCTACTGAGTCAATCTCTGATCATATTGTAAACCATCAGCATTTATATTGTCTGGTACTTCAATCTTTCAAAGTGATGTATCATCCATAGGATCATTGAACCACATTCATCATGGAAGATTGATTGAGTCGAATCTCATCACATATTACTTCTATACTGTGTGATCATTGACTCATGATATTCAGAGATATTGGTGTCTTATGGATAGATTTCGATATTGCACATCTCTTGGTTGATTTGAGCGAAATGAGTTCATTTGCAATGCAATCTACGGAAGATAATGTGTCGAATGAACATCATTTAGATATTGATGTAGGAAAGGCATTGATCCACAACGATCGAATTAATGGTGACTAGTACCATGATTAGTATGAAGCGTCGTTGAATCACATGCAAATTTAACTATACAATTCATTTGTTCTTATTAAATAGCTTCGCGACTTATCATAAGAATTGCTTGACAGTAGATTTCGATTGACATCAATCAACATTGAAACAATTTCTCAGCGTTTCAACAAAATAGTAGATGACTAAATAGATATGAAAAATTTTATAATTTGTATTGAATCAAATTTTCGAACTAAACAAATTTTATAAATAACAACTAGCAATGTGTTTAATGACGATCGATAGTTCAAAGATTGATCCTACATTTCAGATTTCGTAAATATTTGCCACATTGATTCAATTGATCTTCAGTGATATGAGATCACATTGACCTTAAATACGATTCGGCTATAAGTTCTCCATTCAATGTTGAATAATGTGATCATATGGACCTATATACTTCGGAATAGACTTGGTCTAATAATGGAATCCTATAGATTAATCTCTCTCTCAAATGGAAAGTCTCGAATAAGTTTAATTCGAGAAGTTGAAGAGACCGATAGTGGAAGTTTAGAGCTTGGAAGCTCAGTTAGTCCCCATCGGTAGAGCTGTCTTCAATAAGTTCCTAGTAACACAATAATTTGAATTTAATTGAATTGAATTTACCTTCGTTGTATATTAGTCTTCTTTACCAGTCACATATTTTTAGAGTTACTTGAAATTGGCTTTCTAACACCTTTCTTATTCATTTCACTTTCTTCCCGATATTCTAACTATCCTTTGATTTGGATCTCCCAGGTATTGATACCTGTAACGATTACTAACAATACCTATACCTACCATTTATAACAATGATAATTTATATTGTTTGAATATTCCGAAATCCATTTGAAAAATACTTGAAAACAAATACCTAACATTATGACCATAGCATTGTACATTGAATGTTTTGATATTGTTATGTCCTGTACATAAATTTTAAACATAGATTAAGAATCAAAATTTCTGCAAATATTTTCTAAATCCTTGAATTTGTGTTGATAAAGGATTGAAATTACCACGAACAAACTTTAAAGTATTCAGATCCATCATACATTAAAATCGACCTTGATTAGCTAATAGAATTTGATTTTTGACCTATAAATGCTCCAGTACATAAGTCAATTAGAGCATTTATCAATGGCATTATAAGCATTCACTTTATACAATTGGATTTAATTTAATTTTCCATTTTAGGAATAAATTTGAATTTGAGAAAACATTTACAATTATGACAATTTAAAATACATTTGTCCATAAACAATCGTTGACAAGGCATTAGACTACATAGTTAACACTTTAGATAAATGTACACTTTATTTAATGCAAAGTATGTCTTTGATACGCATCTACTAATATAAAGCAAACTTTCAAGTTCGATTCGATCTTAATTTCGTATGACTCGAACAAAATCTTCACAAGTCCTATCATTCGTAATTCTACGAGTTCCACGACAACTCAACTCGAACTTCTCATTCTATTCTCATTCTTCCACTCGTACCTCAATTCAACTGACATTATCAGTGCGAGTCCCTGATTCTCTCTGAAGTCGATTTCTTAAAAAGTGAATCTTCTTGCAGTCCTTTGAGCTCTGTCTATTGAAGAATCGAGCTCATATGGAGTCCTCAACCGTGACATCATTGGGAAGCTGTTAAGGATTGTTCTTCGATTCAGTAGTTCATCAAAGTTTCACGTTTGGTTAAGTCTCATTCTGAAATCTTCCTGCGTAGAACTTTAGTCATTATGTTCTGGTAGATTCAATCGCACACTTAAATTACATGATCGATACCTGCGAATCTAGGCTGTCTATTTGAAATTCTGTTACAATAAAATCCTTGCGTCTATGATGCCTCTATGATCAACCGCATATGTGAAGACTATCGGATAGATTAACCTTTTCGAGACGCAATGATCTACAGTTCAGTCTGTGAATTATCTTGATCGATTATGACGGAAGTTGCTTTGGATGGAGTGGTTCGGCACCGTAACTCGACTCGAGATATTCAGCTTCTCGATCGATGAGTCCTTGGATGATGATACATCTGTACAATTGCGTCTAGGTTGGATATTCGTACAAAAGACTAATACTTCGCCGAAATCTTGTCCAGATGAAGATATCTTCAGTTCATATTATGAGGCTTCCTCTGGTGCATGGAAATTTGTTTCATGTTGTTCTGAGAGTTTTGAGGGGGATATTTCAGGCAACTCTAGATGTTTAAGGCTCAGATTATCAAATTTAGTTTATTTGTTTATTATTTGGTTTTTAATTGTTTGTGTATGTTTGTGAAATACGGAGTAGATAATAGTTTTGATAACTTATTAAGATGCTTGTATCGACAAGTTTATTTAGGTCGTTTTTACTAAGTTTGCGTTCGTGAGATTTAGATGATGTAATAGTAGGAACTTGAGTAGATGAATGGTGTTTATGTAATTTTTTTTTTATCAGATTTAGGTTATTTTGATATAAATGCATGATATTTGTGTATTTTATTAGACAAATAAGCTAAATCTAATAAGATACACAAATATCATGCATTTATATCAAAATATCCTAAATCTGATAAAAAAATCTACATAAACACCATTCATCTACTCAAGTTCCTACTGTTACATCATTTGAATCTCACGAACGCAAACTTAGTTAAAACGACCTAAATAAACTTGTGGATACAAGCGTCTTAATAAGTTATCAAAACTATTATCTACTCTGTATTTCACAAACATAGGCAAACAGCTAAAAAAACCTAATAATAAACAAATAAACTAAATTTGAAAAAAAAAATACATGCATTTATAACAGAATAACCTAAATCGATTTAAAAAATAAATAAATAAATAAAAAAATCTACATTAACACTAGTTTCTACTATTACATCATCTAATTAATACAACAAACGCAAACTTGCAAACTTAGTTGAAAAGACCTAAATAAACTAGTTGATACAAGCATCTTAGTAAGCTACTCAAAACTATTATGTGTTTCACAAACATAGACATATAGATGGAAAATAACCTAATAATAAACAAATAACCTAAATCTAATAAAATACACGAATATCATGCATTTATAACAGAATAACCTAAATTTGATAAAAAAAAAAAAAAAAAAAAAAAATTACATAATAGGTGATAATCGAACTTGTGCAGACGATACAATTTCCAAAAATAAAATAAAAATTCAAATATGATAAAAAAACATAATAATAAAAATAATAAGAGCTTAAACCTTTATGGGCTTCAATACACACTCCTATAAGCCTCAAAATGACGTCAGAGTGAATAAACCTGAAAATACAAGAAAAAATGATGAAAAAATAACTATATAATAGCAAAATTTTATAAAAAATGATGAAAAAAAGCAGCTGCATTACGTCTGTTAAAAAATAGATGAACCGGAAAAAAATGATATGTTTCTTTAACCGGAGTGAGAGTACTTACTATAGGGTGCTAATGGGAGCTCCTTACAAAATTTGTGAGGAGTGAGAACTCACCGGTTTTGACATAAATAAAGAAAGCGAAGACTGAAAATAGTTTCAGCTTTGGCACAGTAATTTGGACTATATGCAGTTTTGGTATTACCGTTTTGCTATTTTTGGTATGGTTTTTTTCACTTTTTGTTATGTGAAATAGTGTCGTTGCTTTATTTTGGGTCGTTTGAGTTGAAGTTACAAGAAATACTAGAGATTTAAAATGATGATACTATGGATTTGAAGTCGTCTCAAAAGATTTAAACATCTTTTTCATTAACACGTTAATACGTGCCCACCGAACACATGTTAGCAAAACCTTATTATTAAAGCCGGTCTTATCAGTTGGAAATGTAGTGTGCTTATACTTTAACTTCTTTTGTTGTAGCTTTATCGCATTCACTTTGGAAAAGCGAGTGCGCTAGCAATCTTGTTAACCGATGATGTCACACTGATTGTATATGTTCATGTCAATAAGTATACGTACTTTTAAACTATAAAAGAAAAACTTACAATAACTTTACTTCAAAGCAAGGTATTGATTAAAGCTTTTGATCTATAATCATAAGTAAAATTGTGTTTGTTTGAGGTCAATGAAGTATTAATCATATATATGAACGACGTCAACCTAAGAAACAATATATGATAGACAATATACAGTATTACTATGTTTTTACTTTCATACATATATCTAAATCTTTTAATTATCACTTATTCTATAAATTGTCACGAAACATTATACATGTAAGCATGTAACTAATTAAAGACGATAAACTCAAAAAAGAGTTTAAAAACTCGTTAGAGTGAGTATAATTTTAAATACTAATAAGTGGACGGCATATTGATAAAAAAAAATGAAATAAAGTGAGAAAGATTGGCCAACTTCCTTGTATATAATACACCAACCCTAACCTATTCTTTACTTTGACTCTAATCTTGTCCATGCTTTAAATAATTACTTTGATTTTTTAAATACTTTTTGCAAGAGGTGTCGGTTTGAAGAGTTTTTACTTATTTTTAGTTTTACTTTATTGAAAATACATTTAAGCGCATATAGCCATATATATATGAACATTAAGAAAGAATTCATATTGCATAAATGTCAGGGGTGTTCATCGATTCGGTTATCGGGTTATTCGGTTTATTCGGTTCGATTAGTTTGGTTAAATTTTTTTGGATCAAACCGAAATTCAAACCGAACCGAATTCAAATTGACTCAACCGAACCGAATAATTGAAACCGAACCCTATAACCGAAAACCAACCAATAACCCGAATTACATAATTTTAATTATTTATTTATTTAATTATATATATTTTAGTACAAAATTTATTTTCAAACTTAAATAATGATATATTTATACTAAAAAGAGTTTTAGTAATTTTTTTTCATATAAAATATATAGAAAAATGTTATATTTATACTAAAGAAGGAGTTTTAGTAATTTTTTTCATATAATTACATACAAAAAAAATATTACCCGATCCGTGAACACCTCTAGCTTAGCATGACGTACACAATTCACAAATAGCTATGTTTGTAAAAGTATGCATATCATATGTACTTAATTTCAAAAGAAGTATGAATGTGCAACCAAAGATAAACTTACCATATCCGAATGTGGTTGTCAAGTTTTTCAATGAACTATAGAGCTAGCTTGTGGTCCATCGCATTTAAAATCGTGATGTTTAACTTAACGACTTTCGACTTTCGTACTCTATGAACTCTTTTCAAACAAATTTCTTATAGAAACAACGAACTTTGTAGAAAATGATTGCAAAGAAACCTTTTTAGCAAAACTTATGGAAAACAAAAGTCTGTATTTCGGCATAAAAATCAATTTCCTAAACTAATAGAAATGTGGTGCTTTTAAGTAGTCAACGGTGTATAAAACGTCAACATATCAACGGTTGAAAGCAAAGTCCAAATGATAAACTTATTCAGAAAGTGGTTTACCAACAACTAGCTGACACGTGTAATACGTATTAAAATGTCTTTTCACACCTCTATTTTATCGATTCTTATTATTATTTAATCAAAACACTAAAAAACACCACCCACCGTCGAGCCTACCGGATCCTTTAATCCATCACTATCCTTATAAAAACCCTACAAGATTGAAAGCTCAATTCGGATAGTGCTCTGAATTGTCTTTTTTATCAAAGCTCTATAACAAAGTAGACAATGATCTTCTCGCTTGTTTCAATTCGGATAGACAATGATCTTCTCATTTGGGTATCGGGTCAAATGGTTACCACCACCGTCGAGCCTAACGGATCCTTTAATCTATAACAATAAAGTTGTAAGTTATATATGGATCAAGATCTATAATAGTGTTACCCACCGTGATTAGGTAACCACCATTGACCAACATAAAAACTCCACCTTTACAAGATTGAAACCTCGATTCGCCATTCATTACATCCATTAATTTTTCTTTTTCGTTCGGTGTTGTTGAAGTGCTTTCCAACTTGTTTACTTTTGAACATCTTATCGCAAACAATAGATCGATGAAAAATGAACTGATGACGTGTCACAATAGTTACGGCGCGTGTACGTTGACGTGGATAGAGGTAGTTTTGGTTGCTACGGCGGTTAAGTTTGTTAGCAGTCGGCTGCCGGCTTATTATGCGTCAAGTTTCTTCTATGTTTATTGCCACGTGTTACACTATTGTTTTCAGGTTTGTCGAGTTTTACGGATTTAATATTTAAACTTTTTTTTGCGGATCTTTTCTTTATGGTTTTAACCCGTTACGGTTTTGGTCTTTTAACCACTTTTTCTGTTAGTTTGACCATCAAAGAAGGTTAAAATGACACTTATACCCTCGTTTGTCTTAGCATATAGTTCATGTGGTTTGTCTCGTATAACAAATTTAGTCTTTTTTTTTTTTTTTTTTTTTTTTTTTTTTTTTTTAACATTAGTATTAAATATTTAATTCATTTTTTTATAAATTTTTATTTTTCTTTCTTATCACATATGTAGTCAAAATTTCAAAAGTTTATTTTATTTTTTATTTTTTTTTAAATAAAAAAACCTATGTCAAACCTTTAAAAGTTTAAAAATTTTAAAAATCTAATAACACAATATTTTCTTAAATTTTAAAAACCTATGTCAAACCTTTAAAACTTTAAAAACTTTATAAAAAAAATCTCATAAAAATTATTAATAATATCATAAAAAATCTCGTAAAATTTTTTTATAAAAAAGAGCTCGTAAAAAATTTTATAAAAAATCTCGTAAAAATCACTAAAAATATCATAAAAATCTCGTAAAATCACTAAAATATCATAAAAATCTCGTAAAAATTTTTATAAAAAATCTAGTAAAAATTTTATAAAAAATCTAGTAAAATTATTAACAACCAAAATTTTTAAAAAGCTTTTGTGAAAATTAAAAAAAAAATCTTGTAAAAAGTTCAAAAAGATTTTTAAAATTCTGTCAAAAAAGTTTTAAAAAAATATGTGAAAAATTTAAAAATTGGGACAAAAAATTTTTGAAATAAAAAAGATTATTAATAATATCATAAAAATCGCATAAAAACTCTCGTAAAAATATTTATAAAAATTCTCGTAAATTTTTTTATAAAAAAGCTCTCGTAAAAATTATTTATAATATCATAAAAAATCTCGTAAAAAAATTTATAAGAAACATCTCGTAAAAAATTTATAAAAAAAATTCGGACAAAAAAGTTTTTGAAATAAAAAAATTATTAATAATATTAATTAAATAGTTGAATAAATAATAATAATAAAAAAAGTAGGGACCAAATTCGTGATAAGCTACAAACCATAGGGACCATACAATAGGAGGGTATTTATGTTAATTCAGCCATTTAAACACCCACTTGACGGTTAAACTAACAGAAAAAATGGTCAAAGGACAAAACCCAAAATGGGTCAAAACTATAGAGAGGGAGATCTACAAAAAATAAAGTTTATGGACTAAATCTGTAAAACCCGACAAACCACAAGGACCATTCATGTAATTAACTCTAAAAACTAAAAATTGATAAGAGAAAATTTTAATGAGGGATATATCATAAATTCTTTAAACATCAATATGGAAAAATCTTATTCATTTATTTTTTTTGTTAAAAAGAAAATTTTACTTTTCATCTTGTTTTATTAAAATAAAATATCTCTCAAATGATAAAAATCATAAATCAATAAAAATATATCATCACGACTAAAATCTTGTTATTTTTCAACAGACGAGCATTTCAATTATTCAATATACCTTCAACGAACTCTTTTTGAAGTTCTTTTAGTGCTGATATTTACGCCATGAAAATTCACATTTGATTTCTTCATTTGAAAATCATGTGTGATTTAACAAATCACCTTCGATATTCATAAGGTGATTTATAAAATAACATAAACTCTGATTTTGATAAATTACATGTGATTTCTCGTGGCCTAATTTTCAACACTAAAAAACTAAAAAAAAAATGTTTGTTAAAAGTATATAGAAGTACCCCTATATAAGAAATATGATTCAATTCTCGTCGCGATTGTATTCTCGTCCCGATGATATGACTCGTTCGCGTAGCGATTAACGGTTCGTGAGATAAATTAATATTGTTAATTTAAATCCACTTTCACCCCTTATTTATTTTTTAAAATTATACATTTCAAGAACCGCAAACCGTTAACCTATATAAATTACACCATCGTGACGATCATTTAATTATCTTTCAATAAAGGGGTACTTTCATATTTTCGCTACAATATTTGGCTTGATATATCATATGTGATATAAGACTAATCTGTAAGTTTGAACATTCAACATGCTGTCGTAAAACGAGTATAAATATTTGTGTAGAACTCCAAATGATTTATCGTTTTTTGCATTAAAATATAAACATAATTAGCTTTTCAACCATATATCACACATGATTTTTGAGCCTCCAAATCAATACAGTTTATTCATATAAGTTAGAGAAAATAGAAGATTTTATTTTATTTTATTTTAGACAAACCGGCTTGATGTATCACATGTGATATAACACTAGTCTATAAGTTGGAACACTAAACATGATGTCATAAAATGAGTATAAGTATTTGTCTAGAACTCCAAAAGCTTCATATTTTTTGCATTGATAAATATATATCCTCAGCTTTCTAATCTTGTATCAAACATAATATTTGAACCTCTAAATCAATACGGTTTATTCATAGAAGTTGGAGAAAATAGAAGACAAAAAAAAAGAATTGATATTTATACTCGCTTGATATATTATATGTGATATAACACTAATCTCTAAGTTCGA
Organism: Chrysanthemum lavandulifolium; assembly: GCA_022545495.1. Taxonomy (NCBI): domain Eukaryota; kingdom Viridiplantae; phylum Streptophyta; class Magnoliopsida; order Asterales; family Asteraceae; genus Chrysanthemum; species Chrysanthemum lavandulifolium. The sequence continues at coordinate 176,534,347 of CM040242.1, read as the reverse complement.
ATAGTCAATATATTGTCATAAAATGACATAAGTGTTTGTATGCAACCCCAAAAGATTCATCGTTTTTTACTGAAAAAGAATACTTATGTCCATTTTACGACAACATGTCCAGTCTTCGAATCTACAAATTAATGTTATATCACATGTGATATATCAAGCGAGTTTGAATATGAAAAAAATATTTTTTTCCAACTTCTATGGATAAATTGTATTGATTTTAAAGTTCAAAAATTATGTGTAATATATGGTTGGATAGTTAATGATTCATATTTTTAAATGCAAAAAACGGTGAATTGTTTGGAGTTCTACACAAATACTTATGTCAATTTTAAGACAACATGTTAAGCGTTCGAATTTACATATTAGTGTTATATCACAAGTTATATTTCATGCAAATTCTGTGTCGAAAACCTCCATAAGAAACCCTAAAGAGTCGCGGCAACGGCCCGTGCATTGCCGTCACCGCATACTAAAGGGCCACGAGGTGAATTGCACCCCAATTGAGAAGCTTGTTCTCGACCGTGGTGTATCATCCACGATCGTGGCAATACTTCCAAGCACACCCGATGGCGGTTATCACATATCGACCACTAAAGCAAGTCTGACCAAAGCAGAGAAAAGTGGAAATGGTCGGATGGGCGATAGAACTGAGCGAACATGACATCGACTTCGAACCGGATAGCCATTAAAGGGCAAGTGCTAGCAGACTTCATTTCGAAATTCGAAGAGGAATCCCCACGCGAAAGCGGACAAGCAACCGTACTCGAGCCGTGGAATTTATTCACGGACGGATCCGCGTATCAGGAAGGTTCCGGGGCAAGTTTAATCCTAACAAGCCCGGAGGGAAAGGAATTCACATATGCCCTACGTTTTGAATTTGAGGCATCCAACAACAAGGCCGAGTACGAAGCACTGATCGCAGGGTTGAGTATCGCGAGCAGATGCGGTGAAGGACACAGCCAAGAACGTTGACTCCGCTCGGTGGCAATCGGATCAATAGGCGTGACGAGGCAAAGAAGCGAGCATGTCGCGTTACTTGGCAAAAGCTAAAGCCCTAATTGAGGGATTCCGAATGTTCTCCATCAAGCAGATTCCGGGCGAGAACAAGCAGCGGACGCATTAAGCAAGATAGCCTCCACCGACCGCTCACCGACAAAACGGGTGCTTGTGGAAGTCTTGAAGGAAAAATCCATTGAAGAAAGGAAGTGTTGGCGATCGTGGAAGAAGACGGAGACACATGGATGGCTCCTTAATTGACTACCTAAGGATGATACAGTCTTCGGCGGATGAGCAAAGAGCAGAAAGTGCGGATCAAGGCACGACAAGACACGTTAAAGGACGAGTCCTATTCCAAAATCTTTCTTAGAACCATGGCTCGATCGTGGGCCCCGTCAGTCTAACTACGTGCTACGATAGATCCATGAGGGATCATGTAGCATGCACTCGAGGCAAGGCGGTGGTAACCAAAGATGTCCGATCCGGATACTCTTCGCCAACAATGCATAAGGATGCCCGGAGGCGTCTGAAGTGTGAAGATTGTCAAGTCCACCGTCCATTACCAAAGAGCCCGCAACAGAATTTGACCCCAATCACTTCCCCTTGGCCCTTCTACAAGTGGGGCCTGGATATCTGCGGTCCCTTCCCAGAAGGACCAGGCAAAGTGAAATTTATGATTGTGGGGATAGACTATTTTACCAAGTAGATCGAGGCTAAACCTCTAGCTTCCATCACAGGGAAACAAGTGAAGAAGTTTGTTTGGGACAACATAGTTTGTCGATTTGGTTTGCCGGGGGAAATAGTGTCGGACAACGGAAAACATTTCCGCGACAACCCATTCAAGGATCGGTGTGAAGCTCAACATCAAGCAAATATTTGCCTCGATTAAGCATCCACGAGGCAAATGGATTGGTGGAGAGCGAACAAGAGCTTGGGAGAAGGTATCAAAGCAAGGTGGAAAAGGAAGCAAGGACCGGATAGAGGAGGTGCAGACGTGCTCGGGAACACAGAACCATGATTAAGACAAGCAATGGGAAACCCCATTTTCCTTACATATGCACCGGGCGGTTATCCCGGTGGAGATCGAATGCCAAGTCTCCGATGCACGGCCGTGAACCAAATCTCCAACAACCGAATCTCCGCCTAAACTTGGACCTCTTGGAGGAGAAAAGAGAAGCTGCAATTGAAGAAGCACGAGAAGTCTAGGATGGAGAAATATTACAACGCTAAAGTCCGAAGCATGGCATTCAGGGCCGAAGAATTTGTGTACCGCAGCAACGAAGCCAGTCGCATGGAAGACACTAGAAAGCTTGGCCCAAAGTGGGAAGGGCCATATGAAGTAGTGGAAGCACTGGGAAAAGGAGCATACAAACTCAGAGGCACGGATGGGGAAGTACTCCCAAGAACGTGGAATATCCGCAACTTGAAAAAAATGCTATATGTAAGTTTGTTATCCCCACCTTTTGTGGTTCATCACGGATCAGATCCGGACAACGGGGAAAGTAGTTTCCATTTTCTAATTTAGGTTTTTCTTGTATTATTTTTAACTATCAATGAAACGTGGAGCCTGGCCCGCTATACAAATTTCCAAACAAAGTTCATTTACAGTTTTGTTACATCTTTCGCATCCGCGACACACATGTCACACACAAAGGACGAGCAACCTCACAATTGACTCGGGCATATAAGTGGTATTGCAAACCCATTGACCAAACCATATCACCCCGGACTACTAAAGTACGGGACGGCATGCGAAACAAAGCCCGGAACAATTAAGACCGGCAACCAACAAAAGCACATATGTAACTTAAACATAAAAAGTGTTTCCAATAACTATCCAAGATATTTATACACGATTCACGGGGGCATACCACAGGATTACAAAATAAGGCGCACGACAACCGTAGCCCGGTAAGACAAAGACCAAATGACAAAGATATCAATAAGCTTCACAAGGATTAAAGGCGGCATAGTCTAAATGCCACCGTAAGGAAAACACATCAAATATCCCAAAGACCATCAAGGACTCGATTATCAAACATATCATCATGAGTTGTTTCTTCTTCCTCTTCCTCCCGGTTGGACCGAAGAGGCGCAGACGGGTAGGCCCGGAGGAACTATGACCATGGTGGGCTCCCGGAAGAAGTGATCGATGAGCGACATTAGACACGGATAAATTAGGATTCCAGAAATCAAACTTGACCTGGCACTTCTTCTCTTTATATGCGGCGATGGCCCGCGGGTGTCTGGTCATAGCCTGGAGTAAGGAATTGGGAAGAAGCACTTCCTCCGTGGTAGGACAGCTATACAGAAACTCCCCCGACCCACTAGGTCGCTCCTCCTGCAAAACCAACTCCGCCATCAAATATTCAAGGGGACATCCTTGCATGCCTCCAGAGAATCAAGTAGCGGAAAGGGAACATCGCTAAGTCGGACAACCGACTCGCTGTAGGCTTCCTTAGCCTAAGGATTATAGGCTGGGATCTGCTCTAACTTCCTCTTCGCAGCTCCATGAACTATCCCAGCTTCCAGCCCCTGTCTCAACCCCTCCGCGATGGCTTTACTAATGCAATCCCCTAGGCGGGTTTGCAGTTCCTCGGATTGCTTGATGGCCATCAACGCTCTACGTAAACCATGTCCAACCACCCATCGCTTGCCCTCAATCGCGAGAAGGGTGCTGGGAAACAACTCCTCATCAAAAATCACGGTTCAAATCCGCCAACCTCTGATCTAACTCTGCCAAGCGATCATAATAGGTACTCTGGACCTCTTCCTCGCACACCTTCAGCTTCTCCCCAAACAAACTTGCCTCCTTTACCTGTTCCTTCAATCCATCACAAACTGCGGTTAACCCGGCAACTTGACCCTTCAGCTCTGCATTATCAACGGCCAAAGCCGCCGGTGAGCATCATTGGGCGCAATCATGCCTCTCTGCTGGGCTGCGCTCATGAAGCCTTTTCACTTCCTCCGACTCGGACTCCAAGACACCAACACGCTCGCGAAGGTTCCTCGCCAGCGACTTCATTCTCTAACTCTTCCACCTTCCCTTCAAACTTTCAATCCTTTCTCTCCTCTCCAATCTCTGTTTAACTTAGCACCGATTTAGCTTAAATTCCAACCGTAGCGCGCCGGAAGACATACACGTCTGGCGTGCGGTCACCATGTTATATTGCTCGAGCAAGTCTGCGTGTGGCATATTGCGCATCACGGATAAATAGCCGAGTGGAAAGATTGTCTATCAAACTCGATAAAGCTGGGGTTCGTCCATACGGAACTCATTGGTAGGAAGCCACTGAACATAAATATTCTTGGCCTCGCGGTAACCACGAGACATGGGTGATAAAAATATTCATTCGATGTCAGCAGGCGATGGATGGATGGCTCGAGGAGGAGACTCCGCTTCAAAAACACTTTTTAATGAAGGGTGGTGGTGAGAAGGCTCGGACATGTCGATATCCAAGTTCTCGAGGAACACGGTGGAAGTCTTAAGTGGCATCCGGATCCGCTTGCAGTGAGGGAGGTCTCGGAAAAGTAACAGATGGCCTCTAGGCGCTAGGCCCCAGTCGAGACTCATCCGAAGCTCCACCACGGGAGTAGGTCCCAAGACACATCTCTGCATAACGAACAACACTTAAGGTTTTCCCAAACAAAAGGAGAGGACCATATAAAAGAAAACATACCGGCGGACCGGAACCTTGCTCGGAACCGGAACAATCCTTTTCTTTTAGGCTACTTGGTGGGGCATTAATCTGACCCTCTTCTTCCGGTGGCCTTGCCGGCCTTGTCCGCCTCCACGGTGTCCACGATGGTCTCTTGGACCAAAGTAACCAAGTTCTCAAAGGGCTCTATAGCGCCCAGCAGTTTCCTCTTGCGAGTCTTCTCACTCTCCTGCGAGTCCTCTCTAGAGCTCACAACGAGCGGATCGGTTGATTAATGAATGCGAGAAGAGACATCTCTGCACACACACAAAAAAGACACGTGTTAAAAACAAAACAAACAAAAGAAAGAATAAGACGTGAAAAATCCTAGAAGGAGAACCCACCCTCAGTATCCGAAACCATAAAAGTAGGGGGCGCTGTCGCGCCATCCCAAGCACGCACTACACAAAGAAATGGCTCCGAAAATTTCTTGAAGCGAGCACGCTGTGTATCAAAGAGGTTTAATAACTCCAGATCAATATCGTCATCCGATTGGGGTGGATCATGGTCAACGGAGACTTTATCGTTCCACGATATAACATATTGGATTTCACAAGCACATAAACAAACTCAAGTGGGCGTATAATATAGATGGTTTAGAGAGAGAAAGTGGGATAATCTAGAAAGAGAAACTCTTGGAAGGTTAGATTCCACAAAGAACATCCAACCTCTACCTTGCAAGGTAGAGGGTATTTATAGGTTACAAACTAAGCGACCTCTGACGGCTGTGGATCGGTATCTGATGGGTAAAGACCCGTCCTTCCTCCACGGTGTTGCACTAGACTAAATCTAAGCTAATCAACTAACATAATAAGCGATATGTCACGAGCTAACTTAAGCTAGATTATACTTGGGGTGACCGGTGCTTTACAATAGAATTTTCAATTCCTAACAATCTCCCCCTAAGGGAGGTCACCCCATGAATTACATTGTGAATCCTAGCATTCTAATAATAAATCTTCAGTCTTGAGCTCGTAGACTTCTCTTCATCAAAGTATTTAAACTATGTGCTTCTATGGTGATTTCATCATTGTTCAACTACAATGTGTGTATCATGGAGGTTATTGAGCTGATCCACCTTGATGACCTTTGAGCATTACTGGAGATCATCAACCACAACAAATCTCAGCTTCGCCCATTCTTGTGAAGCCAGCATATGATGTTGTGACATTTGGACCGACATGCTCACATTACGGATCATGATTTCTTCTTATCGAGTAGCGGAAGTTTTCGTTGATTCATGATATTGGCGGCGTAGCGAAGCATGGAGTGAAAATATCGAGTCATTGATGCACTAATCATGATTTCTTTAGATATGAATGTGTTGTGTGAGCATGCGGCTATGGATTGACCGCTCCATTCGATCACCGCAAACGTCGGGTGTACCGCATAAGGCGATTAGCAATAAAGCATACGAAAATGTCTTTGATCACTTTCATTGAATTGAGGTACACGCCCACGGTTCCCCGTTGATCGATACAAATCTTGCTGTGATCGGTATAATTCGAAGAATTTCCTTGACGGGGTTTCGCGGTGCACTAGTCGTTCTCAAACCGAACGTCTCAAAGAAGACAACACGGAGTGAGTGAACCCGTGAAATGAGATTCATCGATTGATGAAAAGAGATTTGAAAAACAATCGTGTATTGCTCAATAGAAATTGTTTTGCAATACAACGAAGGTTTTAATGAAAATCGATTATCAATCATAAACACCTTTTATTTTGAGAAATAAGTACACAATCGATGAGCTAAAGAAAAGAGTTTTTAAGCACAACGACCGGTTTTCAAAGGTATCCTTTAATCCATAACTCGACGAGATTGATTCAAAAGATTGAGTTGCTCCATTGTTTACATTCGGTTGTCACATGGTTGATCTCTTGGATAGATCACACATGCCACCTACCGGGAGCTTGTTTGATGTTGGCTCGAAGGCTTTCTATCTTCATAGTGAATATGTATGCATATCACTCGGATGTTCGGCAATACCACAAGGATAATGCGTAGGACTCATAAATATAATCTCTCTTTCCACATTGCGTGAAAGCAGAGAGTCTTCATTGAATGTGTCCTAATGAGATATTGTGGATGATCTCTTGGCTCTAGACTCAATAGTGCACATTTGGTTCCTATCTGGGAGACTAGGGAGAGGTCTCCTTCTTCAATATCAACAATCTCTAAGAGAAAGTCGATAGATAATGTAGGTTCCCGTGAGAATGAAACAAGCCCTTTAAGAGGAACTTGAGTAGTTTGGGAAGTTAGGTGCGGTCGTCCTTTGGGTCCATGACGTCTTGTCTTCAATACCGGTGTTACCTTAGTAACCACCGAGTATATGTATTGAACCGGTTTACGTCTAAGGTTGAATTATTGGAGGGCAATTTCTTTTCACCCTTTTCACATTTATTTCTTTTCATTCTTCAACCCCTTCAGTGCTTACCGAGACTTCATAACTAGAACCTTGTTGGGTTTATTCCAGTACTAGCTCTGTCTCAAGCCGCACTCTTCCCGTATCTCACTTTTCTCCTTTTTTCAATATACCTAAGGACTCTACACTATCTAGTGGATTGTCCCTGGGTAGATCCCTCCGGTTCTGGCGGATCGTGGGAACGAATACCTAACCTAACCATCCTTATACCACCATGCATAAAGTAAATTGGTCGGTCTTTAGATATTGTTAATTCCTTCTTTGAAACCAATCAAAAAATCATTTGGAAAAACAAATAAGGTACTTGTGATAAGAGATCAAAGCATTTTGTACCTTAATAGTTTTGATCTTTTAGAAATGCTCCCCCTCAACATGTGCATATGATTTTGAAATTGTTTAGCACATGGAGGCAAGAGATCTTTGAAATAGTTTCTTGATCACAATTTCCATAGGAAAACCCATTTGATTTTCTCCCCCTCAAAATGTGCGTAGAATATTTGAAATCATTTTGACACATAGAGGAAAGAGACCTTTGAAGTACTACCACGATTACCACACATTTAGAAGCCATTTAACCCACAATCAAGGTACCTTATATAAAAGCATGGAAAACTTTGTACCTTGAAGGTTTGAATTTGATTTGAAATGCTCCCCCTTAATATATGCTTCGAGGTTCGAAAGAAGTTTAGCACATATTAGAGAGCAGTATGCACTTTGAGACAAAAATGGTCATTTTTTTTATCAACTTTCATATTTATATCACATTTTCTCCCCCGATCAAAAATTTCAAATCCTTTGAGATTTTGGATCTCAAGTGATTTAAATATGTATGAGACAAAACATTTGTTGGAGAAAAATTTGTCCAATTTTATATGATCAGAAATGGACAACACTGAGGTTCCCTTTTTAGACACAAAGGGAAACCACATTACATAACCTAACACTATTACATGCATTATAGTTGTTCATAGTTTGTACACCACATTTTACACATAGATAATACAAAACAGAAACTACTTCCGGAAGATGTCTTCATTCAGTTCTTTGAAGTAGTTTGTAATGACCTTCACGAAGTCTACCACCAACAAAACTTTCAAGGTGCAGAAGATCATTCGAGTCTTAAGTCTTCGCTGATTGCAAGAATGAAATCTTCACACCTCTTTAAGTCCTCATCGGACCGAATTTAGTTTTGTTCCACGGCTTCGGATCAACTCGATTTCTTTCACTCGGAGTTCAATTCTTCTTCTACCATCTTGAGAGTACCATCATCGAATTTGTAGAGCTCGCACAATCTCATCGACATGCGAGTCCCGTATATGTCGTGGAAGAGGATGGCTCTGGGGGTGTCAAGCACTCTATAGCCGTGACGAAATTCATGTCCTTTGGCATCCCATTGTGGCCTTGTTAAATTGACTCGAGTCTGGTAGCTTTCCATCCCAAGCTGAAAGTCCTCAACCCGTTTTCGGATGACTAAGCCTCTGATCCAAAGATTGACAGCGGCAGAGAGAGCTTTCTTTTCACGAGCAGGTAGGTGTTCAAGGTGTCCTTGAAGGTTCAAAAGATAGAGATCTTCAAAGTCATTTGGCATCAGATGTTTAAAGTCGTTTTCTTCAATAACATGATCCTTCTTGTCCGCTCTTCGAAGAACAATCTTCTTAAGGTAATCATAGCCATAGATTTGGAATATCTCTACACTGACAACACTTAAAATTCGCACCTTGGATCGAACAGCTCTGCGACTCTTATCAGCACCATGTCTCTCGATGTAGAAATTCTTCTTTTTGTACCACCAGTGAGAAATACCATATGAAGCGGCAATGTCATACTTTTGTTCTTTGTCACCTGAATTGATCGGGAACCATCCATTCAAGTCCACGAGCGAGTAGGTTGCGCTTTCATTTTGAGATCGATAGAGCTGGTCTTCTTCGATGAACGAGCACACGGATAATCCGGTCATGGTTGAAGAAGAACTCGGTGAATAGTTATATGACCAGGTTCGCCACCGAGAGGAAGAGGTTTGTTCACATTGAACCGACTGATCTGCTCACTGACTTGATCATTCAGCATATTATGGCATTCTTCCATCTGGTATTGGAGCTGGTTGGCATCTGAGTGAAAAACCTTGACAATTTCAAAAGCTTGTCCTTCAAGATCCTTTGGAGTGATGGACGATATTCCCTTCTGTTCACAAAACCATTTAATGAAACTGCCCGTATGTCCAGTGACATGAAGGAGAGAATCTTCATCTAGGGTTTCATAGTTAGTGAAAATTGTAGAAGCCCAGTTGTTGTCGGGGATTATCGTGTCAGTCTCTGGGATGGACCATGAGGGTTCTAGAGTGTGAGGTCTCTCTTCAATGAGCCAACTTTTGATGGTGTCTTTTGAAGGTGCAACTCTAGATGTGTTAGAGAGTTTTCCTGATTCATATGTATCAAACCATTCATCTTCAGACGGCTTGGGAATATGCTTGGTGGATGCATCATCTTTATTGGATTCTGACTCTGCCATGACATACAACTCTTCATGAACCATTTGATCTTCAGGAATTGAAGAGATTGTGTGTGTGAACCTTGAAGGACTAGATTGATTGGAAGGTTTTAGTGTTGATGATGGTGGTTGTGGTGAAGGTGTAGTAGTTGTGCCTGAAGATCGACCAGTACCAGAAGCTCCAGCTCCTCCAGTTGGAGGTGGTAGCTTGGGACCTCCAGACTTATCAGTAGTTTTCTCTGGAACAGTCTTTCTTTTCTTCTTATTATCCCTTTCTCATACATCTTCCACGAACTGCTGATAATTGTCAAGTCTCATTGATTCCTCAAGTGCTTCGTATATTTTCTTATGTGTATCATTCAAATGCTCTCACGCATCGTACATTCTTTCGTAGAGAGTCGATCTCATATCGAGATTGGCAAGTCTTTAAAACGTTGAAGTAATGGAGCCTTCATTGCCCATTCAAGCGCATCTTTGATATCATCTTCTAACGCCTTTGTAATAACCTCATTGATTTTAAAATTCTCCGACTTTTGATACCACTATCAAGATTATTGACGGCAATAGGAAAATGCTTCTCAATGGTTGCAATACGTATCATGGCCTCTTCAAGTAACTTTCGATGAGATTTGTTGGAGGCGGTGAAGCAGGATGTGGTGAGGCAGGAGGAGTGTCGTGTCGTAAAAGCAGTAACCACTGGTTCAAGTGATTGATCATTAGTAGGATCAGGTGGTGGAAGTGCGGTTGATTGACCAGGTTTGGGTGGTGGAAGTGCGGTTTTAAGAGTAGGAGCAGACATAGGCGGGATCGTAGAAGTGTCTTGTTGTATGTCGACGGTGAACATGGACTCTACTTCATCTTTCTCCTTACCTTGCTTGAGTCTCAATGTCATGGGTTTGTCGTTTATGAACCGATCACCAAAGGAGATGTCTCAGATCAAGATTCTTCAAAGAGGGTAGAGAGTCATTTGATGATTTGGTTCTTCCAAGTGTCGGACTCATCGATCTTGACTCAAGGTTCTCTGTGAGACATGTTGCAACTCTTCCTCAATATTATGCTCGACTGGGTATCACTTGATGCGGGAGTTTCTTCTTGTGCTTGAGATACCTCCTTTTCCGATCGAGAATGCTCTTGAGTGAAGATGATTCAACTATTCTTTTCTTCACTCAAACCGAGTGGTAGTTCTTGATGGTGAAGAGGAGAAGGTCGAAGCATGTGTGCAGCTTTGTTCTACACCAACAATCCCTTTCCTTTGTCTTGTGTGATTGGTGTTGTTTGGCGAGACACTTGTTCGTGTTCTCTTAGCACTACTCCTCTAACTCGGTGCTCTCGCATTCGACTTTCTAGGCTTTGCTTGATTCCTAGTTGTAGAGCGACATCATCTACATCAATCAAACTCGTGTTACCCTCGAAACCTCAATTTCTTCAACATTTCCTTTACCACTTCCTTCTTCTTTCTTTTACATACGGGTTGTGGTGTCAGTGGGTTGTGACCTTTCATGTCTCTTTTAGGAAGAAGCGAGATATGAAGTCTTTAAAGTCTTTGAGCGAGCGGACTTAGTTGTTTTGGATTGTGGTGGAGTGGGAGAGACATCATCATTAACACCGGATCTCGGAAGCCCTTTTCTTGTATAGGTTAAAGTAATCCGTCTTCTTAATATCGTCGGTGAGAAGACTATCGAGAATTGCCGGACCATAGATCTCCTTATCCATACCTTTAGCAACATATTTAAGGTTACCGAACAAATTCATCCTTTGCATTATGTAAGGGTGATTCACCCTAGGGTTGAAGTTGTGAGTATGTTGCAAGTCTTGGATAACAAGCTTTGAAAATCGATGCTAGGAATCACAAGTTTGTTAACTTTCTTTCGACCACGAGCTTTATTCGAAAGTTTGTTCTATCATAAATAAATGTGTTCATTGACAACGAAAATTCTTCCCGGACACGTTCGAGACATTCACATTCACCCCATTAACGATACCCCATAGGATGCAGGATGGGAATCCTCACTTTATCGAACCCCGATGTTTTGCCGATAAGCACAAGTTGAGAAGCTGTTGTCATTGCTCTCGTGGTTGATACATGTGACCGGTGATGATGTCGAAGCCCTTGATATACCAATTTGATAACCCAAGCCAATCGGAAAGACAATTAGCTCTTCCGCACTAGGTGGAGGTTCGGATCGTATGGAGGGGTTCGGTGTGATTCCTAGGGCCTTCTTGAGAATATCGAATTAATTACAAATTCCTTATTATCCGGTTTGCAAGAATATTGAGCCGTGATTTTGTTCCATTCAATGGAGTTCCAAAATTGTTGTATGTAAATGGTGGAAATTGTGCATTGCTTGGTAAGGGAACCTTTGAAGAAATTTGTGTTTTGAGGATATCAATAGACACTTTGAGGATTGGATTTTGTTGCAACTTTTGCATGTCCACATATGATTACTTTTCCCAATCTCTACCCATTTATCTTCGAAAGGATCTCGTTGTCGATAAGTACTTTAGGTGGAGCGAAGATGAAAGGTTATGGGACGAGGTTGTGTTTGCCATTGAAAATCTAAAGATACACACATACAACAACAATGATTGAAAGCATGTTAGTTTAGATATGGTTGGTTAGCAGCATTGGATCCAACCTCATGACATAGACACAACAAGTAGCAAATTTGATGAGTTCCTATAAGCGATTGAAATAGATTGAGTGGCATTAGAAAGATTTCAAGGTAAGCGCTTTATTTGACAGTTTTCAAGAGACAAGTTGTTTTGAATCAAATTATTTAAAAGCACGATTACAAGAAATAATATCATGAGACAAGATACAATTTGTGGAAATGATATAACAGTTTGTATGAAACAAGTTGTGATACTAAGTTGCTACAAGAGAATCTAAGTACAAATTGCTCAAACAAAAATGTTATAGCAAGACACAAGGAGTATTTTGACAATACAAGTTGCTACAGGAAATCCTGAATCAAGTTGCTAGTATGAGATTATCCTAGTAGGTTGCCTTAAAATATTTTAATAAACCAAGTCGCCGCTTGAAAAATGAACCAGCAAGTCGCTAATCTTATATATACAAGTTGCTATCAAAATATGACAAGGCCAAGTCGCTACATGAAGAATTACTAAGTCGCTAACTTGTAAAGACAAGTCGCTATCAAGAATAATAAGGCCAAGTCGCTAACTTGTAAAGACAAGTCGCTATCAACAGTATCACAGCTAAGTCGCTACAAGTCAGTTCACTAAGTCGCTAACTTGAATGTATTCAGGAGTAGCAACTCGCCACGATGAATTTATACACCAACTCGCTACCAAGAAAATTATCATAGCAGATAAATCGCTATCAAGAACACAAGCATATCATTCGCATAACGTCGCAATCCAATCAACACAATCAAACCACTATTAGGAACACGTTCAGTTAATCCATAAACACAAACGATTTCAGAAACTCAACTCAAATCGAATCACATAGAAGACGCTCACAAATTCATTAATACATATAAACATGAAAATTACAACAACCCTAGTGCATCAAACAACTCTTAATCCATTAACACATCTATATCATTAGTTCCATTCAACAAATCCATCAACAAACCTATACGAGGGAAGCAAGAGACGAGAATCAAGATCCGTGGAATTTGTTAGGGAAAATGAGTTAGGGGATGCATATAATCTACCTATTTAGAAACAAGAAGCAGATAAGATGATCTTACCACTCACAAGTCGCTACGATGCAATGTTCACACGAGAGAGAAAGAAAGAAAATATTGTTTTTAAGTTTTTGAAAAGTAAAAAAAATGGCAAGTCGCTAGGGTAAGGGGAAGGGCTTAATCAAGATTACCAAGTTGTCACTTTCAGTCCCTGTGGTTTTGTGAATGTTTAGAAACTCGCTATCAAAGTATCTTAATCAAGTCGCTGAGGCTATTCAAAGCAAGTCGCTAATACAGTCATGGTAAGTTGCTATCTATTACATTATGTATTCTGAGACTCTTTAGTTTCATGAACTTATCAGATTGCAAGCTAAAACAGATAGCATAGAGAGATAACATAATAAGTTAAGCAAACTCACACAATGGACACCATGAAACAAATAAGCAGTCAATGCAGGGGTACATAGAGATCACCACAAAAGCCAGACAAGACAATACTGATAACTTGAAAAATTCTCCCCCTCAATCAATGTTACCAAGGAACATTGATTGAATTTAACCCACCCGTTATAAAGTAAGAATATATCAATTGTTCGAACTTCATCTATGATCCCGTATCATTGTTGAATGACATTTCTAGGACCGTAGATGTTATCGATGACAAGAGATACATCTTTTATTAGAAAGAGGGAAAAGATATATATAAATATATATATAAATATATATATAAAAATGATTTGAAAGAAAGATAAGAAAAAGTAATGATATGAAAAATAATGATTAGATTTTTTTTTTTAAATTTTTTTTGAAAGAGATATGTACACAGATATAAAAGAGCGAGTCCTGATTCAAGTCGAATAGGAGTCAAAGTACGAGGTACATCAATTCTGGCAAGCTATAACTCCTAAGTGCGCAATATTTATTTCTGATGGAAACCAAGTCATGAAGTTCCTGATAGAGTTGATCATTGTACCTGAAAAAGACTGAGAATACATTGCACTGGAAGCACATGTAGAATTGCAAATGGATGAGTTAGTGACATGAGTAATCTCCCTATTGGATGTTTCACAGTTTGATCTAGGCGTATCATTAGTAGAGATCCCTTTAGGTTCACTATTCTTGAAGATTTTTCCTGTGGGCATCCACTTAAGGCAAGATCTAGGTATGTAAGTCACTTTAGATCCTGTAAACTTAAATAGTGCGCGGTGGGAATCCATTTGAAACAGCTGCTAGTAGATTTGGGTTTAGGCACTTTCTTCTTTTGAAAATTGGTCCATTTGTAATTATTGGGTTTCTTAGGGGATTGATCTGCCAGTTGAAGCTTCTTATGAGAAGTAGATGAACTCCTAGTATTCCTGATCTTAGAACATTGAACATTAACCTTGGGTTTGTTATTCATCATATCGGAACGAAGTAGTGAAGTGACTGGTTTTGACAAAACAGTATTCGCATCAACTTGGGAGGTAAGCCTAGATTTCGATGGTTTAAATATTTCAGTTCTAAAAGCATTCGACTGCCTAACTACGGTATGTTTTGAGTTGTTCTGAACAATTGACTTTCCCAAGGTCGATGGTTTTGTAAACTTAGTGTTCACCCTATTTCCAATAGATTTCCTAAGCTCATTTTTAAAGCAACAATATTAAAGCTCTTATCCTGAATTTGGGCTTTGAGGGCATCAATGTCAGCCAAGAAGGAATTTGTTTGATCTATCAACTTGGAATTGTTCTCTAATAAGTTCTTTCTTAAGGACTCATTTTCTCTTAATAGGTTGGATACACATAAAGCCAATTCATCATTCCTAGATTTAAGCTCACTACTCACCTCATGGTTAGGATTGCTCATCCTAAGATTGCATTTCTTATGCGGATCTGAGAGTTGACATTTCAGATTGCATATGGTTGAATCTTTGTCCCGAATCGGGTTTTAAGTGATTAATTTAAAAAGTTCTTTAAATTCAGGAATTGATTAATGCAAGATTTTGTAGCACTAAAACTTTCTTCCTTTTGTTGTATTACAATTTCGTGGAAATACAATGTTTTTCAAGAATTGAGTTGTTGGGAATTCGTGGATTGATTCTGCACGATCGAGAAACAATGGACTTTTGAAGAAGAGTAGTACTATAAACCTACAAAAGTAGGAACTATTTGAAGTTATTCTCTCAAGTAGTGAAGAAATTGAAAAAGCCATGGATTCTAAAGTAGTCCTTTTGTAGTGAAGCTATGGAATTGCGATGTAGTAAAGAGTGGATTCTGGAAAAATACAATGTTTTGGGGGCGTCATGAGTTTTATTATTTATATGTTAGCCCATCTTTATTATTGAGGTTAGCTTTAGTGTTTGAGGATAGCATGGGCATGCATGGGTTTTATATTTATACTTTAGTTGCATGCTTGTACTTTAGTTGCATGCTTGTACCAATGAGGGAATAATGTTCCTTGTCTATAAAAGGAACATCATAGTTTTATTAAAAGAACTTTTGATAAAACATTCAAGAAAAATCTATAGAGAGGTGTAAAGATCCATAGAGGATCATTAGTTTTATTTGAAAAACCTTGTTGGTAACTTTGATTGTGTTCTTATTATTCCACGTGCTTGTACAATCATTGTTACTATACACTCTAGTTAGTCGATCTTGGATTTAACAATTGGTATGCGATCGAGAAACAATGGACTCAAATTCTATAGGGAACTATCTTTGAAGTTGAAGTAGTGAAGTACCTCAATGCATGGACACGTGTCAAGTCATTTGTTGAAGTATGCTAACCTCGGCATCTGGCGATGTATTGGATGGGCCTAACCTATACAATAATAAAGATGGGCTAACATCATGCACGTGACAGAGACTTTACTACATCAGATTCCATAGCTTCACTACTTCAAGAGATACAGCTTCACTACTTTCGAATCCAGCTTTTCACTACTTGATAGAATAACTTCAAAGATAGTTCCTACTTTTGTAGGTTTATAGTACGAAACTCTTCTTCAAACAGAGTCCATTGTTTCGATCGTCTGAATCATTTCACGAAATTCCCAACATGAGTATTTGTTTGAAAGTTCATCATAAACCCTTTGTTACCATGTCATTTGTTTTAAGGATTTTGGATTCGAGACTCAACCAAGACACATTTATCGATATCATTTTCAAATTCGGTTAAGAGTACCTCAATGCATGACACGTGTTCATTTGTTGGTATGGCATCCGTATTCACCTCATGCACAATAGGATCTCGACATGTCTTTCAAGCGACTCGAGCCCATTACATCATTCACTGCTATCATCAACGATCCATTCCTATCACAACTTTCCTTTAATTTTCATGACACTCATTCAACTCATTCAAACAATCATTCCTTTGAGCAAACATCCTTAATGTACACTTCCACATTATTCATGAGTTGGATATGTGTTGATGAACTCATGAATTTCCATTCGGTGTGTTTCTTGAATGAAATTCCGGTCACATGTTGATCAAAGTCGTGGAATATTCCCTTTGATAAACGATCGAAATTGGTTGTAGATAACTTGAAGTGCGACATTAGAATCATCAATTAATACATTCTCATTGATAATTTGAAGCCTTAGTTGTCTAAGTTTAGCAACACTGACCTTTTTCAACGTAGGTAAGTCTTGGCGGAAGAGAGCACCGCATGTTCGACCCATAGGAGTGTATATTGATTGTGTGAGGTCTTGATGAAGTAATTGAAACAGTTCAATGTTGCATTCAATTCTTTGTATCATGGGTCATTGACGGTGTGATTCGTTGAAGTTTGAATCGGAAGGTGAAGAGTTTTGATCATACTTTGTTGAATCAATCAAGGTAAGACATTGAAATACAACCGTTTCATTGTTACGTGAGGTATCATAAAGTTCAAGCACTTTGGAGATAAAAGGGTCGATGATGTAAGACATTGTGGGTGGACAGTATCTGTTGCATGAACTTCCTCATTCTGATAGAGATGATTGTAGGCAAGTTGGTAGACATGTTGACAGATGACACGGGATTTTATAACTCAATGATTAAACCAGGAAATAGATTCTTTCACGGGATTTTACTAAATCAAGAGAAAATCGTATTAAACACAAAAGTCAACCAAGTCGCTAAGAATCCTTGAACCAAGTTGCTAAGCACTAAGTTGCTAAGTAATAATGAGACAAGTCGCTAGGTTCCAAATCGCTAAGAATTTTGTGAGAAGTCGCTATAAACCAAGTCGCTAAGATGTCAAGTCGCTAAGTAGCAACTCGCTAAGGTCCAAATCGCTAACACCAAGTCGCTAAGAAACTTAAAGAACAAGTCGCTATCAAAATTGAAAGCAAGTCGCTACCTTACCAAGTCGCTACCCGTGGTGGAGAATCCACTAAGTGTCTTGTTTGTCGACTTGTCTCAAAAGGCAAGTCGCTAGGACCAAGTCGCTACAAAACTCACTATAACTCGCTACCTTTTCTTCAAGCAAGTCGCTAGCATGAAAATCACCCGAGAGCCAAGTCGCTACGAAGAAAAACTTTAAAAACACAATTTTCAATCCAAAACAAGCTCAACCACAGTGATTCTAGCTTACCAAATCAAAACCCAAGCACATACAATGATCCTAAACACAAAAGTACACCCAAAATTCAAACTTTAACACAAGAGATGAACCAAATGATGCAAAAACCACTAAAATTTTTCAAACTCCAAAACCATCTAAAAACCACTAGAAATCCAAAGATATGTAAGAGATGATCTAACCATGGCTCTTGATACCATTTGTAACATATTGGATTTCACAAGCACATAAACAAACTCAAGTGGGCGTATAATATAGATGGTTTAGAGAGAGAAAGTAGGATAATCTAGAAAGAGAAACTCTTGGAAGGTTAGATTCCACAAAGAACATCCAACCCTCTACCTTGCAAGGTAGAGGGTATTTATAGATTACAAACTAAACGACCTCCGACGGCTGTGGATCGGTATACGATGGGTAAAGACCCGTCCTTCCTCCACGGTGTTGCACTAGACTAAATCTAAGCTAATCAACTAACATAATAAGCGATATGTCTGAGCTAACTTAAGCTAGATTATACTTGGGATGACCGATGCTTTACAATAGAATTTCCAATTCCTAACACACGAAATAGCCAAAGGGAAAGCAGTCGCGTCAACCCAAAAGAAGTACTCCTTCCAGATCTTTACAGAATCTAGAGGAGCAGTGTGACAAACCGGAACAACCAAAGACTTAGGACCCTTACGTTTTCTAAAGTCATCCATCCATCCTTCATACCGGAGTAGTAAAACTTCCTAAACAAAGACACGGTAGGGATGCCACGAGTGAACGCGGCATAGGATCTCAAAATGACTTATCCTAGCATGCGGCTAACATGCATAACCGTGACAAATGAATTTGAAAATACTCTGTCTGTTGCACAAGAACTTGGAGAGAGGATCCTAAAGTTGCGAATTCAAAAACACAGGTATATACACCTATTTTACCCTGAGGGGCATTGCTTATAGTATCGTTAGGCCCAGGAAGAAGAGGATGCACGGTTTTGGGAATATTATATTTCGAACAAAAATCATCTAGATCTTTCTGGGATAAGTTGCAAGTAAAGTCACAAAGGAGTTTCTTAGCCATGGAAAAACAGTAGGAATGAAAAACCTAACCTGAACAAGTAAAAACGCACGAAAAGGGCTTTGATTGCTTCTCTTTTTTACACGCGAAGATGAAAGGGAAACAATAACCAAGAAGGTAAAAAGGAAGGGTATTTATACCCTCCCAAAAGTAAAACCAACCGGCTAATCGAACGGTGAGAAAGCGCCCGCGTCCGGTCCGCATTGGATGGCTCGGTTGCCTAGATCAATGGACGAGATAGAAGCGACCAAAATGTCACGTTAGTCGAAAACGCGGTCTAGATCGATTCGCGACTCCCAAGGGACAGCTGTAGTGCTTATCCACTATATAAGTGGAGGTACAGTCAGCAATGACTAGGATTATCCACGGGACACCCAACTGCGGATGGACGAAACAACTTAGTCTAGAACGCTTGTCCTGAACCAACAAGCACACTAGACTGGGAGGACTTGATCGCGTATGACCCCCCCCCCCGGCACTCAGACGGGTAGGACGCGGACCAAATACGTAACTCGTCGGAGGTCACTCAAGCATTGTCTATATCCGCACGGCGTGAACACGACGAGAAGGACCAATCCGCGGGTAAGAGATACTTCCGAAGGAGGCCACAACCGCGCCCCATATAAAAGGTAGGGAATCTCACCCAGGATTAAGGTACTGTAACCTGCAGTCCCCAAAAATGGAAAGCGGGACAAACTCCCGCTCAAAAGCATCACTGTCATAATAACGAGACAAACTCTGAGTTGACCTACGTCACTCCCCACTTACAAACTGTCGCTCTCATGTCCCGTGACTATGAGAACACGACAGAAAGGTCAACCATATAAATAGGGGTTTTACCACTATTCAAACGGTAACACACACACTCACTCTCTCTCTAGAACTGACTTTATCTCTCTAAAAACCCTTACTTACTCTCACACCGGAGGTTGACCGCGGAACCCCGTTCCGCGATGAGACTAACGGTGTTTACTTTCTTAGCAGCTTTAAACCAAGACTAATACTTAATACAAGATCTATTCCCGAGAAGTTAGCCTACACTAATCTTATGAGGGCTAAAATTGTATTAACAACGGTGTCAAATTACTTCAAGAATCAAAATAACCGTCTCGTTTCATTTCACTTGTTTCAAACATTCATGACGTGTAATGGGAAAATCATGTTTTCCAAACTAAAAGAACGTTGTTACAAACCTCCAGCAACCAGTGAAAAGAAATAAAGCAAATCAGTGGTTTACTCTGCGCCACCGAGTGAAGTAAATTTTGTTTGTGTCCAAGTGTGTTGTGAGGTATTTATGTGTTTAAGGGCTTCTTTGTTAAAATTTTATATTAAATCATGTTTAATTAAAAGATGACTTAACACCTTGATTTTATTTCTTAACATTTCAGGTCATCTTTCTCTATTAAGTTATAAATAAACAGTTTTCATATGACTTAATAAATTCAGTTTTTTCCATATTAAATCAATTAAGTCGCAATCAAACACCACCTAAGTTAAGTATAGATAAATTCTAAGAAATGTGATAACCATCACTACGGTAAAAAGTGTAGGAAAAAGGATGATGCGAGACTCATAAGAAAACAGTGGTAGCAGTGAACCACATCTTTAAGTGGATAATTAGATACGTTTTCTGATTTTACAAAGAAATTGTGTATATGTTACGTATAAAACTACTTGGAATCAAGCAAAAGTGTTTTTTGTTCCATTTTAATTGTTTAACGAAAGCTGTCCCCCTAAAAAATCCACTCGACCCGCTCTGTTTATAGTATAACACAATTTTTATCGGTTTTGTTATGTATCTTTTGCCGCTTTTATACTTTTAACTTATTGAACTTATTTTTTCATTCGTGCTTTGAGTTTCGATTTTTTTTTTTTTTTTTTTTTTTTTTTTTTAATATAAACAAAATTATTAAAGAAAAAATTAGAAAAATCAAGCGGGATTATAACTTGTAAAAGGAGATATTAATAAACTGTCTCTTTTTTTTTTAATACGGAATATTTGTTACGACACTCCCAAGTTTTAGTTATGAGACACGTTCTAGCTTCATGCACACCAAGAAAAAACTTATTATCAAATACATCGACCTATTCTACTTTAATATATCAATAAGATGACTGAAGATTACGATTGTTTTAATAACGAAATAGAGAAAATGAGTTAGTATTAATTGTCGGAGATCTTCTTGAAAGCAGTTGTTGGGATTCAAAGATTTCTTGGTGATACTGCTGCTTTATGTTCGTTACTGCTGCTCTTTGAAAATAAGTACAACTGGTGGATTTTAAGAAATATATACTAAGTGGTTAAGACTGTTCAGTATAAAGTTAAGACTATCAGTGCAAGTTACTATTGCTAGTGTTGAAGACTCAAAGGAAAATATGCCAAGTGTTGTTACTCTCGCTAGTGTAATATTACTCGCTAGTACAACTTAGTGCTATTCAAGATACAACCGATGGTTATATAAGTTAGTCTTGTCTAGTCGGTTTTAGTTAATCTTGCTTATTAGATATGCATGTAATATATATATATAAAGATTTGTATTACTTAGGAAAGTATTCTTATCTTGGAGAATACGTATTGTAAGCCGATTAGGACTCCTTAGTATATAAAAGGAGGTCATAGGGCATAGAGTTTAAAACGTATGTTTTGATAGATAGCTTCAAGGTTTTCGTAACCCTAATACTATAAAGGGTATTCGTATTCTTATTCTTAATAATATTGAAGCTTGTTGGTTGTTAATCTTGTGTTCATTACTTCTTGTTACATTAAAGACAATTTCTATAATAGTTGTATCGATTTATCTAGTATAATTAATTATTTACAAGCTTAGGAATTGGATCGTAGTGTAGCCGGGATCAACAATGGTATCGAGCTTGTGATCTAGAAACCAGAAGCTGAAGAAGACATGGATCAAGATTCTGCATATAGTGGTCGCTTCTTGTTCCAATGCTCAAACCCGAGAGTTTGAGATCTGGAGGATGAGAATTGAGCAGTATATCCAGATGACTGACTATTCTCTCTGGGAGGTTATAGAGGATGGTAACAAGTTGCCAAAAACACAAAATGTGGAAGGTAAAGTGACTCTGGTGCCTATCACAGCTGTTGAAAACAAGGCTCAAAGATGAGTGGAGATGAAGGCTAGATCTACTTTAATGATGTCATTCCTAATGAACATCGTTAATGTTTAACTCCATTAAAGATGCCAAGTCATTGAAAAGTCGTTGAGAAGAGGTTTGGAGGAATGATGCTACAAAGAAGACCAAAAGAAATTTCTTGAAGCAACAATATGAGAACTTTCTCGCCTCAAGCTCGAGATGCTTGATGAAACTTTTATAAGCAGGAAGCTTGTGAGTCAGCTGGAGATTCTGGGTGAGAAGTTATTACAAGAAGATGTCAATCAGAAGCTATTAAGAAGCTTATCACCAGAGTGGAACACGCATGCTGTTGTGTGGAGAAACAAATCTGATCTGGACACAATGATCATGAATGACCTTTACAACAACCTCAAGGTATATGAGCCAGAAAAAGGGAAATCCAGCTCAAGTTCAAACACAAACATTGCTTTTGTGTCCTCAAATAATAGTTCTAGCAGTCTTGAAGGAGTAGTTAATACTGCTCATGGAGTTTTTGCTGCTAGTACCTAAGTTAATGCTGCCAATATTGACAACTTAAGTGATGCTATTATTAGTGCATTTTTGGCTGGTCAACCTAATATTCCTCAACTTACACATGAGGACTTGCAGCAAATTCATCCTGATGACTTAGAAGAGATGGATTTAAAATGGCAAATGGCCATGTTGACCGAAAGCTAAATGTCAATGGCAATGAGTCAGTTGGATTTGATAAGTCCAAGGTGGAGTGCTACAACTGCCACAAAAAGGGACACTTTGCTAGGGAGTGCAAGGCTCCAAGAACTCAAGACCACATAAACAAGGAGAGCTCTAGAAGGAGTGTGCCAGTGGAAACATCAAATTCCACAGCCTTGGTGTCTTGTGATGGTCTAGGTGGGTATGATTGGAGTAATCAGGCTAAAGAAGGTCCAACAAACTATGCACTCATGGCTTACTCATCAAGTTCTTCAGGTTCAGACTCAAAGGTATCAAATGAATCTAACTATTCTAAATCCTGCTTTTATAAATCTCTTTATGAAAAACTGTCAAAAGATTTTGAAAAGTCTGAATTAATGGGTCTAGGTTATAAAGAAGGTTTAAAATCAGTAGAAGAAAGGCTTGAATTTTTCAAATCTAATGAGTTCATATATACTAAAAAGATTAAGGCCTTAGAAGTTGAAATTTACATAAAAGAAACCATTAATGAGCTTAGGAAGAAGCTAGAGATAGTTTAAAAGGAGAAGGATGGCATTGACTTATTGTTAATAAACTTAAGTATGTATCTAAAGGTGTCAAAAGATAATAGAATGTCAAATTATTGACAATTTAATGAAAGGATTGGGATATAATGCAGTTGCACCTCACTTGACAGGAAAGTTTATGCCTCCTAAACCTGACTTGTCTTATACTGGCTTAGATGAGTTTGCTGATGAATTTGTAGTTGCAAAGTGTGAAGCTAAGCCTAGTGATGCAAAGTCTAAGGTAGATAGAAAGAATATTGATGCCCAAATTATAGAAGGCGGTGTCGATGATGAAGAATAGGTTGTGTCTCAACCTAAGGTAGAAAAGAAAACAGTTAAACCTAGTGTTGGAAAAAAAGAATTTGTTAAACCTAACACTGCTAAGAAAGCTGTCAAACCTGTTGATTAATCTAGGAGAATCAATTACAATCATAGAGTTAATAAGAGAAATTGGAATAACATGATGTGAAATAGGCTCGAAAGTGATTTTCAGATGTTCAATAAAGTTTGTTATGTGTGTGGTAGTTTTGAACATTTGCAATATGGTTGTCATTACCATCAAAGATAAAGGGTGGTAAAACCTGTTTGGAACTATGCAAAAAGGGTGAACCATCAAAACTTTTCTAAACAGACTCACCCCTATGCTAAAAAGATCATGGTTCCAAAAGTAGTTTTAATGATATCTAGCCTATCATCACTTAATGTTGCGGAACCGATTAAATTGCTCAACCAAAATGATGATTAATCTTTGCTAACCTAATGTCACATTTTTATAAAACAGCACATTCAACTGTTAAAAGGCCCATTCATAAGAAAACAACATTTGAAAATAGTAAATTTAATCAAAGAGTTAATACTGTTAAGGGAGAACCTGTTAATACTGCTAGGCCAAAAGCAGTAGTTAATGCTATTAAGGGTAATTAGGTTAATGTTGTTAAGGCCTCAGCTTGTAGGGTTTGGAAACCAAAGATTAAAGTTTTAGACCATGTTTCTAAACACAATAGTGCATCAATCACACTTAAAAAGTTTGATTATATTGATGCACAAGGCAGATCTAAGTTAGTGATGACTTGGGTCCCCAAAAGAAACTGATTTTCTTACCTTATGTGCAAGGCAATCCATAGATGGATTCACAGGACCAAGGTGTGGTTGACAGTGTATGCTCAATTCACATGACATGGAACATGTCCTATCTTATAGATTATGAGGAGATTGATGAAGGATATGTTACCTTTGGAGGAAACCCCAACGGAGGGAAAATCACAGGGAAAGGTACAATTAAGACCGGTGCTTTAGATTTTGAAAATGTATATTTTGTAAGCTTAAGTTTAATCTCTTTAGTGTCTTACAGAT
This sequence comes from Chrysanthemum lavandulifolium, assembly GCA_022545495.1. Classification (NCBI taxonomy): domain Eukaryota; kingdom Viridiplantae; phylum Streptophyta; class Magnoliopsida; order Asterales; family Asteraceae; genus Chrysanthemum; species Chrysanthemum lavandulifolium. Next base: position 176,509,780 of record CM040242.1, on the reverse strand, counting down.
ATCTGACAAAAAGAATAGTGTTCATTTTACTGACACTGAATGTCTCATCTTATCTCCAAATTTTAAGTTGATTGATAGAAGTCAAATTCTACTTAAAGTTCCTAAAAGAGATAATATATATAGTGTTGATTTAAAGAACATGGTTCCTAAAGGTGGTTTAACTTGCCTTTTACAAAAGCCATATTAGATGAATCTAAACTTTGGCATAGAAGGCTTGGACACTTAAATTTCAAAACTATGAATAAAGCGGTTAAGGAAATCTTGTAAGAGGTTTACCTTTCAAGCTTTTTGAAAATGATCAACCCTATGTTGCTTGTTAGAAGGAAAGCAACAAAGAGCCTCTTATAAGTCCAAAGCGAGAACTCAGCAGTCTTCCTTTACATATGTTGCATATGGATTTGTTTGGTCCAACATTTGTAAAAAGCTTAATGAAGAAAATGTATTGCCTAGTTGTTACAGATGATTTGTTAGGTTTACTTGGGCTTTCTTTCTAGCAAAGAAGGATGAGACTAGTGGCATTCTTAAGTCCTTTATAACCAAGATAAAAAATCTAGTAAATCACAAGGTTAAGGTAATAAGATGTGACAATAGGATCGAGTTCAAAAACCGGAGATGAATCGGTTTGTGATATGAAGGGTATTATGAGACAATATAGTGTAGCTAGAACTCCTCAACAAAATAGTGTAGGTGATAGGAGAAAAGGACACTAATAGAGGTTGCTAGGACTATGATAGCTGATTCTAAGTTGCCAACTAATTTCTGGGCAGAAGCAGTTAATACTGCTTGCTATGTGCAAAATAGAGTGTTAGTTGTTAAGCCTAATAACAAGACCCCATGTGAAATTATACATGGTAGATCACCAATTTTAAGCTTTATGAGACCATTTGGGTGTCCTATTACTATTCTCAATACCATAGATCACTTGGGCAAATTTGATGGTAAGGCTAATGAAGGATTCTTTGTTGGATACTCTCGAATAGTAAAGCTTATAGAGTATTCAATAGTAGAACAAGGATAGTGTAAGAGAACCTACACATTAAGTTTAGTAAAAGTACACCTAATGTTGTAGATAGTGGACCAGATTGGCTATTTGATATTGATGCACTAACAAAAATAATGAATTATGAGCCAATTGTTGCAGGTACACAGTCTAATGGTTTTTCAGGTACAAAAGCAAGTGATAATGCAGATCAAGCTAGAAAGGAGACAAGGTCTGGTAAAGATTACATTCTACTGCCATTATGGATTGCTGATCTGCCATTTTCCACAACTCCAAAGAGTTCTCCAGCTGATGGATCCAAACCTTCAAATGATGATGGAAAGAAGGCTAATGAAGGTCCAAATACCGAAAGTGAAGTGATGATCAAGAGCAGGATGATAAAGTTAAGAGTTCTAATGATGTTAATACTACTAGTGTTGATAACAACACTAACAATGCTAATACTGTTTGTTAATGCTACTGGCATAGAAGTTAATGTTGTTGGAGAAAAATAATTTCCATTTGATCCAGACATGTCTCATTTGGAAGATTCCAACATATCTAACTACTCCTGTAGTGATGAAGATGAAAAGTTGAAGTGGCTAATACTAGAATTCCAATCAGTCCTACTCTAACTACAAGAATTCATAAAGATCATCCTCTTGATCAAGTGATTGGAGATATGCAATCTGCTACTCAAACCAGAAACATGACAAAGAATTGGAATGATCATGGGTTTATCAGTATTCTTAAGCAAATAACAACCCATAAAGACCTTCAAAACTGTTTGTTTGCTTGTTTTTTTATCACAAGAAGAACCCAAGAAGGTAATTTAAGCTTTGAAAGATCTAACCTGGATAGAGGCTTTGCAGGAAGAGCTTATACAATTCAGGTTACAAGAAGTTTGGACTTTGGTGGAGTTACCTAATAGTAAAAGAGCTATTGGCACTAAATGGGTCTTCAGGAACAAAAAGGATGAAAGAGTTATTGTGATAAGAAATAAAGCAAGATTAGTAGCTCAAGGATATACACAAGAAGAAGGGATAAACTATAATGAAGTCTTTGCCCTTGTTGCAAGAATTGAAGCAATTAGATGTTTTTAGCTTATGCTTTATATAAAGACTTTGTGGTATATAAGATGGATGTTAAAAGTGCTTTTCTCTATGGAAAGATTAAAGAAGAAGTGTATGTTTTCCAACCACCAAGATTTGAAGAAACAAACTTTTCAAATAGAGTGTACAAAGTTGAAAAGGTATTGTATGGTTTACATCAAGATCCTAGAGCCTGGTATGAAATCTTGTCAACATATCTGTTGGACAATGGCTTTCAAAGAAGGAAGATTGACAAGACCTTATTCATCAAAAGGCACAAAGATGATATTCTGCTGGTCCAAATTTATGTGGATGATATCATTTTTTGTTCTACTAAGAATGAGCTATGCATTGAATTTGAAAATTTAATGCATAAGAAGTTTTAGATGAATTCTATGGGAGAACTTACATTCTTATTGGGATTACAAGTGAAACAGAAGAAGGATGGTATACTTATCGGTCAAGATAAGTATGTTCTTTGAAATTCTAAAGAAGTTTGTGTTTTAGAAGTCAAGACAAGAAGCACACCAATGGAAACTCAAAAGCCTCGCTCAAGGATGAAGATGGGGAAAAAGTAGATGTTCATATGTATAGATCAATGATTGGTTCATTGATGTAACTCACATCATCAAGACACGATATTATGTTTGCGGTGTGTGCATGTGCTAGATACCAAGTCAATCCAAAGGTTTCACATCTTTATGTTATGAAAATGATTTTTAGGTACTTGAAAGGTCAACCAAAATTAGGCCTTTGGTATCCAAAAGATTCTCCTTTGATTTGGTGGAATACACCGATAGTGATTAATGTAGAGCAAGCTTGGATAAGAAGTCTACAACAAGAGGTTGTAAATTCCTTGGGTGTAGATTGATATCATGGCATTGCAAGCAGACTATGGTTGCGAATTCCACAATATAAAATTTGAATATGTGGGTCTTTAAGTTGTTCTTGACAAGTGCTTTGGATTCGTAATTAATCGCTTGATTATGGGTAAAATTTTATGCAAACCAAAATCTTTATTGGCAATAATGATACTATTTGCATTATTACAAATCCAAATTTTCATTAAAAATAAAGCATATTGAGATCGAGACATCATTTTATTAGAGATTCAAATGATAAGAAATTGATTCAAATGGTTAAAATCCGTCTTCGACAAGAATGTTGCAAATTTGCTTATAAAAGCTTTTGATGTAAGTAGATTTCAATATTTGATTGCTAGTATTAGAATATTAAATCTTTAAAGTCATTATCTCTTATATTTTTGTAATTATTTTATGGATTCTTCTTTGTTATTCAAGTCAATAAAAGTTTCTACTATCATTAAGTGTTTCTACTACTAGTTAAAGAGTTTTAGTTGTTAGTTATACTTATTGTTGTTAAGTATAATTAATATTGTTCTTATTATGAAAAGTGTTATTGCTTGTATTTTTCTTGGTGTTTGTGCTAATAATTTGAAGAATTAGCAAAGAAACTTGTTTGGATTGAATTGGAGTTAATGCTGGTGACTCACAGTTACAACTGCTAGGAATAACTTAGTGCTGCTAAGCGTAAGTTAATGCTACTAGGCCAAATTACTGCTATTGGGGTTACTATTTCTGGATACTTAAAGGTTACAACTGCTTTTTTTGGCGGTTCAGGGTTTTGTTTTGAAATTGTATTAATTAGGGTTTAAATCATTGAAAATGGTTTTATTATTCAATTATCCTCTAAATTACAAACCCTAAATCATTTTTAATATCCAATTTCATAATCAATCACAAGGTCGACTCTCAACTTTGCCGATTCACGCAACATGATCGCATTTTTGGATAAACCCAAAGAGAGTGAAGGATTTGAACATATAATTGATTTTCTAAATGCACACCCTATTAGGTATGCATTAACTGTTAATCCTACTATATATGTTTCCTCTATTAAGCAGATTTTGGTCTTCCACGCGTGGTCAAAACAATTAATGAGGAAGTGTTAGGAATTAGAAATTCCATAGTAAAGTGTCGGTAAATCCTTTTGAAGGATTCGACATAATTCGCTAGTCCTAGTTGAACTTTAGGTACAGTTAGATTCTTTGGTTATCGAAGCTTTATAATCGATCTTAGAATCAAGTTGTTAACTTATTGCGACATTCGAGTTTCTAACTTCATACACAAGATATATCTTTCGAATAAGTGTTATTGACGAATTGATTCAATCCATCGAATAGTTCAGTGAGGAATCCTCGCTTCGAACCGAGATATTCCATAAGTACAGTTGAGTGATCCTCCTTAGAACGTGATTTGCCGATAAGTCGACAAGCCGGAAGTTTCAGTTGATCTCCGGTGATTCGGATTAATGAAAGCCTTCGCATAGTGATGTATGGAGTTGTTAATTGAGTTAATTATTCAATAGTGCAATTTTTCTGGTTCGAATCAATTAGTAGTGTTTGTTATTGACATTGGTCATTTTGGAATTTGATAAAATGTTGTGCATTCGTGAATATCTTGGGAAACCTTGAGATTTGGATGTTGTTCAATTTGATGTCCAGAAATTTATATTACCATTTGTTGCTTAATTTTGTCGGTAAGATACTTTAGAAATGAATTGAGAGGTTGTCCATAACTTGAAAGATCAGATGTTGAAAGCATTGACAGTTGAAGTTTGCATTGATTGATCTACATATACATCAAAATACAATCATAGCAAATATTAGATGGATTAAATAAGGAAATTGACTGGCGTGATTTAGCAAATTCAAAGTAGTAAATTAAAAGTTCTAACATACATTGAGAATCAAGATTATACAGTTGTAAGAAGATTATTAGAAGTAGTTTAAATAATTTCAGAACCAAGTTTTTGAAAAATGACTCAGAATATAAAAACTAGTACAATTGATAATTATCATAGCAAGCAACAATTTTAAATAATAGCATATGAACAATTGTAAAAGCATCAAGATATCTAAACAATGCTTAAAGAACAAGTCGCATAGAATAAATCAATTAAGCAATCATACAAGTATATAGAATCCTAATGCCAATATATACAATGTGAGAAATGTGTAATTATAAGTACTAATCGTTATACACAGTATATATAACGAAATTCAATCAAATTTAAGACAACGCTATATGCTAAAACAAGCAATTTTAAGCCCAATCATCACTAAGTTACGAACTAGTATAATAGCAACGGATAACTCTATATCAGTAACCTCAAAATTATTAGGTAATGCAGAAACAACCGCATCGAAAAGTTAACCATCAACTACATTAATCTTATCATAAACGATAAGCTATACCAGACAAGGCAATCAATCAGCTAGTAGAAAATAATCATTAATTCATTGAAAGGTAAATACAAAGTCGCATCAAGCAACAAGAACAAGTTTAGCTTTCAACAATCAGTAATAGTAGAAGCAACAGAATTAACCAGTCACAACGTGTAACTTAGTAATGCTTAATGCTATTAATTATCATTCGAGAACTGCAACAATCCATAGATAAGTTGCAATACATCAAATCTACATGAAACATGCATGAATCATAGACAAAACAAACGATAGTAAATCATCAAAATAAATGCAATCCAAGAATAACAATAGTAAGTCGAATAATTAACAATGATCGTCTGTAATGAATTTTAAATCAAGATTACCAATCAGAATTTCACTAGTTAAAGTAAAAATATTTAATATATATAAGTTGAATGAAATTTAACCTATGTATTAAATTCATCTTTATCTGAATAGTAAGATTAATAATAGTCATCAAGTAGAATAATCAAAAGCAAGTAATGAATAGACATAATAGCAAACAATGATCATGAATCAAATTAGTCCCTAATAATAGTAAAGAGCAATATAGAATCTACATTCATAAGTAAGAACTTGTAATTATTCTTATTTACCTAATCATGTTCGAATGCATTTACTAGAAATTAATATGTTAAGATTTGAAAATGTGAGTTATGAAAATGGAAGTATCATTTATTGAATGGAAAATGATTTAATAAGAATATAGATTTAGGAATATGAAAGTTTTATATGTGATTAGTTTTTCTTTGTTTTTAGAATTGATGCTAAATGTAAGGGTAAACTGATTCAGTAAAGGTCAAATTCAGCAGTCTACTATAATTGGTAATTTTGCTCGATTGATACAATTATGAAGTAATAGTAATCGTACCATTAACATAATTAAGCTGAAGACATTATTGACACATGAGAAAGTAAGAGATTGATAATCACATTGGATGTGTTACTAGGTATCATTAGTTGTATAATTTCCTTAAGTTAGATTCCTAAGCATTCTTTTGAGTATTCCCACGTTAAGCAAAGATGCTTTATGGATCAATTTAATTGTTACGTTTAACTTTAAAGTCTTTGAAAATCCATTTAATTTAGTGTAATTTGGTTTGAGCATATTCTGAAGAATTGTATTATAACTATTGTTATTAATAACTTAAGATTGTTATATTATAAACATAGATATATTTTAGATAAGTACTACTTGATAAGCGTTATATATTGATATGATTATATTTGTCAAGTTATTTGCATGTTTTGATAAGTGATTACGATGTAAATTGATTACACAATCTTTTGTTTATAGATCGAATTCAGTTTTAAACAATTTAAACATCAATCTTTAGAACTATTACCATCCAATGTTTAGTGTTAAACAACATTTTGATATCATTTGATATCTAATTATCTTAAGGTCATTTTGACTAGATTAGTTGATCAAAACATTCCACTGAATTAGAAGCTTAAACCTAATCTTGATTCATTAGATATTCATGTATAGTATGGTTACACATTTAACATATCAATTATTTACTATTTCATCCTCAGGTTAAATGCACCAATTAGTTTTGAAATGCATTCGTTGAATGCATTTTGCTTTTCATGTTGTCAATCGGATTTTATGTAAGTTGAAATTTAAGGTATGACATTTTCATGTCATAGTAAGATTTTGTAACACAAATGTCCTTTATGCAAATTTTAAATAAATTGTTAAAATGTAGTAAAGGATATTTCGTTGATGAACAAAAGAAATTAGTTGCTAAAAATAATGAAGCTAAAATGATGCTTTATAATGCTTTACCTAGAAAAGAATATGAAAGAATTTTTATGTGAAACCGCCAAAGATATTTGGGAATCTTTAATTGTTACACATCAAGGTAATTCACAAGTCAAGGATAACAAAATTGATCTTCTTGTTCAACAATATGAACAATTTGTTATCCCCAAGATGAAACCATTGATTGTGGCTTTGCTCGTTTTAACACTATCATTACATCACTTAAAGCACTTGATGAATCTTTTCAGTAGTAAGAACTTTGTCGAAATTTCTTAGAGCACTCCATCCCAAATGGAGAGCTAAAGTGACCGCTATTGAAGAATCAAAAGATCTCTCAATAATGTCACTAGACGAGCTAATTGGCAACCTCAAAGTTCACGAAATGATAATGGAGAAAGATTCGAGATCATCAAAGGAAGAAAGGAGAAGATCAAATCCGTTGTTCTTAAAGCAAAGGCGGAATCAAGCGATGATGGTGAATCTTGTTCGATAGTGAAGATGAGGAGTATGCCATGGTCGTTAGAGATTTCAAGAAGTTCTTTAGAAGAAGAGGAAAGTTTGTAAGACAACCCTCGAGAAGAAAAGAAGCCATTCAAAAGATCGGGATGATAAGAAGATTAAAGGTGAAAGAAAGTGTTTTAGATGTGGTGATGCAAGTCATCTCATAGAGAATGTCCAAGCCACCTAAAAACAAAACTCAACGAGCTTTTGTAAGTGGTGCTTGGAGTGATAGTGAAGACGATGAAGAATCAAGCAAGGAAGAGATCGCCTAATGGCACATGAGTCAAATGAGGTATGCCTAAAAGTTGGATTGGAACCCGATGAATGGATAAAAGATAGTGGATGCTCACGACACATGACGGGCAACAAAGTTCTTCTCATCATACCAAGAGTATGACGAGGTAATGTCACTTTCGGTAGAAATCTCAAAAGCAAAATCATGGCAAAGGTACGATTGCTCATAACTCTCTAACTATTGAAAATGTTGCTCATGTGGATAGGTTAGGATTTAATCTACTTAGTATTAGCCAATTATGTGATAAAAGTATAAAGTACTATTTGATGAAAATGGTAGTAAAATACTAAAAGATGGTATCACCATAGCTAAAGGAGTTAGGAAAATAACATATATCGCCATGAAAATAGATAAAACATATAATGACAAACTTTGCTTAACAACTTTAGACGATAGCTCATCTCTTTGGCATAGACGCTAGGTCACGCTAATATGAGACTTATACAAAACCTATCTTCAAAAGAGTTGGTTAGGAATTTACCAAAACTAAAATATGACCAACACTTTTATGACGCTTGCAAAATTGGTAAACAAACACATAGTAGTCACAAATCTAAAAATATGGTGTCCACATCTAAGTGTCTAGAATTATTACATATGGATTTGTTTGGACCATCCGCTATAAGAAGCTATGAAGGCAACTTATACACTTTGGTCATAGTAGATGATTACTCAAGGTTTACTTGGACGTTATTTTTGAAAACCAAAATGAAGCTTTTGATAAATTTGAAATACTTAGCAAGAAAATTCAAAATCTTCTAGGTGTCAAATTGTGTCGATCCGAACGGATCATGGTCGGAATTTGACAACGAAACTCAATTTGGAAACTTTGTGATACAAATGGTATAACACATAACTTTTCCGCCCACTAACACCTCAATCAAATGGAGTAGAGAACGTAAAAATAGAACAATTCAAGAAATGAGTAGAACAATGCTTAATGAACAAAACATTCCTCAAAAGTTTTGGTGTAACTGCTGACACTTCTACATATATTTTAAATAGAGTCCTAATATCGTCCATTCCTAAACAAAACACCATATGAACTTTATAAAGGTAAAAGCCAACATTAGGATATTTTAAAGTCTTTGGTTGTAAATGTTTTATTCTTAATACTAAGGATTATCTCACCAAGTTTGACCCAAAGTCTTATGAAGGTGTATTTCTTGGTTACTCTCAAACTAGTAAAGCTTACATTGTCCTAAATAAAGAAACAATGATAGTCGAGGAATCGTTGAACATAACATTTGATTTAAAGTCCACCTCTAAGACATCACCTTTGGTAGATGATGACTTAGTTGAAAGTCAAATAATTGAAAGTCAAATTAATAATAACAAGGAAGATGAACCATTAAATAAGGAAATTGTCAACATAAAAGAATCTAAAAGTCATCCATTAGAAAAGGTCATAGGAAAACTTAATCAAAGAACCCTAAGATCACAAGCTCAAAATCAAAGTAATCATTTTTGTTTTGTATCCACCATTGAACCAAAACCATAAATGAAGCAATAAAAGATGAATCATGGGTAATTGCCATGCAAGAAGAATTAAACCAATTGTTAGAAATGATGTTTGAAACTAGTTCCAAAACCCAAAGATCAAACTATAATTGGAACAAATGGGTCTTCAAACAAAATGGACTAAAATGGTGTAGTATCTAGAAACAAAGCTAGGCTTGTTGCACAAGGCTATAATCAACAAGAAGGAATTGACTATGATGAAACTTATGCACCGGTAGCTAGACTTGAATCTATTAGAATATTACTTGCTTATGCATGTGCTTATGATTTTAAATTATTTCAAATGGATGTTAAAAGTGCTTTCCTTAATGGGTTTATTAACGAAGAAGTGTATGTTGCTCAACCTCCGGTTTTACCGACTTTGAGAAACCACATTATGTCTTCAAACTCAAGAAGCATTATACGGCCTTAAACAAGCACCTAAAGCTTGGTACGACTGCCTTAAGACTTTTCTTATTGATAACAAATATACTATGGGATTAGTAGATAATACTCTTTTTACTAAGAAAAAGGAATCGCAAATTATTATTGTTCAAATATACGTTGATGACATTATATTCGGATCAACTTGTCAAGAGCTATGTGATGATTTCTCTAAAATCATGCACGACGAGTTTGAAATGAGTATGATGGGTGAGTTAAACTTCTTTCTAGGACTTCAAATCAAACAACTAGATGATGGTATTTTCTTTAACCAATCTAAATATATAAAAGACATGCTTAAGAAATTTGGTCTTGAAGATTCCAAACCAACTAAAACACCCATGTCCTCGGACACTAAACTCACCAAGGACTAAGAAGTGAATCCGTAGATAACACTAAATATAGAGGAATGATTGGTAGCCTACTCTATCTTACGGCTAGTAGACCCGACATTATGTTTAGTGTTTGTCTATGTGCTCGCTTTCAAGAAAACCCAAAGGCATCACACTTAGAAGCATTAAAAAGGATTTTTAGATATATTAAGGGAACAACGTGTTTAGGATTATGGTATCCCAAAGGAACGGGTATAGAAACCATAGTGTATGCCGACCGGATCATGCCGGTGATTATGTTGATAGAAAAAGTACAAGTGGTATTTGCACTTTTGTTGGACATTGTCTCACCTCATGGTTTGCAAAGAAGCAAACAATTTTAGCCATCTCTACCATCAAGCCGAATACGCCTCAATTTAAAAGCATGTCAACAAGCTCTTTGGATGAAGCAAGCTCGAGACTACGGAATTCATCTCAACGACATTGTGATACTTTATGACAACAAAGGAGCCATCGATCTCAAGAAGAACCTGCTCAACATGCTCGTATAAAGCACATTGAAATCATCATCATTTTCTTCGACAATGTTCAAAAAGGAAACATTTCAATCGAGAAAGTATCCTCCAAGACAACATTGCCGACATCTTTATTAAACCTCTTAAACGAGAACCTTTTAATCTTCTTAGACTTGGTTTAGGGTTAATGGAACCAAACATGTAGGATTAACATAGCTAAAGCATTAGAATAGTCAAACCAAAACAATTTTGTCTTGTACTGCCATCGTAGCCACGGACTAAACGACAACACGGACGGAACCAAAAATTTGGTGCCGTCTCGTCCGTGTGTCTCATGTATAAAAAATGTTTTATACATAACATCTTCTTCCTCACAACCCACTTTACCAAAACGTGTAAAACTTAAACCAAGCTCATTATTGTCATCTTCCCACTCACTAATCATCAAGATAACATCATTGTAAGTATCCTAACCACATTTCATCTCTTAATTCTGAGTCTAGGATTCTTATTTATGCACAAAACTATCACAAATCATTACATGGGGTTTTATGTATGCTTTTATACCAAATATGAATTCAATTGGCAAATTGCATAACTAGTCATTGAAATTAGGTACTACATTATCATATTGCATAAACTAATCATGTTTCCCACTAATTGATAGATAATAAATATAAGGCCTTATTCAAACAACCAAACACCCCATGTCAAAAGTTTTGAAAAGCTTCTCACTTGTAGGAAAACATTTTTCATTGCTAATACAAATAGAAACGTTAGAATTTTCATCACTTGCATGCTCTTGAATACTAAAGGTATTGCATAACTAATATGCACTCCTGTATATTCAAATGTAGCCACATTGAATTAGGAGCATTGGGTTATCTCATGGTATTTGCCAAACACTCCACTAAAACCATTTTGTGCATAAAATGAGTCGAGATAACCATAACTCCAAATTGTTTTCATATAGGCACACACTAGAATCAAAAACGTTAAAATTTATCTAAATTTTTTAACATGTTAATTCTTGTCCTTAGGAATAACCATGGTAGCCGCAAGATTCTATGATCACAAAGACACTCTTAACTACATTCTCAAACACCACAAAACCAAAGGACTCACCAAGGAACAAGTAGAAATATTTAGGGGTCTAGAATCTAGGTATTTCCACGAGGGTAGAACCATTCACCCATCCTTCCTTGAGCATACCAATCTTCGTGAAGAACTAGCCGCCATTCAATTCGATTGTCTTCGACATTGATGAACCAATTTGTCCTAGGTTCGTGTTAGAATTCTATGCTAGTGTGACCGGTTTTAGTGATGAAGATGATGATGAATTTTGTCTTAGCTTTAGAATCAACCAAAATGACTACACCATCACCCTAAGTGAATTTGCTAGAGTACTAGGAATTCCCAACCGAGGAACTTGTGTCTACACGGATAAGTGGTCACCACCGCCTTGATGCAATCAATGACCGCCTCTCTTCCCTACATAACCCGCTTAGCCGATAAGGATGTCATCCGTGAGCACCTTTTAACCCAAAACGGATACAACCCGAGTCACCCGAAGTGGAAAAGAGGTAGACCGAGATCCATATGGAATGGAGCTCAATGAACTTAAGCACTAATTTAAGAAATGGGAGGAGTTACTTAGAGCAAACGTCATTAGCACCATAGGGAATAGGGATCACATAAACGCTTGTCTTTGCCACATGCTTTACAACTTGTTCATTCGACAACCATTCAACTTAGCCTACTACATAGCTAGAAGAATGATTGATATTCCAACTCAAGGATCCGTTGCTCTTCCATACGGATGCTTCTCACCCGCCTCTATAGAAACTTCGCCCAATTCCACCAACCCCAAAAGGGATGCATCTTCACTATGAACTCATCCTCACATCTTTGTACCTTTGAGTGATGCTCGAGTTGCTAAGACTAAAGGAAAGAGAGCTAAACCTCCAACTCCTTCATCATCATAATCAAATAGCTCCGAGGATGGTCTTCCAAGCTCGCCTTCCACCTCAAGAGTATTACACATCTCTTCCCGAGATTGAGAATGAATCAGAATTCAAGCAAACTAAGGGAATGTTCAAGCGCCTTGGTAGGATGATGAACAAGATTTACAAGAAATTGGACAAATAAGGGTACTTTAAGGAGTGTTTGGAACAATGCATTATCGTTAATGTTTGATACTTTTAGTTGCTTTTATTATGTAGGATGATAATATAACTTGAAACAATGGTGTATGCTAACAATCTCATGTGGGGATAGCACAAGTATGCTATCAATTTTACCCATTTTCACTATATTGTGAAAATCAATAAGCCTTGCTCAAAATCTATGCTCCACTATGTTTACATATGTGTTATTTACTTTTCCTAACTAGAAATGTTTATTATAACAGTTTTGAGAAAATTTCGTGTTTCGAAATTTCGTGTTTTTGAGAAAAACTCGTCCATATTTCAAAGACTCCACGGATCGAAGGCACCATTATTTTGGTACCGCCCTTTATGTAATTTGTACCGCCAAACTCAGATAGTGACCAGACGGCACCCTTTTTGGGTTCCGTCTGTATGATTTTGGTGCCGTGGATCCTCCGGTAATTTTCAATTTCACTCTTTTCGTGATTCCAAATTATCTTCCATCACTTATAAATCAATCTTAACTAGTTTATACTGTTATTAGAACTAGTATTATTCACTAAGGGATGTAAGAACCATTTCCACCAAAATTCAAAAATTTGAAAATCCACCCAAGGAGCCCTTTGTCATAAAGGAAGGAACCAAATTTTGGTACCTTCAAACCGTGGGTAATCAATATTAGGAAATTCCACTCACTAGAACACATTTATTGCATATCTTTTCTTCTTCACTCCATCTTCTTTGTATGGATTGACTGGGTGATATGACTAGCATTCAACCCACTTCCAAATCATTAGGAACCTCATCTCTTCAATGGTTCAACATCAAATCAAACCATTTCTCAACAATTTCTTACCTCTATAAATTGAAAGGCTTTACCATGATCATCCTCACACCTTCTTCATTTTCACTACTATCTAGCAAATCAAAACCCAAGTTAAAAATGACTAAATCATCACCAAAACCTTGCAAGAAAACCGCTAGAATGAGCGTAAGGCCTTGTTGTTTTGTTCATCTTAGCTCATCATCCGAATCTTCACCACTCACCATCTCATCTCCCATTAGAGATGATGATACACCTTACCTTAGCTACACCCACTTCATCACACATTGTGATCACCACTCCACCACCATTAAAAGCACCTACTTAACCTCCACCGGCACCCATCCAAACATCCAAAACACCATCACCACCTTCACCAAGGTCTCCCACTCTCACTCCCATGGAGTTATTTTCAACTCCACCAACATCACCAAATCCTTTCCTAGAGGACTTGGAAGACTTGCCTCCTAGGCCAAGTCATCCACCACCATTGCCATCCTTTGGCACCATTGAGCGAATCGCTCATGAATCACCTCGGTCATCATTGACCCAAACGCCCATTAGGGCCAAGACCTCCTTTTCCACCCTATTCACAAGGACATTCATGGTCCTTTATACGGGATCATCCACTTCCATCATCAATGTCCCTCATATCGAGGACATTCCGAGAGCATGTGGATGACAATCCCACTCGAGAGGAGATTCAAGCCGAACTCCACAACCTCCACCACTTCAAAGGCATGGTGGATTCTCACTTGTGAGACAATGCAAATGCAAAGTGCTTTGCTTGCATCCATCATGACCACTCCAAACATCCCCAACACCACCAACACATCCACCATTCCACCACCACAACCTCCACAAACTTTCTACCCTCCAAGGCATGGTTGCTCAACTTGTGAGCAACGGGTCAAACTGTGGAACGGACCCGGATTATGGTCCATGACTTCCACGAAGAAATGAGGTTCATCCTCAACCACATTCTTCGAGCTGCCTCAACGCTTTTCCCATCCACCATCACTTTAGGATGGTTTTAGAATAGTCTTTTATTTTTTTTTTTTTTTGTTTTAGGATAATTTTATTTTCTTGTACTAGAAACACATCATTGTGTTCTCTTTTCATGATCTTTACTCATGAAAAATTTTAACTAATGAATGTTGTTTATTATGTTGTTGGTGTCATTACATAGTGTTTGGAAATGCTTTGAATGATCATTATTACTAACAATTTTTTGTAGCTTTATTTTCACAATCCATGTATCTTCCCATTAAAGCACCCAATTTAGGGGAGCTTTGAACAAGGGGAGATAATAGCTCGGCTCATTACATTCAAGATAGCCTCTTCTTTTGTTGAGACAAAAGTGGGGAGAAAATATAGAACTTTGAAATTATTTATAGTTGACTTTTCTCAAAAGTCAAATCGCATACACTTGACTTTCTAAAAGTCAAACAGAACTCTCATTGATAATACTTGACTTTTCTTAAAAGTCGAATCGCATACTTTGACTTTCTCAAAAAGTCAAACATCATGCATCAACTAGTGAATTCTTTGACCTTCATAAAAAGTCAAACTCATACACTTACATTATCATTTCCTTTTCAAGTTCTAAAACTAATATTTTTATAACTCTTGTACAAACTTGTTTCTTTTATAAAATAAATTTATATTTTGTCCTCAACAAAAAGGGAGATTGTTAATACAAATATCGCCATTAAACGTTATTTATATTTTGATCTTTGCCTAAGTTTTGTTAACGATAAAAGTAAATTTAATTTATAAAAGCTTAAAGCTTGTCAAGTTTATTAGATATTAAAACAAGCTTTCTCAAACAATATATTCATCATTCAAGCATTTACATTTATGATTAGTAACATCTTGATATGACTCTAATCATTATGTATGATAGTAGTTTGTAGAATGTGTTAGGTTCTTAAAACCAAACACTACCTAAGCATTTGCATATTTCTATTAATAGTAATACAACATTTGACATCATGTATTACATCATGGAGATCATTGAAGATTCCATTAGATATTTTGTGAAGATTTGTACTCTTCATATCTTGCACAATCTTACTTAGATAGAGTTGACTTTAGGCAAGATTTGATATCTTGATCGCCGATCAAGCGGTACTAATTTGGTACACTGGCGGAACCCTTTAAGGGGTCCGCGGTCCGTGGATCGCCTCGTCTAATTTGGCTATAAATAGCAATGCCAAACCAAGTAGTTTCTCATCCCTTTCTAACATACTCTCATACATATCTTCTCTAACCTTTCTAATTCAGCTTCATATCATATTAGTGATCTCTTTGTAGCAAAGAAGATCAAGTCATATTCAAGCTTCAACGAGAAGTTGGAAGTCTTGTTGGTTTAGTGTTGTATGATCTAGTGTTGATTCATACTTCATTGTTGTATCAAACCATCATAATCTTATGAGTGTGAGTGGTTAGTATTTTAGTCCTCAAAATACATTGTGTGTGGGAGAAGTTGTACCCTTGGAAAGAACTCGACATCTAGCTTAGTGTCGGAAATAGTGTGTTTAAGTGTAAAGGTTTTCTCCGCCGGTGAAAGGAGCTTGTTGACTAGTGAAGTTAAACTCTCGAGTGTGAGACTCTGGGAGTGGAGTAGGGCAAGGAAAAAGAGTCCTTGTAGGTCAACCACTATAAACAACTTGTTGTGGTTTGATCATTCTTTCCTTATTTACTTATTACATATTGCTTGCATATTTCATTAACACACTTAAGATCAATATCAATTGATCTTTCAATAAGTTTCAAACAAAGATTTTAATCGGTAAACTATTCAACCCCTTCTAGTTTTCTACGCCTTGATTCTTTGTTCCTTCATGCTTTGTGATCGATAATGTGGTTGTTCGCCGTTGTCAACTTCTGGCTAGGTGTCTCCACGCCTTTCTCCACTTCTTTCTCCACCATGCTCACACTTCTATTTGTCTTTGGTTACCAATGATGTAGTTCTCGAGTCTTTAAACTTTGTAGATTCTTTGACATTGACGAAGAATCATCTCCTTTGATTATGATGAGAACTTTCATGTGTTGTTGGTATGAGCATGTGGCAAGTCTCGCACGATCCATCCGCCCTGAGCTTCCATAAGAAGAAAACATAAAACAAGTTAGTAATAAGTTGATTCCGCACTTACAAGTTTGAATTTCGAGGTGTTACAAAGATAGTGTGAAAACACGCCTCTAATTCTCACAGAGGCCGTTCTCGAACCGGAGTCCCACAAGTGAGATAACGCGACATATCAAGTACATCTATTAGCTCGATGAGTCGCCGAGGTACATCAAGCATCACCCCACGATCAGAGACCGCTTGAGACACACTGCGTAATCCACGGGAGTTACCAAGTGACCTACCGCTGGTCGCTGATGTTGACCCCGCAGAATTTCCATTCAATCATCAAGATCACAGACGTGAAACTTCTCATAAATGTTCGGCAGATTGCTAAGATCTCGTGAGACTCTATAATATATCACTTGTGTCCTTATTGATGAACAACAAGTTTATGTCATGTCATGTGTTCCTATGAGATCTTTGATGAATCTCTTAACTCTAGACTCAATAAGTGCATTTTGGTTTTCCCGAGCGGAGACTAGGGAGAGGGTCTCCTTCTTCAATATCAACAATCTCTAAGAGAAAGTCGATAGATTATGTAGGGTTCCCAAGGAGAATGAAACAAACCTTTTGAGAGGAATTGAGTGGCTAGAAGGTTTAGTGCAATGCGTCATCGGGTCCATGACGCCTTTGTCTTCAATACCAAGGTCATCTAGTGACAACTAGTAGCAGTATGAATTGAACCCGGTTTCGCCTCTAAGGTTGAATTATGGAGGGCTATTTCTTTTCACCCTTTCTCATTACATTTCTTTTAATTCTTCAACCCCTTCTTTCTCCTTTCTCACATTACTCCTTTTTCAATCATACCCAAGGACTTCTAATACTACACTATTGTGATGTCCTTGGGTAGATCCTCCTACTCGGGCGGATCATAGGACTAATTTCCTATCCTTAGTCACCTTATAACTCCATGACTGTCCTATTGTTGCCATAAAACCATTTTCTTGAAAAATCTCTCGAGTGTTTATGATAGAAAACATGTTTGCAACACCGTGAGTTTTATATTTTCGTAAACACTCCCCTTCATATGTGCTTATAAGTTTTGATGTAATCGCATATGAGGGTAGAGTTCGACTTTTGAATTGATCGACTTTAAATGAACAAGACCAATTCGAGACATGTTTACATCACTAGAGAACTAGCTTGAAATTATTACCCATCCCGGTCAAGTCCATAGAAAGTTTCTCGAGATGGTACATGATTGTTTGTCAATTCATTGGTTCCGTCTCGAGTCGAGCTATTATGAGATTCAAACACCGATTTTGATCACATTTTAATCACGCCTCCCCTCAAAATAGCATATTCGGGATATTTTGAAATCAACTGATTAAACAACATTTTAGAATATTTTGGGAGACAAACGATTTGATTTAAGCATGAATTTGGAACATTTTTGTTTTTATACTCCCCTTTAATAAAGCATATTCAATTAAAGGGTTTTAGAGGAGTTATCTTGAGCACAAAGAATTGCACAATCTTGAAAAGGTGCTCAAGATGATGATGATTTCACCATTTTAAATGTAGTGCATCAAGCGCATACACCTCATTTTTCGATCAAAGCACGAGTTTTGATTTGAAAAATAATCAAAAGTCATCATTTCGGTCCCGGTTTCGATCGATGTATACGAAAGCCATTATTTGAAGAAATTTTGAGAAACAACATGTTTTAGAAAACAAATTAAAGAACTCTCGCTCAAGCATCCGTACATGCCCGTATCATTGTTGAATGACATTTCTAGAAACGCATGTAATATCGATTATACGAGAGACATGTCGAGAAGAATATTTTGGATTTTGATTTTATATTGTTTTTGTATTTTTGAAAGTTTTATATTTTATATTTTGCTTTGTTGGTTTTTCAAATTTTGTATTTTGTTTTTCAAAATATTTACAGCCAAGCTTTTGGAAAAACATTTTCAATCGATTCGAGAAGACGCTCTAACTCCTCGTGGTTAGGTCAGATTCCAATTCGCCGAACCAAATACTCAAACCTTTCTTTTGAAGGGCTTTTGTTAATAGATCGGCGAGTTGGTAATCGCCTTCACGAAGAATAATTCAACAAGACCATTTTCGACGTACACTTTGATGAAGTGATAGCGGACACGGATATGCTTAGTCTTTGAGTGATGAACAGATTGCATGATATGGCTATGGCACTTTTCGAGTCACAATACATAGGTATTTTATCGAAAGTAAAGCCATAACTGTGAGTCGTGTTCTCATCCATAGAACTTGAGCACAACACGCAGATAGAGACACATACTCGCTCGCCGGTTGATAGTGCTGCAATCTTGTTTCTTTCAAGACCACCACTAGCTTTTCACCCAAAATTGTGCTCCTCCGTATGTACTTTTGTCAGAACTTGGTCACCGCGTGGTCCGCGATCCGAAAAGGCAATTAGATCAACCGATTCCTTCGATACCAAAGTCCCATGAATGGATGTCTTCGTGTACCGAAGATCCGCTTAACCTCTTTGAGGTGCAGATTCGGTAGGCTTTGGCTCGAACCGTGCTAATAAGCAAACAAAGAAATGAATATCCGTCGACTAGCAGAAGATACATGAGAGAACCAATCATGTTCGATATTTCTTCGGATCAATAGGTTTCCCAAACAAATCGGCTCCAATTTTGGTGATGTTACCATTGGTGTTCCAACCGAGTCACAATTGTCCATCCCATGATTTTTCAAAATCTCGCTTGTGTATTTAGCTTGATTTATAAAAATTCCACGAGGGACCGATGTATTTGTAAACCAAGAAAGAATTTTAGTTCCCCATCATGGACATTTCAAATTTGCTTTTCATGAGATTTTCAAATGTTTTGAAAGATTCGGATTAGCGGACCCAAAGATGATGTCGCCCACATAAATCGAACAATCAAAATGTCGCTTTTGCATTTTTGTGTAAACAAGGTAGGATCAACTGCTCCTTTGGTGAAATTGTTTTGATAAGGAAAGAGGACAATGTCATACCACGCCTGAGCTTGTTTTAAACCATATATAGCCTTTTGAGTTTGTAGACGAGTCCGGATGTTCCATGTCTATGAAGCCTTCCTCGTCGACTCACGACACTTCTTCTTTCGTAGTTCCATTCAAGAACGCGGTCTTAATGTCCATCCGATAAACCGTGATGTTTTTGTGAGTGATAGGCCAAGAATATCCCTGATCGCTTCAAGTCTAGCTACCCGCCGAATGACTCTTCAAAGTCTATTCCTCTTCCTGTTCAGTATCCTTTGGCCACAAGACGAGCTTTGTTGCGAATTACGCTCATTTCTTCATCCCGCTTGTTCTTCCATAACTATTTAAGATCAATGACTCGAACGCCAACGGGTCTTGGAACCTTTTCCCACGAGTCATGTAGACGGTATTGAAGAAGTTCCTCCGCATTGCTTCTATCCATGCGGGATCCGCCATTGCCTCGCGAATGTTCTTGGTTCTAGATTGCTAATTGAGCAAAGGTAAATGCACAAGTCGCAATCGGTGGCAAGTTGGCGCCTCGTCCGAATTGGCCTTGAAGGTTCACCAATAACTTGTTCAATTGGGTGTTCTTTGTCCACTTCGTAGTAGAAGGATACCGCTGGTTAAACGATGCGAGTTAGATGGTTCTCGTAAGCTTGAAGAAGATTCACCGATTCCGTAGCAAACGGGTTTTCAAATAAGTCTTCATCTAACGTTGCATCGCTCGGTTTTGGTTTTGCTCATCAACCGCCGGTAGAACGGGTGCAAGAACTTGAGTAGATGTAGATGATGTTGATGGAGTTGGCATTGGTTTCGACCGTTGTAGATGCATCTTCGTTGGTGGTAGAGGATGATTTTGAGCGGTGCAATGAATGATGGTTTGATGCATTTGTCGAAGTTCCACCATAGTATTCATCGAACATTAACTCAAGAAATTTTCCCATTCTTGTTCTTTAGGATTTTCAAACGAAGTTGATTGAGTTTTGAGGTACGAGTCCCGAATCGATGTGTCCAGTAAGTCTGCTTCGGTTTAGTGCGGGTTCTAGAGCGAGTCTCTCGAAGCCATTTGTGAAAGTTCACAAACTTCACATTCATCGCTCCATGATTTTCTTTAGTCGTTATACACCTCAATGCCCTCGAGATATCTCGAATATCCAATGAAGATTCCAATATCACCTTTGCTTTCGCTTTTCCAAGATCTTCTCGCTATTCGTAGGATAGCACAAAGCGCCAAACACGCGAAAGTAAGAGATATTCGGTTTTCGTTGTTCACTATTTCATATGGGGTTTTATTGAATCTTGGATGGATTAGGATCGGTTCGAGTGAAACAAGCAAAGGGCAACAAAGATCACCATAGAAATAACGGTGCACAAGAATAAATTAGCATTGTGCGAGCAGCTCCACAAGAGTTCTATTTCTTCTTTCAACTACCCCATTCTCGTCGTGGAGTTCTAATAAATGATGTCCGATGCGTGATTCCAACATCTTCAAAATAAGCTCTTAACTCGATTAGTGAATTTCGTGCCGTTGTCCGTCTTACAACCCTCATCGGAGTTTGAAGAAGTACTTGAATTCTCTTCGTAAAGGTGATGATGATGCTCGGTGCTTCGCTCTTTGATCTCGTAAACTTAACCCATGTATATCTCGAATAATCATCGACGATAACAAGAATATAGTTTTTCCCATTAATGCTTTCAACTCTCACCACATAAGTCCATGTGCAACATATGCAACTTTGCTTCCGAACTAGGTACGGATTTGGGTTTATATGATGCTCTTTTGCTTTTTCCTTGTTCGCATGATGGACATAGGTGATCCTTGGTGTATTTGAACTTTGGAAGTCCATTGACGATGTTGTCTTTGGCAAGATTGTTGATGGTGTCAAAATTGAGATGGGATAACCGCTCGCGCCACAACCAGATCGTGTTCCGTATGCTCGTGTCATAAGACATATTGGTGATGAAGAGGCCATTTGTTGATGTCGATAGCATACAAGTTTGTATCACGATTCCCGCTAAGAGATCAGTGCCATCCAAGTTTCTAACGGCAAGCATTTTCCTAAAAGCAACCTCTAAATCAGATCACGAATCGCCTCGATCGAGAACAAATTGTGTCCCAACCTTCGACATAGTAAACCCGAGTGATCAAATAATTTCCAAAAGGTAGATCTCCATAACCCATGATAGTCGCTACATGATCATTTCCAAACGCACGGCTCCCATGAATTTCCGCATAAAATTGATCGCCAGCCTTCAGATTCCGGCCATGTGCTTGGAGCAACCCGAGTCGACGATCCAAAGACAAATTTCGATAACCCGCCACATGTAAAAGAATATTGTGGAAACCGCTTGGATTTAGGTTCCTTGGGTTAGAGGTAAAACCTTATCACACTCGTAGAGGTTTTCATGGGATTCGGTTTATCACTCATTGTACCATTCGAGTGTGAAAGTTCTACCTGGGTTTCCAAATATCATCCCTAAAGTATACACGTTGGTTTCGTCAAGAGTGTAAAGCCTAAGTTTTGCAACTAGTCTTCCTACCGCTTAGCGTAATTACTTTTGGGACGCTCTTCTTAACAGCTTATCATTCACATTCTTAGAAACACAATCATCTTGAACATTTAAAGATTTCTTGCAAGTTAAACAAAGAGATTCAACACATTCATTAGACTTAGCAAGTTTCACGTATTCAAGACATTCAGATGAAATGTCTTTCTTATTCAAATGTTGTAAATTCTAGGGTGTTCTTCTACTTTCTTCTCTTTATTCAAGCTACTAATCCTAGAGGCAATGAGACTCTATTGTTCCTTGTATTGCTCTTAGGCTTTAGTCTCGCTGCTCCTAGTGGTGCTTTCTAGTCCCGTAGAAGGTGAGGCACACGATTAGGATTAACATTTTATGAAGGGAGTGGTTTCACCTATCCTAGTCTCTTTAGATGCGGAGGAAGATGCATTAGTGGTACTCATCTTAAAAAGGCCAAAGCTAAAACTTTGGTTTCTCGATAACCGCTTTTCCCTTATCAACATTTTGTTTAGACAAGACAGTGGAGGACTGGTTTTGATGAAACATTTTCTCATTGACTTTTGGAGGAGGCAAAGAAATGTATATTTTGGTTTTGAAATCGGTTTGAGAACATTTGCTTTCTCCGCAATCAATGGTTTTGTAAGCACGCTTCCATCGCTTTTCCTTTTGACTTTCCAATGAGCCTCAAAAGATCATTTTTAGCTTTCATGTCATTGTAGGCGCTACCATACGACAATTTGTCATACTTGCATTCCTCGCTTTTCGATCGTTGTTTAAAATATGAGATATTTTCTTTTCAAGTTTCATAAGAGCTTTTCATATTTTGAAACAATTTCGAGGTCTCGTGATCGAGTCTTTCATGATCTTCAATGTAATATGTTTGTAAAATAATGGACATAATATCGTGAGTCGTAACATCTTCGGAGAGAGAGTCATTAAACTTTTCCAAAACTTTGATGTGTTCAACACTTTCATTAGCTTGCTTTACTGTGGATTTATGGTCCTCGACAAAGTCATTGTTTCTTTCAAAACGCTTGTTCAAATGAATTACTCTTGCAATCGATGTTATTCAAATTGAGGGGCAATTTGAGTTTCAAAAACTTTTTGTTCATTATCAAAACTATTAAACCGTATGTTTCTAATATTGGTTTTAGTTTTAACTGTCTTCGAAGATCTCGCAATTTTGTTTTCACATTTTCCAAAATACTTAG
Source organism: Chrysanthemum lavandulifolium (assembly GCA_022545495.1). Taxonomy (NCBI): domain Eukaryota; kingdom Viridiplantae; phylum Streptophyta; class Magnoliopsida; order Asterales; family Asteraceae; genus Chrysanthemum; species Chrysanthemum lavandulifolium. Next base: position 176,486,274 of record CM040242.1, on the reverse strand, counting down.
GCTCACTTGTGTTAAAAGGATTGTTTGAAGAAATTTGTTCAATGTTCGAAAGAGAATTGGAGACAACAATCGGTTTTGAAACCGATTTTGAAACCTGTGTTGACACTTTGTTTGAAACACTTTTCGTGGTGGAAAACTTTGATTGTCCTTTTGAGAAACAAAAGGAAGAACATTAATTTGGTTCCATTTGTTATAATCAATCGGTTTCATTTCGGATATTTTTGTTTCATTTTAGATCTACTCTCCTCGGATAGTTCCAACGCTTTCAAGAGAATCATGCACAATTATAGGTTCATGCAAAGGTTTTCCATTATGCAACACATTTCGTGATTTCCGAGCTTTCGAGAAACGAAGAAGCGGTCATTACCAGTGCCATCTTATGAAGTATGAAAACATGGATTTACTTGGTTAGAAAGCATCTTGTTTGATTTAATAATGACCCGTTGTAAGAAGCAAATTGTCCAATGTTTTGATTTTTTCCGCTTTATCAAGAATATCATCAAGAAGAGAATCTTCTCGCTTTGAAAAATCAAGAATCAACTGCTTTTCTTTTCAAGATCGAAAAAAGGCTTTTGTTTAGAAAGTTGGTCATTTAGATCGTAAATTTCCTTGTTTAAAGATTTGATTTTCAAATTCGATTCACATCAAGTGTATCGTATTTGAGTTGCAATTGTTTTTCTTAAAATGTAATCTCGATAACCAATTTCTAATTCGACATTTTGTTTGTATGAAATTCATAGGCTTTGGCATGCTCCTTGTAACCTCAAGCTCGCCGGTCAATTTAGCATTCGCGGCCTTAACTTCGCGATTGAGCGCTCTAACTTTCTCAACTTCAATGCCACATTGATTGATTAATGATTCAACATAAGCACGTGTTTCCTCATCGCCTCAAGATTTTGCGCCACACGCCTCCACTAGGATCCACATCCGGAGTCTCGAGTTAGTATTGCTACAACTCGATTGTCCGTATGTATCATAAGTAGGTGCAAGCGCCACACGTCGCTCGTCATGAGTAAACACATCAAATATGACATTGTTATAGCATGGATCAATGATTGGTACCTCGATATGGTATTACGCGTCATATGTGGAGGTGAGTCACTCAAGGTCGATTTCTAGCTTCCTCAAGATTTGCCATGAAGATGCAGTCAGACACTTCCTCGAGGTCTTCCAAATCATCCAAAATAGCCATAAAGTCATGTTCCTCAAGACTCAACTGAATCAATAGGCCTTTGTACCAACAGATTTCAAGATACTCAAGATCGTTCTTGTTCGGCTTAAGGACAATTCTTGCCATGTGACCCATTCCTTGACAGTTATAACACTTAACTGACACTCGATTCACATTTCCATGATTCCCAACGATCGAGCCGCAACATTCCGATTCTCGACACCATCGCTTATTCCCAACATTCTGCTCCTCATCCGACACTTCGATTCGAACCGCTCGACACCATGCGAATCCAAGAGTATATCCTCGCCGATTCCCAATAACTCCAACCATTTGACCTTGATTACCCATATTCACACCCGGCCGTGCAATTTGCCTGCTATGCAGTGTTTGATGATATCCTTTGGTTGTTGTTAGTAGTGTGAATAGTGACTTTGATTACTTGACCCAAGAGAGAAATTATTTGGGTCATAGGGTCTTCTTGATCGATTCGAGATCGCTGATTCCTTGTTCCCTGTATTGTTGATCCGATAGAATTGTTGTTGTGGTTGTGGAATGTATTGTCGCAAGTTGTTGTTGTTGGAAGATGATGAAGCTTGTTTGTGTAGTCACCGGAGGTTGAGTCTTTGCAATGAGTGCCAATGGATCATGATTCTTTGCTAATTTTTCTTGCCCGACTTCATTAGCTTCACTTGGTTGTGTTTGGAAAATCATTCGCTTGATCAAACTTCACCGATGAAGGTCTTTAGTTTGGTTGACAATAGTGACATATCGTCCCCATTCTTCCGTAGATTATTCAGAACTTGATGTTTTGAACGATAGTTCGGTGTCACTTGTTTCGATTAGCTCATTCATCAAAGTGCAAAACCTTCCATAGTAGGATTCAATGGATTCTCCGTGTAGATGTGAACTTTTCCCATTCAGCTAGCAACTTGTTCTCCATATCCCGATGACCAATTTCGTACTCATGACAAAGTCGCTCAACACGCTCCCACATATCGAAAGCGCTTCATAACCGCTCACCGCAAGAAAGATGTCTATTGGTAAACCCATTGATAATATGAATTGCCATGTCATCTCGCTTCGACTTGTTTTCGATCCTCCGCGGTGTATTCGATTCGTATTGAAGATTTAGAAGATGGTGCGTGGGAGGTGTTGCATCGTGATTTCCGTGTACATTAACTTGTCGAGGTGGAAGGGTCCATCCCGAATAGATTTAATCATGAGTTTGCCATTAGGTTTGGTCTTGATGTAACGAAGCATTCGACTTGTCCATTGAAGATAACCACCTTTTTCCAACATAGGAGGTCGGTTTTCGGCACCGGCTGCATGAATGTCTTGTTGAGTAGCCATTGATGAAGGTACGATCCGATAAAGTTGATGTAGGATCGATTCAACGATAAAGGAGTTGTGGTTGATGATGATTAAGCTCATTGAGGTTTTTCCGAAAGTCGCATCAGAAACTCGGTTCTTAAAAATTTTCGCCCAAAATTTGAAATTCACTATAAAATCAATTCTAAGGACATATGAAAATTTTGAGTTATGACAATTTTGACGCTAAATTTGACCGAAAATTTTGAATTTAGGCCCAAAATTTGAATTTTGACCAAAATTTTCACAGCTAAACCAAAATTTGAATCTCGCGTAAAATTGAACGCTTAGTCTCCTCAAAATTTAAATTTTACTCAACTTTATGCTAAGAAAGAAGAGCTTAGGCGAGAAACACAAGTTACGAGTAGAAACTTAGGCGTAGGATCTTATGCGTAGGATCTTAGGCGAGGATTCCTTAGGCGAGGATCTTGGCGCGAGGTTTAAAGTTACGAGTAGAAAAGTTATGCGTAAGATTTAGCTTATGCGAAGAAAACTTAGGCGTAAGAAAAATGCTTATGCAGAAGTATTCTCACGCGTAAGTCGAAACTTATGCGTAAGATTAGGTTTTGCCCAAAATCCTTTACACTATCACAAAGGTAAGAGATATCCACAAGTCGAAGTGTTCCACACACTTATCCAATCGAGGAAGCATCGAGTCACCGTTATAGCTCAAGAAACCGCACCAAAAGTTACGAGTAGAACCTTATGAGTAGTCGACTTTCTTACTGAGTAGAACTAGGGTTTTGACCTACTCGTAAAAATTTCCAATGATTCAAACAATTTCACTTGCACGTATATCCTTAAAACACTCGAATAACCCAAAAATGTTGACCTTTTCACCCAAAGTGCCTAGAAAAGTTACTTAGTAGAAATGACCAAAGAACCAAAACGAGCTCAAACTTAACTAAAACGCCAGAAGCTCGAACTTTTGCAAAAACTCGAAACTTTAGCACCAAATAAACCTTAAACCATTAAGAATCTTGAATTTTGAGTGCAAAATTAAAGCTTTAAGCGTGAAACTTTGAGAACTAAACTACGCCAGATACTACACAAACAAAACTTCAACCAAACACTCCTAAACCATTGTTAGCGATTGATACCAATTGTAGGACCTAAGATATATCAACCTTATCACTTTACCAAGCAAACCCAACACGATACAAGTATACCCACGAAACAAACACAAACAAAGCTTAGAAATAAGATGAGAAAGATGGTGACTTGAAGATATAAATTGTATGTGAGAGGATAAGATAAACACAATATGTTGTATATTCAATAAAGAAAAAACACACACACACACTTTCAAGCACACCCCTAAAATGACCATTCGAGGGTATTTATAGTACAAGACACATGTTGCCCTAAAGGCTTTCCATGGGCTTGGCTTGGGCTTCGTGACTTGGGTTCGACATGGGTTACACGCCATTATTCAATACTAGCTTAACTAAACTAAAGCCCATTTAGCTTAGTCCAATCCACGAGCCCGCTGACTATTCTAGCACGATATCTAACACGAGTTACAAAGTTCCTAATCGTGAACGACCATCACTTTTGATAAAACTATTATACAATGTTTTGAACTCAATATTTTTATTTGGGAAAAAGATATACAGAGAAACAAATTCGTATAAGATGTTAAAAATTCATTTAATCATAAAATGGGATCAAGATATTGAAGGCTATGGTCATAAACTTATAAAAGAATTAGTGATGACAATGTGCTGTGGTTGTGTCCTCGTTAACAACTGAGAGATATTTGAACCCCATCTCGATGTGTTTATTTAATCGTGGAGAAGTTCAATCATAACCCATAGAAGTTTATTAAACGGTTTAGTTGTTTCGACATGTTTAGACTCGAATAATAATTAAGATATACATTGTAAATACCAAGGTTGTAAAAGTTTATTAAATGATTTAAGATCATTCGAGACAAAGATTATTTACATACCAGTGGATTCATCTCCACCATCCATTTTTATTTGATCTAATGGATGAGATTAATCACAACATTTTAAAAACCCACTTTCATCCTCTTTTTTAAATATTAATAACTTTCAAACCGTTAATCGTTAAGCGGAAAAAATATCATTATGATTTAACATTTAATTATCTTTCTATGATAGCACTTTGATATACTTTCGACAAAAAAAGAAAATTTCGTATTTTTCATGTTTTTAAGGTATTTTGTTTTTTACGCTATCGAAATTGCATTAAAAATCATATATAATAAAACACTAATTTGAATATCACATGTGATATTAGTGTTATATCTAGGATGAGCACGGTACCGTCCCGCATCGATCCTGCATCGAATAGTGGTACCAATTTTTCCCGAGCATAAATTAGTGGTACCGCACTGCATCGAACGGATTCGAGATATCGGTATCGGTATCGGTGCATCGGTACGGAAATCGGGTTTTTCCGCTTTACGGAATTTCCCGATTTGGTACCGGTCCCGCATCAATTAGTGGTCCCGATTTTTTTCACCTTATTTCGTAGTCCCTGCACTGCATCAGTATTTCAAGAATCGGTACTGCTTTCAGACGGCACCAGACGGCACGGTTCCGTTCGGTTCCGGATTCGTTCGAATGCTCATCCCTAGTTATATCATATATGATATTAGTGTTATATCATATATGATATGTAATATCACATGTGATATTAGTGTAATATCACATATCATATATGATTTTTTCACGCAAATTTCAAGTAACGTAAAAAGATTTAAAACGGAAAAATCAAATTTTTTTCTTTTTTCAAAAGTATATCAAAGTGCCCATCTATAGAAAGATAATTAAATGCTCTTCATGACGGTGTAAATATTTTCACTTAACGATTAACCGGTTTAAGAGATATTTAAATTATAAAAATAGGTGAAATAATAAACGCTTAATCTCATCCAAAGATTTCTTTTAGACGATGGTGGAGATGAGTCCGTTGGTATGTAAGAAAAGTTTCAGATGAAAATAACTCTTCATATATTGTAAATACCAAGGTTGTAAAAGTCGCATGCTAATGAGCGGCTAGGTTATCATAATCGATGTGAGTAAACACGTGGAAACCTCGCTTATTTGAACATTGAATGATGTCAGGTATTTATACTACCCTAACTATTTTACCTAGCAATATAGGATGGAGCGAGTCGAACTCTTCTTAGCCAAGGTTATAGCGCCATCCATGTGGGGATAATATCTAGCAACATTGTTTTGAAACCCGGTCGACCCGCCGTTAGACGGCCGGACCGTTCCGCAAAGATATGGGTTAAAAACCCGGTTTCTAAACCGGTCGACCGTTAGACCCATTGGGTTTGAGTGACCCGGTCAACCCTGCTCAAACCCGGTCGGGTTTGTTTTTTTTAATTTTTTAATAAAACCGGTTGACTCGCCCGTGGTTGAACCGTCGACCCGTTATTTTTATTTTTATTTTTAAATGAAAAGTCGGGTTGACCAGCGGCCGAACTCGGCCGACCGGTGACTCGATCGGTCGATTATAAACCCGGTTTTAAATATTGTCTTGCAAAATACGGGTTAGGCGGCTTAAGTATGGTCCTTGTACAAACCTGTTGATAGAAGAATTTTTGAATGCTTACCTTCTTCGCTTGTCCGGTTTGCATCAGTGTCTTTCGGACACGTGTGGCATCCGTTTTCGTACGTGTCCTTCTGACATATACGCCTAGTGATCAAAGTTGGGGCTCACATGTTAATTTCATATTTAATGTCAAAGCGTAGCACATCTGGTTTATGAGAGGATGATTTTGTGAGTATGATGATGTTTGTCTTTAGAGCACGCCACTTAATCAAATGTACCATAACTCAACATTTTATTTCACATGTTAATTTTAAGCGAGACATGTGACCAGTCATCGTTATTTGTAAGCGAAAAGTAATTCATATGATAAACACTCAAGATAATAATATGACTCCTAATCAATAACAAACATAACACCGTTTAAATCAAAACGAATTAACCAAATAAAAAGAATAACATTCTCAATTGGGACGGGGTTCACTTCCTTTTACAAGATATAAATTATGCTAGTCAAATATGTGATAACATGTCAACTCTAAAATTGCGATGGTAGGCTTATGAGCTTTTAACAAGGGCAAAGTTTATATGATAAAAACGAAAACAAATCTAATTAGGGTCACTTGGGTTGACTCGAACCCAATAAAAAATATTTTCAACTTGATACCCGAACCCTATTTGGTATTCGTTGAGTTGATTAACTAGTAACCCGACCGAATAGTCTTATTTTGATCGGGTTAGGTCCGGTCGAGATCGAGTCGTTGAGTTTTAGGACACTCAAATTTGTAACCACAACTTGTCCATAGGCAATTACTCATTGGAAAATACACAAAAATAATTGAACAACAAATGGGTAAAGTCATGGGTATATATTCACCCTCACGACACCCACATTAACTCACCCACCAATAATAACGATATATGTATTTGGGTAATACATTTACCCACCAAATTACCCACAAAATATAGCCGCCATAACTCACGATGCGGGTAATCCGTGAGGAATGTTTTACGCCAGCTATTTACCCATATTGCACACCACATATATTTATGTGGCTATTTGTGGGTAAATCCATGGAAATTCGAGGAAATAAAATCGACTGAAAGTCACCGATCGGGTAATGTGGGTATTGTGGTAAATGCCTCCAAAGGATGGGTGTGGGTAATTGTCACGGGTATTCCATCGATTCTTCAGTGAAATAGCCCATATTTTCGGTTTCTATTATGGTAGAAGTATGATTTGTCCACACTTCGGTGCGCTTGTTAAAAGTAGATGTGAGAAGAAGATGGGCACATGCAGCAGAAGTAATAACTCATCGCCAACGCTATTAAAGAAGCATTGAAAAAAATGATTTTCTTAAAAATAGCAAAGCTCACCGCTCTTTCGCCAAACGAACACTAAAATAAAAAGCTCCGCTACCAAACATGATTTGTCTACACTTCGAAAGTGTGTTTGTTAAAAGTAGCAGTAGAAGATTGGTCAGACCAAGAGCCACAACTCACCGCCTCAACGCTTCTTAATTGAAAAATAGTTTTTCTAGAAAATAGCAAAGCTCACCGCTTCTTTCGCCAAACGAACACTAAAAATCAAAAGTTCATTGCTCACCGCCACGCATCAAAAGTCTGCCGAAATATAGCCTTCATATCCTTCATACTTCGCTTAGACGAGATTGAGTATTGTTGTTGTTGATAATCAAAAGTAACGTACTAAAATCGTCTAACTGATATAAAACTATTAGCTTTATGATGCAAACCTGATCGAATAGTTTTTCTCCAAATTCAAGATCGTAAGACCTAGTTAAAATTTAGTTTACACATCATAGTGTTAGTCTATAACAATGGTGATCCCAAATTCAGTTTATAATACCACTAGGCTGTAGGTTAACTTCGAGTTCAATTTTGCCAAAGACTTGAGACAAATAAGACAATGATGATGAAAAGTTTGCCAGCCCAATGACCCATTGAATTGCTTGGAAGTAGTTTACTTTGTACTTAAACCCAATATATATATGATTACAGAAAATACCCAACAGGCTCATATTGTGTATCTCTAATTTCTATATCTATTTAATATATAAGGTTAGTTATGGGGTTAGTGGTGCTTGTTTTCTGATTAGGATAGTTTAACACTTGGTTAATGACTTAAAGATCTGGTATTAAAGCCCATTAAAATGTATGTAAAGCCCACCTGACTTAAAAGAAGACATCTTAGTACATGTTAACATATCAAACTATCAAAGTTTAATGAATGAGGGTTATTTTTACATACAAAATTTTTTCACATATCAAATGACTCATCTTCATCATTCATATAAAAAAAATCAATGATCGAGATTAAAAGTATTTTATTATTTCACATATTTTTATAATTTAAATATCTCTTATACCGTTAATTGTTAAACGAAAATATTTACACAATGGAACGAGCATTTAATTATTTTTTTATAGATGGGCACTATGATATACTTTCAAAAAGAAAAAAATTAGTTTTTCACCTTTTTTCAAGTTTTCGCTTTTTTAATGCTATCGAATTTGCATGAAAAATCATATATGATTTAACACTAATTTGAATATGACATATGATATTAGTGTTAAACCATATATGATATGTAATATCATGTGATATGATATGTATATTCATGTGATTTTACACTAATATCACATGTGATATTACATATCATATATGATTTAACACTAATATCACATGTGATATTCAAATTAGTGTTTAATCATGTTGGGTTCAAGAATACCCAAACCCTTAATCTAGGATTTGAATAGAAAATAGCCAAGTATTTAATCCGTTAACACAAACAGTCACCGAAAGTGCATAGTCTCTCAAAGGAGTCGCCTTCGAGGATACTCAAGAAGTGGCAAAGAAGAAGTCTCCACCCGCAAGCGGAACTTAAAGGGTGAAGATCGAGTCAAGAAGAAGATGATGGATTCATGAGTGATGACAATAACTCACCGAATCCCTAAGATTCCTCTCCAACTTCTTACATCAAGACAAATCAAGTAGAAGACCAAGAAAGAAAGGACAAGGCGGAAAGGTTGAATCGATAAGACGAAGTCCTTATCAACCAAAGTCAACTTTCCCGAATGGCAAAGATCGTGCCTCGGTCATCACCGAACTTAGGAAAGTAGTCTTGTCTCTTACCTAGAATAGTCTTTAGAACAGAGACAAAATACATATGTATTTTGTCTTCGATGATGTCGCTTGTCACTTAGGAAAGAGTCAAATATCATACATGTATAAATAGATAAGAGATGGAGGAAAAGGTTGTTTGTGAATTGTAAAACACATACACGCAAGCCATCTTTTCACCTCCAAATACAACTTAGTTCCCGAGATAGCTCAAATGAGTTTAAGAGTTATGCTCGAGACTTAGCCTCGAGCTTAGAGAGAATCACCCAACTTTGTCATTTCAATCCCAAGTACTATTCGCAAGTACTGGGTAACGATTCTTTTGTTGAATTATTTCTAATAAGAATATGATGTTGAAAATTGCTTAGCGTGTTTTCTTTATGTTAATTTCACCATAGTTCACTTTTAACTTGTTTTATAAACTTAAACTGCTTTTAAACGAGCAGTGAACGGGGAACAACAAGTGGTATCGTAGCAAGGCTAATTATAAAACCTCGCTTTTTAGGCCGCTCTAAAAGTTTTTAAATTAGGATCCTAAATGGCTGAAATTGATGTACCCCAACTAGTCGATAAAAGGGTGGAGCTTATTCAATTTGTTGCCCCTCAGACTTGAAGTTGGCAAATTCAACAAATGGAAAAAGCGAATGCTTTGTTATTTGATTGGGATGGAACCTTATTATGTCAAGTGCATAAATGAAGGTCCATTTGTCCCAAAGATCAAGGGTTGCCAAACCACGAAGCTCGGGACCTGTGGATGAAAGGAGAGTGGTCAACCAGACCAAAGACTCAAAAGTATCATAATATCTTGTCTTCCCGATTTTATGGAGTCTATATAGGTCAGTAGTGCGCTAAGCAAACCTGGGATGACCTAGTTCATAGTCATGAAGGACCATCCGATACCAAGGAAAACAGTGGATAATGGACCGAAACTCGAAAGTATAACACCTTCTGTGGCTAAGGACTCGAAACTCTCTCAAACTTACACCGTATACAAAACTCTTTAAATGAACTTTCAAATGATGGTGTTGTTGTCTAAGCATGAAATCAATGTTGGTTTTGTAAAAGCCTCCCCGAGAAGTGGTTGAATTTCTCTCGTGGACCCGTGAATGCTAATCATATCCAAAATCTTGAGCTTCGGAATTTATGGAATTTGTCTATGAGGAAAACCTCATCAATGACGATACCGACTTAAAGAAGTCTCGAAGTCAAGAAGTCCCGACCACTCACTCATCACCAATATCAACCGCTTTTCTAACAATGTAGTTCAAGATTTCCAAGAAAACTCGGATGATGACCGGGATGAGTGATCAAGTGAGGAGTACCTAAGTGACTCGAATGTCGAATTTCAGAAAGGGCACTCGCTAACTCTCGAAGGTTTATAAAAAGAAACAAAGGTTTTCAACCGCTAAAGCAATCAAGACACCGAATGCTACAAGTGTCATAAAAGAGGCCTTTTGCAAAAGACTGCTTTTCAAAACAACTTCGAACCCTCTTACAAACCGCCGTGGATCTAATCGGTCTTGTGCTTTAGCAAATTTCAACCAAAATCTACCACCCATCAAAATGTTCAAAACAACTGATCTTAACAAAACCGCTGATTATGAAGCTAAGTATAAGAAAGCAAAAGCTAAGCTTGCATCGCTGAGGCCCCCCTAAACAACAAAAATGTTCAATCTGCGGTGGTAAGAACAAAGGCCTTGTTGTCAAACCTTTGATCGATGAAGAGCCAATCTCATCGGATGATGAAATGGTACATGTCGCGTTTCTAATGGCTCTCTGAAGAAGACAAGCTAGTCATGGGAAGAATCATGTTAGAACGGGAATGGGTCAACATCACAATGAAGAAGGTAAACACTTTACTTTCTATAATTAAGATATACATTGTAAATACCAAGGTTGTAAAGTTTATTAAATGATTTAAGATCGTTTGAGGACAAAGATTATTCATACTAGGGGATCTCTCTCAATCCATTTTTATTTGATCAATGGATGAGATTAATCACACATTTTAAAAACCGCTTTCATCCTCTTTTTAAATATTAATAACTTTCAAACCGTTAATGTCGTTAAGCGGAAAAAATATCATTAAGCGAACATTTAATTATCTTTCTATAGATAGGCACTTTGATATACTTTCGACAAAAAAGAAAATTTCGTATTTTCATGTTTTTTAAAGTATTTTGTTTTTACGTTCTTGAAATTTGCATTAAAAATCATATATAATAAAACACTAATTTGAATATCACATGTGATATTAGTGTTATATCTGGGATGAAACACGTACCGGGGTCCCGTCACGATCCGTACGAATAGTGGTCCAATTTTTCCGGCATAAATTAGTGGTGCCGTGCCGTCTCGAGCGGGATTCGGATATCGGTGCCGTTATCGGTGCCGATACTTAATCGGGTTTTTCAGCTTTTCGGAAATTTCCGATTTGGTACGATCCGTCATAGAATTAGTGGTCGATTTTTTTTCACATTTACCCGTAGTCACCGTACCGTCTTCAGTATTTCAAGAATCGATGCTTAGTTTGATCTGTGCAGTGCAGTGCGGTTCCGATTCAGTTCGATTCGGTTCGAAATGCTCATCCCTAGTTATATCATATATGATATTGGTGTTATGTCGTATATGATATGTAATATCACATGTGATATTAGTGTAATATACATATCATGTGATTTTTCATACGAATTTCAAATGGCGTAAAAAATGACGTGAAAAATCAAATTTTTTCTTTTTTCAAAGTATATCAAAGTCCCATCTATGAAGATAATTAAATGCTTTCTTGTGACAGTTGTAAATATTTTCCTTAACGATTAGCGGTTTAAGAGATATTTAAATTATAAAAAATAGGTGAAATAATAAAATCTTTTAATCTCATCCGGTGATTTCTTTTAGATGGATGGTGGAGATGAGTCCGATTGGTATGTAAGAAAAGTTTGGTATGTAAAATAAGCTCTCTTGTATATTGTAAATACCAAGGTTGTAAAAGTCGTATCGCTGTAGTCGAGCGGACTGGTTATCATAATCGATGTGAGTAAATACGTGGAAACTCGGTTATTTGAACATTGAATGATGTTAGGAGTATTTATCTACACTAACTATTTTACAAGCAATATAGGATGGGCGAGCGAACTCTTCTTAGCCAGGTTATAGGCGTCGGTCCATGTGAGGATAATCTAGCAACATTGTTTTGAAACCCGAGTCGACGGCGGGTTAGCCGGTCGGACGGTTCGGGAAAAAGATATGGGTTAAAAAACGGGTTTCTAAAGCGGGTTGACGTTAGACCAGCCGGGTTTGCGTGACAAGGTCAGACGGTTCTCGCTCGATCGGGTTGTTTTTTAATTTTTTAATAAAACCGGGTTGACTCGGCCGGTGGTTGAGCCGAGTTGACGGGGTTATTTTATTTTTATTTTAAATGAAAAGCGGGTTGGCCGTGATGAACGGTCGACCAATGACTCGCCGGGTCGATTATAAACCCGTTTTTAAATATTGTCTTGCAAAATACGGGTTAGGCGGCTTAGTATAGTCCTTTGTATTGCTGATAGAAGAATTTTTGAATGCTTACCTTCTTGATTGTCCGGTTTCGTACCGATCTCTTCGGACACGTGTGGCATCTGTCTTCCGATGCGTCCTTGGACATATCGCCTAGTGATCAAAGTTGGGGCTCACATGTTAATTTCATATTTAATGTCAAAAGCGTAGCACATCTGGTTTATGAGAGGATGATTTTGTGAGTATGATGATGTTTGTCTTTAGAGCACATACTTAATCAAATGTACCATAACTCAACATTTTATTTCACATGTTAATTTTAAGCGAGACATGTGACCAGTCATCGTTATTTATGGCGAAGTAATTCATATGATAAACACTCAAGATAATAATATGACTCTAATCAATAACAAACATAACACCGTTTAAATCAAACGAATTAACCAAATAAAAAGAATAACATTCTCAATTGGGACGGGGTTCACTTCCTTTTACAAGATATAAATTATGCTAGTCAAATATGTGATAACATGTCAACTCTAAAATTGCGATGGTAGGCATGAGCTTTTAACAAGGGCAAAGTTTATATGATAAAAGCGAAAAACAAATCTAATTAGGGTCACTTGGGTTGACTCGAACCGAATAAGCAAAATATTTTGAACGATCCTACTATTTGGTATTCGGTTGAGTTGACTAACTAGTAACCCGGCCGAATAGTCTTATTTTGGATCGGGTTAAGGTCGGGTCGAGATCGAGTCGAGGTTGAGTTTTAGGACACTCAAATTTGTAACCACAACTTGTCCATAGGCAATTACTCATTGGAAAATACACACAAAATAATTGAACAACAAAATGGGTAAAGTCATGGGTATATATTCACCCACGACACCATTAACTCGCCACCAATAATAACGATATATGTATTGTTGGGTAAATACATTTACCCAAATTACCACAAAATATAGCCGCCATAACTCACGATGTGGGTGTCCAGTGAGGAATGTTTTGCGCGATTATTTACCGCATATTACACACCACATATATTTATGTGGCTATTTGTGGGTAAATCCATGGAAATTCGAGGAAATAAAATCGACTCAGAAAGTCAACGATCGTGGGTAGCAATTGGGTATTAAGTGGGTAAATGCCCTCAAAGGATGGGTGTGGGTAGTGTCATGGGTATTCCATGATTCTTGTAGTGAGCAGTCTCCATATTTCGGGGTTTATTATGGTAGAAGTATGATTTCTACACTTGGTGCGTTTGTTAAAAGTAGATGTGAAAGCGTTAGCGGTGGGGCGTGAAGCGATAGCCCAACATTATTCGCTCTTTATTAAAAAGCATTGAAAAAATGAGCTCTTAAAAATAGCAAAGCTAAGTTCTTTCATAAACCAACACTAAAAATAAAAAAGCTCCATAAAACATGATTTGTCTACACTTGAGTGTGTTTGTTAAAAAGTAGCGATGAAATTTGTAGCGATTAGGTTGTGACAGAGTGCCACACTCACTTTAACATATTAATTGAAAAAATAGTTTTCTAGAAAATAAGCAATTCTACATTCTTTTCTTAAAGCGAACCACTAAAAATCAAAAGTTCATTGCTTCCTTCTTATCAAAAGCTCCGCTGAAATATAGCCTTCATATCCTTCATACTTGGCAGGCGAGATTGAGTATTGTTGTTCTTGATAATCAAAAGTAACGTACTAAAATCGTCTAACTGATATAAAACTATTAGCTTTATGATGCAAACCTGATCGAATAGTTTTCTCAAATTCAAGATCGTAAGACCTAGTTAAAATTTAGTTTACATCATAGTGTTAGTCTATAACAATGGTGATCCCAAATTCAGTTTATAATACCACTAGGCTGTAGGTTAACTTCGAGGTTCAATTTTGCCAAAGACTTGAGACAAATAAGACAATGATGATGAAAAAGTTTGCCAATGACCCATTGAATTGCTTGGAAGTAGTTTACTTTGTACTTAAACCCAATATATATGATTACAGAAAAATACCCAACAGGCTCATATTGTGTATCTCTAATTCTCTATATCTATTTAATATATAAGGTTAGTTATGGGGTTAGTGGTGCTTGTTTTCTGATTAGGATAGTTTAACACTTGGTTTATGACTTAAAGATCTGGTATTAAAGCCCATTAAAATGTATGTAAAGCCCACCTGACTTAAAGAAGACATCTTAGTACATGTTAACATATCAAACTATCAAAGTTTAATGAATGAGGTTATTTTTACATACAAAATTTTTTCACATATCAAATGACTCATCTTCATCATTCATATAAAATCAATGATCGATTAAAAGTATTTTATTATTTATATTTTTATAATTTAAATATCCATCTAAGTTAATTGTTAAATATTTCTGGCGGTCGGAACGAGCATTTAATTATTTTTTATAGATGGGCACTATGATATACTTCGAAAAAAAAAAAAATTAGTTTTTCACCTTTTTTCAAGTTTTCGTTTTTACGTTCTTGAAATTTGCATGAAAATCATATATGATTTAACACTAATTTGAATATGACATATGATATTAGTGTTAAACCATATATGATATGTAATATCACATGTGATATGATATGTATATCTATGATTTTACAATATCACATGTGATATTACATATCATATATGATTTAACACTAATAATGTGATATTCAAATTAGTGTTTAATCATGTTGGGTTCGATAAATACCCAAACCCTTAATCTAGGATTTGAATGAAAATAGCCAAGTATTTAATCCGTTAACACAAGCGGTCATTTGAGTGCATAGTCTCGGTGAGTCGTCTTCGAGGATACTTTCGATGAAGTGGCGAAGAAGAAGTCTCCTTTCGGTGGGCTGGGCTTAAGGGTGAGGTCAAGAAGATGATGGATTGGTGGTGATGACAATAACTCATTTGAATCCTAATCCTCTCCAACTTCTTACTGCGAACAAGCTGAAGTAGAGGCGAAGAAAAGAGACAAGGCGGAAAGGTTGAATCGAGATAAGGCAGAGTCCTTATCAGCCAAAGTCAACTTTCACTGAATGGCAAAAGATCGGGGCTCGGTGTCATCAGAACTTAGGAAAGTAGTCTTGTCTGCTACCAGAATAGTCTTTGTGCTGAGACAAAATACATATGTATTTTCTTACGCATGATGTCGGTTGTCAACTTGGGAAAGGTCGAATATCATACATGTATAAATAGCATAAGAGATGGGTGAAAAGGTTAAGCTTGTGAATTGTAAAACATACCGCATGACCATCTTTTCTCCTCCCACTCAACAGTTTCTGAGATGGCTCGGTGAGCTCTACAGAGTTATGCTCGAGACTTAGCACGAGGCTTGGGAGAATCACCCAACTTTGTCATTTCAATCCCAAGTACTATTCCATGAGTACTTGGGTAACGTATTCTTTGTTGAATTATTTCTAATAAGAATATGATGTTGAAAATTGTAGTGTGTTTTCTTTATGTTAATTTCGGTCATAGTTCACTTTTAACTTGTTTTATAAACTTAAAGCTGTTTTGCAGTAGTGAGCAGAGACAACAAGTGGTATCGAGCAAGCTAATTATAAAACTACGTTTTTAGGCCGCTCTAAAGTTTTAAATTAGGATCCTAAATGGTGAAATTGATGTACCCCACTGAGTCGATAAAAGGGTGGAGCTTATTCAATTTGTTGCCCTAGACTTGAAGTTGGCAAATTCAACAAATGGCAGCGAATGCTTTGCTATTTGATTGGGATGGAACCTTATTATGTCAAGTGCATAAATGAAGGTCCATTTGTCCCGAAGCTGGCGAAGGGTTGCCCAAACACGAGCTCGGTGGACCAAGGATGAAGAGTGAGGTGGTACCAGGACCCGAAGACTCGAAAAGTATCATAATATCTTGTCTTCTGACGATATTATAGAGTGCATTATAATTTGTGTCTTTGCTAAGCAAACACAGGATGACCTAGTTCATAGTCATGAAGGACCATCGATACCAAGGAAAAGCAGGATAATGGACACGAAGCTTGAGTATAATTTTCTTAGGACTAAGGACTAGAAACTCTCTCTCGAAACTTACACGGATACAAAACTCTTTTTAATGAACTTTCAAATGATGGTGTTAAGTTGTCTAAGCATGAAATCAATGTTGGTTTTGTAAGCAGTCTCTGATGGTTGAATTTCTCCGGGGACTCGGGGTCTTAATCATATCCAAAATCTTGAGCTTCACAGGGTATGGGAAAGGTAAATATGAGGAAAACCTCATCAACGAGCGATACGACTTAAGGGAAGTCTCGAAGTCAAAGTCACGACCACTACCTCATCACCAATAGCAAGCCTTTCTTTTCTAACAATGTGGTTCAAGATTTCCAAGAAAACTCGGATGATGAGCACGATGGTGATCAAGTGAGGAGTACTAAGTGACTGAATCTTGAATTTCGAGGAAGGGCACTCTCGCTAACTCTCGAAGGTTTATAAAAAGAAACAAAGGTTTTTCAGCTGCTAAAGGCGTGAAGACACTTGAATGCTACAAGTGTCATAAAGAGGCCTTTAAAAACATTTTCAAAACAACCACGAACCTGCCTACGGCAATCAGGGATCTAATCGGTCTTGAGGCTTTAGCAAATTTCAACAAAAATCTACCCGGTCTCATCAAAATGTTCCAAACAAGTCGATCTTAACAAAACCGTTGATTATGAAGCTAAGTATAAGAAAGCAAGCTAAGCTTACCTTGCTTGAGGCAGTCCTGGAAACAACAAAAATGTTCAATCATGGGGGTAAGAACAAAGGCCTTGTTCTTTGAAACCTTTAGCGGGATGAAGAGCCAATCTCATCGGATGATGAAATGGTACATGTCGATTGCTCTAATGGCTCTCCTAGAAGAAGACAAGCTAGGCTGTTGGGAAGAATCATGCTAGGAGCAGGGAATGGGTCAACATCACAATGAAGAGGTAAACACTTTACTTTCATGGATGATGACTACGATTGGCGATCTTATATGAATTATCTAAATGTTGACCTTAAGTTTGTAGAAGAGCAAAGGCGAATCTTTTTCTAAGTACAACAAGTTAAGTTTTGAATTGAACAAGTGTGGGGATGAATTGCTTATTTTAAAAACAAGCTAAGCTTGAGGTCACTTTACAAATTCAAACTCTTGAACTAGTTAAAAGAAATCGAGAATCTTCAAGATGAACTTAAAAGGCAAATGATATTCTTAATAGTTGAATGCTAAGAATCCGGGGTCTTTGATGTATGGGAGCCCCGATGGCGACGAAAGAGAGTCATAGGTGAAGATCATCTCACGACTCTCGGCAAAGCCCAGATCTCTAAGCCATTTGTGTGCGGCGGCATGATTACAAGTATGTTGGCTGATTCAAATTCCGTTGAATGGATTGAGCGAGTTAATCACGAGTAAGCTTCCAAACTTGATTACGGAAGGATTCTAGAGCACAGTCAAGCTCACAAGAGCATGCTTGGACTCCACGATGTGCCCGGTTGTCTTGAACACATCTACGAGTGCAGAGCGAATCTCAAGCACCGCTTCCACATGCGAAATCTCTTGAGGTCTTTGCTCAAGCTACGAGCTTACTCCACTACAATTCAATCCTCATTCACCAAAAGAAAGGTGCGGGCGTGGTAGAACTATCCTACAAAAACAAGCAAAACTAATCAACAAGAGTCTACTCCTGTGAGACTTCATCATCCTCTGTCCCAGTGGTGACCAAATCCGTGGCGGGTGAACTTGTGAGGAAGCTTCTTGAAAAAATGGAATCTATTGAAAAGGTCCTGAACCCGATCAAAGGAGACAAAGTCGGACTTCCTCAAGTTCCTCAAAGTCTAAGTCGACCTCCAAAACAAACAAAAGTGTGAAATGTGTCATTACACCACCGCATACCATGACAAGCACTATAGAATCCTTTTTGCATGATCGCAAAAGGCGATCCGAGGCTGCGAGATCATATACGGTATGTCGGTCAAGCAAAAACTATACCAAAGTTGGTCATCGGTATACTTCATCCTCAAAAGCTGCTCCAAAGAATGAAACAAACCTTTTCCTCTCTGCCTACCTGTGGGTTCAATGATCATCATCGAGATGATTGTCTCATGAATACATCTTTGTGATATATCACGGTAATCCGACTCATGAGACATCCCAACATGAGCGATTATCATTCATGCAAGGAGAAATTCGAAACAACCAGTCATGAGTCATCCTCGACCTCTAAATACAAAACACATGGTGCGCCTTGCACGCAACCCGCGACCATGAGTGATTGCAAATTTCAAAGAGACCTTGAGATCCAAGCCTACTAGTAAGTGGGTCACTGGAGAAACTAATTAGGTTTTACTATGCGAGAGACATGCCGGGAGCCTATTTGGCATCTAAGCGGTGGATGCTCAAAAGCATGGTGGTGTGAAGGAATATGCACTGAAGTATGTAAAGGAACCGGGGCCCAGGTAGTATTTGGTGATAACTCATCATGTCCCAGCTGAGGTTATGGTTCGATGGCGCAATGGAATAGTTTTCTCTAGAATAGCCTATGTCAGCGGTCTCAAATACAATCTCATCGATGTCGATCAACTATGTGATGCAAAATTCATTGTAAATTCAATGATAAACAAAGTACCATTTTAATGCCAACAAGGAAGTTGTGTTGATAGCTCAGGAGGAGATGATGTTTATGTGCTTGACATGTCACTCTCTCCCAGATGGAGCGTGTCTCTTTGCTAAAACCCACTGAAACTATCAATTGGGTATGGCATAAGAGACTTTCACACTTAAACTTCAAAAACCTCAACAACTTGCAAAAACAAAACAAGGTCCTTGGCTTACCATCACTTTGGTCTTTGCAAAAGACAAACCATGCTACACTTTGTGAAAAGGGTAAACACCACGAGCATCATTCAAAACCAAACAAAATTTCTCCATCAGCTGCCTTCGCCTCCTGCACATGGATCTCTTTGGACTGTGGGTCCGGATCAATCCAACATGAGAAGTATACACTTATAATTGATGATGAATTCTCAAGATACACTTGGGTATACTTTCTTTCCAAAAAGTCGATGGTGATACAATAATATTCATCGGGAAGATTGAAAACCAGAATGACATTCTTGTTAAACAAATCCGAGCCGACAATGGCAGGAGTTAAATCAAGAACTTGAGAGTTTACGTGATGAAAAGGAATTTCTCAAAATTTCTCATCTCCTTATACCCCCGAACAAAATGGGGTTCTTGAAAGGAAGCAGAACTCTCATTGAAATTGCCCTAGAACTATGTTAAATGGCTCGACCCTCTCAAAACATTTCTGGGCTGACGGTCAAAGCGCATGTTACCACTCAAAAGGGTTAATCATTGTCAAAGACATAATAAAACCCATATGAGATCTTGGTGAACTTCCGAGCATCAACTATTTTCATGTGTTCGGATGTCACGTGTTCATTCACAACCACAAGGATCATCTAGGCAAGTTTGATGCAAAAGGCGATGATGGATACTTTTTAGCTACTCAGCGATCTCCAAAGCCTTGAGGGTTTTTACACGACGAGACAACAAGTTGAGGAACCTTTCATGTCACCTTTGATGAAATCTTGAAAGCATCGAGTTCACTGACACCTGATGGAGGAAATAGGAATTGATAACTCATCAAGATATCCTCCTAATGGGTACAACAACGAACTCAATTCTCATATCAAGCGATCTTGACATCTCATATTATGTCTTTTACCACTACTGACCAACCATCAATGAGTTCATTGATAATCGATCTGTCCTCTTTGGGATAAGTAACAATGATCAAATGATCGGGATCTTGTAACTCATGATCCTCAACTGATCAAGACATCTCTACGGATGTTCTAAATGATTACTGTGGCTCTTGCACTTTTGAACTGCGCATCGAACTCCAGTGACATCATCAAGCTTTCGGATCCCGGACCACAAAGTAAGTGGACAAGATCTCGGGACATTAAACATAAGCATCATTGGTGAACCGCGATGGCATGCTCACTAGAAGCATGGCTGCTAGTCTAGCTATGACTTGACCAATGAATGTCTATCTTGATTACCTATCGGACATTGAACCCAAAAGTGTCATTGAAGCTACTAAAACACAATTTGGGTTCGGGCTATGCAAGAAAATTGCAGCAGTTTGATAAAAACAAGGTCATGACCTTGATCAAATGTCTCGGGATGTAGTAGTCATAGAGAATGAAGTGGGTTTCGGAAACAAAGCGGTAAGCAGGCGTCATTAAAACAGCAAGCCGGACTGTAGCGAAAGGTCTGATCCATGAAAAGCATTGACTATGATGAGACATTTGATCACATTGCAAGAATGGAAGCCATCAGGGATCTTCCTTGCATATGCAACATACATGAACTTGAGGTCTACCAAATGGATGTTAAAGTGCATTCTTAAATGGTGATCTCAAGGAAGATGTGTATGTTCGGAACCTCAGAGCTTTGAAGTAGTCCATTCCGACTATATGCAAAACGGCAAAGCCCTTTATGGACTTAAACAAGCTCCTAGGGCATGGTATGAAACTCTCTCGGCCTTTACGATACAAAACAAGTTTGTCGGAGGAAAGATAGACAACACCTTTGTTTGTCTATAGAACCAACAGAGATGTGATACTAGTCCAGTGTATGTTGATGATATCATCTTTGGCTAAAAACTACAAACTTTGCAAGCAGTTTGAAAAACTAGTGACAAAGAAGTTTGAAATGAGCATGATGGGGAACTTACTTACTTTCTTGGACTACAAATCGACAATGATGATAAGGTATATCCATCGGTCGAGAAATACACGAAATCTCTTGAAGAAATATGAGATATTTGACTATGCCTCGTTGAAGACACCGATGGTTCCACCTAACAACCTTGGACACGATCTCTGGCAAATCGTAAATCAAACTCATTTCAGAGGGATTGTTGGCTCAGCGATGTATCTAACAGCTACTAGACCGAGACATACAATTCTCGATGCGTCTAATAGCAAGATATCCGATCCGTCCCGAAAGAATCCCCACCTCACTGCGACAAAAGAATACTCGGTGCACGAAAGAACCCCAACTTGGACTATATTATCCAATATGCTCGGGGTTTGATCTCAAGGTTACTACGATTATCTTTGGGTACAACATGGACAAAAAAAGTACCTCGAGGTCTGTCGATTTCTTGGAGGAAAGCTGGTGTGTTGGAGTGCAAAAAGCAACAATCGGTGGCTATGTCCTCGGTGAAGAAGGCGAATATGTAGGCTATGACGGGATCTTTGTGCCAATGTATTATGGATGAAAAGTCAACTCGGTGACTATGACATCCATTACAAAATGGTGCCCATCTACTATGATAGTAACTAGTGCAATTGCAATCTCCAACAACCACATCCTCCACGGAGAACCAAACATATTGATATAGAGATATCACATTCGAGGATCACATAATGAAAGGAGACATAGAACTTCATTTCATCCCTCTTGAATATCAATGCTGATATCTTCACCAACCATGGATGAACCTACCTTGGGAGGCGAAATGCGAATTGGGAATGCTTGACATTGAAAGTCAGTATCGAAAATCAACCTCGATGAGTTCTACGAAATGGTTCGTCCTCCACGAAATCAAAATAAACCTCTCCTTTGAATGAATAGTAAGACTCATTCGAGGGTCACTGACTTGACAAAGAGCATTGAATGAGTAACTAAATGGTCCAAGTATCGGTTACTTTAATCTCCGGTTGGTAACTATGCCAATTTAATAAGGAATATATGTCTCTTTGTCTTCTCATTGTCATCACTTATTTAATGCCTCTCACAAAAATATCAAATTGATATTTTATCTACGTAAAGTGCACTTTAACTTGCTATAGCTGTTCCCTTGAAAAAGCAGGATTTTCTTTGCGGGTAATGGAGTGGTAGCATTAAATGTGGAAATTCAAGAGTCTTTCAAAAACCGACTCTTAATATTTCCATTTGTGCTAAAACACCCTCTTATCACTTCTATAAATACCCTCTTCTTCAAACACAAACAACACTGCATAAAATCTACTGCAATTAAACTACAGTAAAATCATTTCAAAAATTCAAAAAACATTTGTGTGTTCTCAAAACCTTAAAACCTCTTTTGGAAAACCTTCCATATAAACATTTACAAAAGTTTTCATCACAAACTAGAGAGATCTAAACATTTTGATTGTTCTTGCCAAGCGTTTTTAAACCCTAAAAACTTCTTTAATAGATATGGCTAGAACACAATCTCTCAGATTCAACTTCTCGTTGGGTAGGGGATCTCCTAGCGTTGAATTTAAAACAAACAATGTCATAGGTAATTTTGAATACCACGAAAATGTCCCAACCTATAAAGACATTGTAAAATTTTCTATTATTGCTGCCCCTCAAGCGACCTTTGTAAAATGTCCCTCGATGGTGTACCCAAACTACCTCGGGGAGTTTTGGGCAATGCTAAAACCTTTGACCCGACACCTTGATGATGAGAATAACCTTAGACCACTCGGGGAGTATCTCATCGAGTTCGAGTCTAAATGAGGGGCAACAATACACCCTAGATTACAAAACCTTTTGCACTTCAACGAGGGTTGGATTACAACAAAGGTGTTTATGTAGCCATCTGAACCTTCCATAGTGAGGATGGGTTAAAACAAATCGTTTTGGATCCCGCATTTTTGGACAAGACCTCGATCACTAAAGTTCATTCCCGTGGCTTGGAGGATCCTTTTCACTTTTGTGATTGGGTCCTCGGCGGGGAACCACTCATCAGCTGACAGGTTAATTACTAGTTGATTGATAACATCTTGCTTGATGAATAGGGTTCCTTGTCGAGCATAGGGAGATCATTACAGATGATCTTGTAACTTGGCTCTGAGAGCAAAACTAGGGCAGTATATTTAAGTATCCTAGGTTTGTCTCTTAACTTCTGATAAATTCTTGGGTGCCAATTATACTCGGGATGAAAATTTGGAAACTTACTGGCATCACAGTCCTTCAAACTTTCAAAGGACCCATCCCTTGTCACACCTATTGGCGGGCCTATATGGTTCTTTGTAAACAACGAGGAGGGACGATGTCTCAAACCACCTCTTAAAAGAAAAGGGAAGTCTCGAGACTAGGACTAAGACTAAACCAAGTCTCGGGGCCACAAGGCTTGGGAGCACCGCCTAAGAGGCACAAGCACGAGACCAAAAGGACACCCAGGCAACAACCACCCCGTGACGAAGGACGATACATCACGGTCGGTGCCCTTGGTCACACCTACTCCCAGATCCGAGAGAAACAAACAACCTGGGAGGAGAGGCGCCTTCCGCGCGCGGTGATGACATTAGCAAATCCAGCCTGCGAGGCGCAGATCGATCCCAAAGACTCGGGAAACAAACAACCTTGTAGGGATACAACATTCAATGACTCGCTAAAAGGCTTTGGGAAATACCGCACGGTCTCGGGGGTCCAGGGGACAAAGACTCGGAGGAAAGGAACAACCGCGACGGAACTAAAACCAATCGACTCCCGAGAAAATATTGGAAACTCCACCGGTGTCGAGGGTCCACGAGGACAAAGACTCGAGAGGGATCAATACCGCAGATATGGAACCATTCCGCTCCATGATGGCGATTGGCTGAGAGTTCTTGGTGCTAGAATCGATGATGACTTTCTTGAAAGTGATGAAGAAATCTTATCGGCGGAGAAAGAAGTGAGCCGAGAGTTCAAAGTGAACAAGAGCACGATAACACTCAGATTGTGCATGTTTTTAGTAGCATTATGTGTACTTTTATATACATTATTTGGTTATATTTGCGTGATTTTAGTACTTTATACGTATCTAGAGATGTTCGTCTAGTCAAGTGCGGGAAATGGAGGAAAATGTGGAAATATCACGACTAATCGAGATTCCCGTTTGATAAAGCTAAATCCCAAATACCTTTGAAGACCTTAGTGATTGAAGAACCAAGTTCTACAAGTCCGAGTAAAGAGTGAAGATCAAGTTTCATATCTCGGAAGATCAGCGGATCGGTTACACCTGCTCGGATTGGTTGGAATTTGTCGGAGATTAATGTTTTTTGCCGTAAACCGACCGATCGGTGCAACCCGCAACCCGGATCGGTCGGTGTGTTATTATTGAAGACCCGGTAGGATCGGTTGGTCGTGTGACCGAGTCTGGTTGGAGAAGCTGCAGATTGTCAAATCTTCATCACTAAGCTTCCCACTTTGCATCCAGCGATTCTAGGTCCTTCTCTTGGTGTATTCTAGTCCCTTCCTTACTCCTTGGAGGCCAAGTCAAGCATTTAACACCCTAGGCCTTGGAATTAGTATAAATAGGGGCTAATGGTGAGCATATGAGACACACCTCAATTACAAAGCTCTCTATTCATCAAACCAAGCCTTAACCTCCTGGAATTAGTCCTTAGAAATCCGGAGAGTTTGGAGTTCGAGAAGTTCCACCTTTGGAGGCCAAAACACTAAGAAGTCCTACGATCCTTTGGAATCATTACTTCATCATTTGTAATCTTATTCCAAGCATTGTAAGACTTTTAATCATGTTTTCTAATGATCAAAGTTATGAGTTTATGTTCATGTTTGCTATGGTGGCTAGTTTCTTTATCGCTTGCTTAAATGATGTTGATTATCATATGATTAGTTAGTGATTGTGTTAACATGTTTTAATTCAATTTCAAGTTAATTCTAAGATCGATTGTGCTAAAGTTTCATAGTGACATTTGTTAATCAAGTTTGGCTAATTGGTAGTAATCGTTTGGGGTCGAAAGAACCGTGTTATTCAACTAGTCATAATCATTTTGTCTATGGATGATTGTTTTACCCATTATACTTGATTATACAAAGGAACTAAGGTGTAGTTGTAATAAACGCTTTTTGATTATCAAATTGGATTGGTTGGAAACATCTAAATGGTCGTAGATTAGTTGTTGAGAATCAATTGTAGCCTTTTGTCTATGATCGGTTACCTTTTGTATTGACCATTTCTTAAGCAATTTGATGAGCAAGCGGATGTTTTTGTGTTTAAGTTTATTGATATAGACTTATGAAACTTCGAATTGATCTTGAATTGATTGGTTAAACTTAAAGCTTGTTTTATAAACTAAAATCTTGTGAAGGTTTAACTTGTAAGAACAATAGATTAGTTTTTCACTAATTATCACAACCAACATGTAAAGTAGTTAACACAATCACATTAATCTATGTTATGATACTAGTTTAAGCAAGTGTAGTTTTAATCATCTGAATTTCATTATATCTATTTGCTTTGTTATATGTTTTGATAGACTACATTAATTCAAACTTGTGCTCTGATTCCTCAAATCCTGCTGACGATCCGACTTACCTTCATAATCTTGCTATAGCAGATGAGTATACTTGCTCGTATGTGTTATTAGTAATATTGGTAATTCACCTTTATAAATTAAAACTTGCACCAAGGGCACATCAAGTTTTTAGGCGCATAAGGGAGTTTGATTGTGTTTCAAACAAGTTGTTGAATTTCCTCGGCCGATTCTAAAAAAAAAATTTCACGAAACATACTTAGGATCGGTTGTCCCTCAACAGAATCGGTTACCATTTTACCATCACTCGGCTAGTCTAACCGATCGGTCGCATCCCATTGCCGATCCGGTTATAATCTGTATGGGAAACTGTTTCGTTGTTTGTCCGTGTGTTTAGATATTGCACGGATTCTCTAGGACATTGTATGAACACTTTCGGCGTGAGGAATAGAACCAATTACACCTCTTACCAACCCGAGCGTTTGATTGAAGAAGAAGAAGAACACGTTTCATACCATTGGAAAATCGTGGCCAAAGTACCTAATCCGCCATTTGATAACCTCATTGAAGCCAAAGTTGTTTACAACCCTTTCGCAATTACCTTTTCCGTGGCGGACGATCAACCCATGTGAGAACCACTGAGAACGTAGCACCAACTCCCGAAAGTGCTATTGTTGCTATTAACCTTGGTGACAACTTCACCGAAGAAGGGACATCACCTTTCTATGATCAAAGACCGAGCAATTCGATGGCGTGCTGCTGGCGATCCGCATAGCACATTGCGAATTCATCGAAATTTGCGGCATGTTCCGTTATGGCGACACGATGTCAATGCCATCAAACTCAAACTTTTCCCATCATCACTCGCCGGAGATGCTAAAGTATGGTACAATGAATTAACCGGGAATCATCAATACTTGGGAGGAGATGAGGCAAGCTTTTGTAGCGATTCTTTCCACCTGCCATGTTTGATGGATTAATGGGAGAAATTAAATCTTTCAACAAAACCCAAATGAATCACTTGTCGAAGCTTGAGCGAATGAAAAATTTACTTAGTAGTTGTCATGGACATGGATTATCAAAGGAACCATTATCCAAATCTTTTACCATACTACCACACAAAAACTTCAACCAAACACTCTAAACCATTGTTATTGATACCAATTGTGGGACCTAAGATATATCAACCTTATCACTTTACAAGAAACCAACACGTATACAAGTATACCGTAAAACAAACACAAACAAAGCTTAGAAATAAGATGAGAAAGATGGTGACTTGAAGATATTAAATTGTATGTGAGAGGATAAGATAAACACAATATGTTGTATATTCAATAAAGAAAAACACCACACACTTTCAAGCACACCCCTAAAATGACCATTTAGAGGTATTTATAGTACAAGACACATGTTGCCCTAAAGGCTTTCCATGGGCTTGGCTTGGGCTTCGTGGACTTGGGTTTGGACATGGGTTACTTAATTTATTCAATACTAGCTTAACTAAACTAAAGCCCATTTAGCTTAGTCCAATCATGAGCCCGTTGACTATTCTAGCGATATCTAACACGAGTTACAAAGTTCCTAATGTGTGACCATCACTTTTGATAAAACTATTAAGGCTAACGTTTGAACTCAATATTTTTATTTGGGAAAAGATATCTGAGAGAAACAAATTCGTATAAGATGTTAAAAATTCATTTAATCATAAAATGGGATCGATTATATTGAAGGCTATGGTCAAACTTATAAAAAGAATTAGTGATGACAATGTGCCGTGTTGTGTCACAATTAACAACGAGAGATATTTGAACCCCATCTCGATGTGTTTATTTAATCGTGGAGAGTTCAATCATAACCCATAGAAGTTTATTAAGCGGTTTAGTTGTTTCGACATGTTTAGACTCGAATAATAATTAAGATATACATTGTAAATACCAAGGTTGTAAAGTTTATTAAATGATTTAAGATCGTTTGAGGACAAAGATTATTCATACTAGGGGATCTCTCTCAATCCATTTTTATTTGATCAATGGATGAGATTAATCACACATTTTAAAAACCGCTTTCATCCTCTTTTTAAATATTAATAACTTTCAAACCGTTAATGTCGTTAAGCGGAAAAAATATCATTAAGCGAACATTTAATTATCTTTCTATAGATAGGCACTTTGATATACTTTCGACAAAAAAGAAAATTTCGTATTTTCATGTTTTTTAAAGTATTTTGTTTTTACGTTCTTGAAATTTGCATTAAAAATCATATATAATAAAACACTAATTTGAATATCACATGTGATATTAGTGTTATATCTGGGATGAAACACGTACCGGGGTCCCGTCACGATCCGTACGAATAGTGGTCCAATTTTTCCGGCATAAATTAGTGGTGCCGTGCCGTCTCGAGCGGGATTCGGATATCGGTGCCGTTATCGGTGCCGATACTTAATCGGGTTTTTCAGCTTTTCGGAAATTTCCGATTTGGTACGATCCGTCATAGAATTAGTGGTCGATTTTTTTTCACATTTACCCGTAGTCACCGTACCGTCTTCAGTATTTCAAGAATCGATGCTTAGTTTGATCTGTGCAGTGCAGTGCGGTTCCGATTCAGTTCGATTCGGTTCGAAATGCTCATCCCTAGTTATATCATATATGATATTGGTGTTATGTCGTATATGATATGTAATATCACATGTGATATTAGTGTAATATACATATCATGTGATTTTTCATACGAATTTCAAATGGCGTAAAAAATGACGTGAAAAATCAAATTTTTTCTTTTTTCAAAGTATATCAAAGTCCCATCTATGAAGATAATTAAATGCTTTCTTGTGACAGTTGTAAATATTTTCCTTAACGATTAGCGGTTTAAGAGATATTTAAATTATAAAAAATAGGTGAAATAATAAAATCTTTTAATCTCATCCGGTGATTTCTTTTAGATGGATGGTGGAGATGAGTCCGATTGGTATGTAAGAAAAGTTTGGTATGTAAAATAAGCTCTCTTGTATATTGTAAATACCAAGGTTGTAAAAGTCGTATCGCTGTAGTCGAGCGGACTGGTTATCATAATCGATGTGAGTAAATACGTGGAAACTCGGTTATTTGAACATTGAATGATGTTAGGAGTATTTATCTACACTAACTATTTTACAAGCAATATAGGATGGGCGAGCGAACTCTTCTTAGCCAGGTTATAGGCGTCGGTCCATGTGAGGATAATCTAGCAACATTGTTTTGAAACCCGAGTCGACGGCGGGTTAGCCGGTCGGACGGTTCGGGAAAAAGATATGGGTTAAAAAACGGGTTTCTAAAGCGGGTTGACGTTAGACCAGCCGGGTTTGCGTGACAAGGTCAGACGGTTCTCGCTCGATCGGGTTGTTTTTTAATTTTTTAATAAAACCGGGTTGACTCGGCCGGTGGTTGAGCCGAGTTGACGGGGTTATTTTATTTTTATTTTAAATGAAAAGCGGGTTGGCCGTGATGAACGGTCGACCAATGACTCGCCGGGTCGATTATAAACCCGTTTTTAAATATTGTCTTGCAAAATACGGGTTAGGCGGCTTAGTATAGTCCTTTGTATTGCTGATAGAAGAATTTTTGAATGCTTACCTTCTTGATTGTCCGGTTTCGTACCGATCTCTTCGGACACGTGTGGCATCTGTCTTCCGATGCGTCCTTGGACATATCGCCTAGTGATCAAAGTTGGGGCTCACATGTTAATTTCATATTTAATGTCAAAAGCGTAGCACATCTGGTTTATGAGAGGATGATTTTGTGAGTATGATGATGTTTGTCTTTAGAGCACATACTTAATCAAATGTACCATAACTCAACATTTTATTTCACATGTTAATTTTAAGCGAGACATGTGACCAGTCATCGTTATTTATGGCGAAGTAATTCATATGATAAACACTCAAGATAATAATATGACTCTAATCAATAACAAACATAACACCGTTTAAATCAAACGAATTAACCAAATAAAAAGAATAACATTCTCAATTGGGACGGGGTTCACTTCCTTTTACAAGATATAAATTATGCTAGTCAAATATGTGATAACATGTCAACTCTAAAATTGCGATGGTAGGCATGAGCTTTTAACAAGGGCAAAGTTTATATGATAAAAGCGAAAAACAAATCTAATTAGGGTCACTTGGGTTGACTCGAACCGAATAAGCAAAATATTTTGAACGATCCTACTATTTGGTATTCGGTTGAGTTGACTAACTAGTAACCCGGCCGAATAGTCTTATTTTGGATCGGGTTAAGGTCGGGTCGAGATCGAGTCGAGGTTGAGTTTTAGGACACTCAAATTTGTAACCACAACTTGTCCATAGGCAATTACTCATTGGAAAATACACACAAAATAATTGAACAACAAAATGGGTAAAGTCATGGGTATATATTCACCCACGACACCATTAACTCGCCACCAATAATAACGATATATGTATTGTTGGGTAAATACATTTACCCAAATTACCACAAAATATAGCCGCCATAACTCACGATGTGGGTGTCCAGTGAGGAATGTTTTGCGCGATTATTTACCGCATATTACACACCACATATATTTATGTGGCTATTTGTGGGTAAATCCATGGAAATTCGAGGAAATAAAATCGACTCAGAAAGTCAACGATCGTGGGTAGCAATTGGGTATTAAGTGGGTAAATGCCCTCAAAGGATGGGTGTGGGTAGTGTCATGGGTATTCCATGATTCTTGTAGTGAGCAGTCTCCATATTTCGGGGTTTATTATGGTAGAAGTATGATTTCTACACTTGGTGCGTTTGTTAAAAGTAGATGTGAAAGCGTTAGCGGTGGGGCGTGAAGCGATAGCCCAACATTATTCGCTCTTTATTAAAAAGCATTGAAAAAATGAGCTCTTAAAAATAGCAAAGCTAAGTTCTTTCATAAACCAACACTAAAAATAAAAAAGCTCCATAAAACATGATTTGTCTACACTTGAGTGTGTTTGTTAAAAAGTAGCGATGAAATTTGTAGCGATTAGGTTGTGACAGAGTGCCACACTCACTTTAACATATTAATTGAAAAAATAGTTTTCTAGAAAATAAGCAATTCTACATTCTTTTCTTAAAGCGAACCACTAAAAATCAAAAGTTCATTGCTTCCTTCTTATCAAAAGCTCCGCTGAAATATAGCCTTCATATCCTTCATACTTGGCAGGCGAGATTGAGTATTGTTGTTCTTGATAATCAAAAGTAACGTACTAAAATCGTCTAACTGATATAAAACTATTAGCTTTATGATGCAAACCTGATCGAATAGTTTTCTCAAATTCAAGATCGTAAGACCTAGTTAAAATTTAGTTTACATCATAGTGTTAGTCTATAACAATGGTGATCCCAAATTCAGTTTATAATACCACTAGGCTGTAGGTTAACTTCGAGGTTCAATTTTGCCAAAGACTTGAGACAAATAAGACAATGATGATGAAAAAGTTTGCCAATGACCCATTGAATTGCTTGGAAGTAGTTTACTTTGTACTTAAACCCAATATATATGATTACAGAAAAATACCCAACAGGCTCATATTGTGTATCTCTAATTCTCTATATCTATTTAATATATAAGGTTAGTTATGGGGTTAGTGGTGCTTGTTTTCTGATTAGGATAGTTTAACACTTGGTTTATGACTTAAAGATCTGGTATTAAAGCCCATTAAAATGTATGTAAAGCCCACCTGACTTAAAGAAGACATCTTAGTACATGTTAACATATCAAACTATCAAAGTTTAATGAATGAGGTTATTTTTACATACAAAATTTTTTCACATATCAAATGACTCATCTTCATCATTCATATAAAATCAATGATCGATTAAAAGTATTTTATTATTTATATTTTTATAATTTAAATATCCATCTAAGTTAATTGTTAAATATTTCTGGCGGTCGGAACGAGCATTTAATTATTTTTTATAGATGGGCACTATGATATACTTCGAAAAAAAAAAAAATTAGTTTTTCACCTTTTTTCAAGTTTTCGTTTTTACGTTCTTGAAATTTGCATGAAAATCATATATGATTTAACACTAATTTGAATATGACATATGATATTAGTGTTAAACCATATATGATATGTAATATCACATGTGATATGATATGTATATCTATGATTTTACAATATCACATGTGATATTACATATCATATATGATTTAACACTAATAATGTGATATTCAAATTAGTGTTTAATCATGTTGGGTTCGATAAATACCCAAACCCTTAATCTAGGATTTGAATGAAAATAGCCAAGTATTTAATCCGTTAACACAAGCGGTCATTTGAGTGCATAGTCTCGGTGAGTCGTCTTCGAGGATACTTTCGATGAAGTGGCGAAGAAGAAGTCTCCTTTCGG
The DNA here is from genome assembly GCA_022545495.1 of Chrysanthemum lavandulifolium. Classification (NCBI taxonomy): domain Eukaryota; kingdom Viridiplantae; phylum Streptophyta; class Magnoliopsida; order Asterales; family Asteraceae; genus Chrysanthemum; species Chrysanthemum lavandulifolium. The sequence goes on along the minus strand of CM040242.1, from coordinate 176,453,905 downwards.
TGGGCTGGGCTTAAGGGTGAGGTCAAGAAGATGATGGATTGGTGGTGATGACAATAACTCATTTGAATCCTAATCCTCTCCAACTTCTTACTGCGAACAAGCTGAAGTAGAGGCGAAGAAAAGAGACAAGGCGGAAAGGTTGAATCGAGATAAGGCGAAGTCCTTATCGACCAAGTCAACTTTCACTGAATGGCAAAAGATCGGGGCTCGGTGTCATCGGAACTTGGAAAAGTGATCTTGTCTGCTTTCAGAATAGTCTTTATGCTGAGACAAAATACATATGTATTTTGTTACGCATGATGTCGGTTGTCAACTTAGGAAAGTCGAATATCATACATGTATAAATAGCATAAGAGATGGGTGAAAAGGTTAAGCATGTGTAAAAACACATACACATGACCATTTTTCTCCTCCATCTAACAGTTCTGAGATAGCTCGGTGAGCTCTACAGAGTTATGCTCGAGACTTAGCACGAGGCTTGGGAGAATCACCCACTTTGTCATTTCAATCCCAAGTACTATTCCATGAGTACTTGGGTAACATTCTTTGAATTATTTCTAATAAGAATATGATGTTGAAAATTGTAGTGTGTTTTCTTTATGTTAATTTGATCATAGTTCACTTTTAACTTGTTTTATAAACTTAAAACTTTTAAGGATAGTGAGCAGAGACAACAAGTGGTATCGAGCAGGCTAATTATAAAACTTCGTTTTAGGCCGCTCTAAAGTTTTAAATTAGGATCCTAAATGGGTAAATTGATGTACCCCACTAGTCGATAAAAGGGTGGAGCTTATTCAATTTATTGCCCTAGACTTGAAGTTGGCAAATTGACAAATGGAAGCGAATGCTTTGCTATTTGATTGGGATGGAACCTTATTATGTCAAGTGCATAAATGAAGGTCCATTTGTCCCGAAACTGTGAAGGGTTGCCCGAACACGAGCTCGGTGAACCAAGGATGAAGAGTGAGTCGACCAGGGACGAAAGACTCGAAAGTATCATAATATCTTGTCTTCTGACGATATTATAGATCTATATAAGTTATGTCTTTGCTAAGCAAACACAGGATGACCTAGTTCATAGTCAAGGACATCGATACCAAGGAAAAGCAGGATAATGGACACGAAACTTGAGTATAACACGCCCAGGACTAAGGACTAAACTCTCTCGAACTTACACGGATACAAAACTCTTTAAATGAACTTTCAAATGATGGTGTTAAGTTGTCTAAGCATGAAATCAATGTTGGTTTTGTAAGTCTCCACAGTGGTTGAATTTCTCCGGGGACTCGAATCTAATCATATCCAAAATCTTGAGCTACAAAATTTATGGGAAATTTGTCTATGAGGAAAACCTCATCAATGAATGATACGACTTAAGGGGAGTCTCGAAGTCAAAGTCACGACCACTACCTCATCACCAATATCAAGCCTTTCTTTTCTAACAATGGTTCAAGATTTCCAAGAACTCGGATGATGGGCGATGGTGATCAAGTGAGGAGTACTAAGTGACTGAATCTTGAATTTCGGGAAAGGGCACTCTGCTAACTCTCGAAGGTTTATAAAAAGAAACAAAGGTTTTCAAGCTGCTGGCCCCGAAGACAGAATGCTACAAGTGTCATAAAGGGCCTACTGAAATTTTCAAAACAACCACGAACCCTCTTACGGCCGTCAGGGATCTAATCGGTCTTGAGCTTTGGCAAATTTCAACCAAAATCTACAGTCTCATCAAAATGTTCAAAACAAGTCGATCTTAACAAAACCGTTGATTATGAAGCTAAGTATAAGAAAGCAGCTAAGCTTGCCTACCTTGAGCCAGTCCTCGAAACAACAAAAATGTTCAATCATGGGGGTAAGAACAAAGGCCTTGTTCTTTGAAACCTTTAGCGGGATGAAGAGCAATCTCATCGGATGATGAAATGGTACATGTCGATTGCTCTAATGGCTCTCCGAGAAGAAGACAAGCTGTTGGGAAGAATCATACTAGGAGCAGGGAATGGGTCAACATCACAATGAAGAGGTAAACACTTTACTTTCATGGATGATGACTACGATTGGCGATCTTATATGAATTATCTAAATGTTGACCTTAAGTTTGTAGAAGAGCAAAGGCGAATCTTTTTCTAAGTACAACAAGTTAAGTTTTGAATTGAACAAGTGTAGGGATGAATTGCTTATTTTAAAACAAGCTAAGCTTGAGGCATCGCACAAATTCAAACTCTTGAACTAGTTAAAAATCCGGAATCTTCAAGATGAACTTAAAAGGCAATATTCTTAATAGTTGAATGCTAAGAATCCGGGGTCTTTGATGCGTGGGGCCCCAGTGGCGACAAGAAGAGTCATAGGTGAAGATCATCACGACTCTCGGCAAGACCGATCTCTAAGCCATTTGTGTGCGGCATGATTACAAGTATGTTGGCTGATTCAAATTCCGGTGAATGGATTGAGCGAGTTAATCACGAGTAAGCTTGAAACTTGATTACGGAAGGATTAGAGCACAGTCAAGCTCAAAAGAGCATGCTTGGACTCACGATGTGCCCGGTTGTCTGAACATCTACGAGTGCAGCGAGAATCTCGACTTCGCTTCACATGCGAAATCTCTTGAGGTCTTTGCTCAAGCTACGAGCTTACTCCACTACAATTCAATCCTCATTCACCAAAAAAGATGCGGGCGTGGTAGAACTATCCTACAAAAACAAGCAAAACTAATCCAAGAGTCTACTCTACTGAGACTTCATCATCCTCTGTCCCCGTGGTGACCAAATCCGTGGCGGGCGAACTTGTGAGGAAGCTTCTTGAAAAAATGGAATCTATTGAAAAGGTCCACAGACAATCAAGGAGACAAAATCGACTTCCTCAGTTCCTCAAGTCTAAGTCGACCTCAAAAACAAACAAAAGTGTGGTGTCATTACACCACCGCATACAGCATGCTATAGAATCCTTTTTGCATGATGCGCAGGGCGATCCGAGATGCGAGATCATATACGTTATGTCGTCGAGCAAACTATACAAAGTTGGTCATCGGTTGCTTCATCCTCAAAAGCTGCTCCAAAGAATGAGCAAAACCTTTTCCTCTTCCTGTTTGTGGGTTCAGATCATCATCGGGATGATTGTCTCATGAATACATCTTTGTGATATATCACGGTAATCCACTCATGAGACATCCCAACGGCGATTATCATTCATGCAAGGAGAAATTCAAACAACCAGTCATGAGTCATCCTCGACCTCTAAATACAAAACACAGTAGCGCCTTGCACGCAACCCGCGACCATGAGTGATTGCAAATTTCAAAGAGACCTTGATCGAAGCCTACTAGTAAGTGGGCACTGGAGAAACTAATTAGGTTTTACTTGTGCGAGACATGCAGGGGCCTATTTGGCATCTAAGCATGGATGCTCCAGCATGGTGGTGTGAAGGAATCTGCACAAGTATGTAAAGGAACCGAGGCCCAGTGAGTATTTGGTGATAACTCATCATGTCCCAGCAAGGTTATGGTTCGATGCTGCAATGGAATAGTTTTCTCTAGAATAGCCTATGTCAGCGGTCTCAAATACAATCTCATCGATGTGATCAACTATGTGATGCAAAATTCATTGTAAATTCAATGATAAACAAAGTACCATTTTAATGCCAACAAGTTGTGTTGATAGCTCAGGAGGAGATGATGTTTATGTGCTTGACATGTGACTCTCTCCCAGATGGAGCGTGTCTCTTTGCTAAAGCCAGAAACTATCAATTGGGCGTGGCATAAGAGACTTTCACACTTAAACTTCAAAACCTCAACAACGGCAAAAACAAAACAAGGTCCTTGCTTACCATCCTTTGGTCTTTGCAAAAGACAAACCATGCTACTTGCTGTGAAAGGGTAAACACGAGCATCATTCAAAACAAACAAAATTTCTCCATCAAAAGGCCCCTCCTGCACATGGATCTCTTTGGACTGTCGTCGAGATCAATCCAACATGAAGTATACACTTGTAATTGTTGATGAATTCTCAAGATACACTTGGGTATACTTTCTTTCCAAAGAGTCGATGGTGATAATGTCATTCATCGGGAAGATTGAAAACCGAATGACATTCTTGTTAAACAAATCGAGCCGACAATGGCGAGTTAAATCAAGAACTTGAGAGTTTACGTGATGAAAAGGAATTTCTCAAAATTTCTCATCTCCTATACCCCCGAACAAAATGGGGTTCTTTGAAGGAAGCAGAACTCTCATTGAAATTGCTAGAACTATGTTAAATGGCTTACTCTCAAAACATTACGATGAAAGCGATCAAAGCGCATGTTACCACTCAAAAGGGTTAATCATTGTCAAAGACATAATAAAACCAGTATGAGATCTTAGTGAACTTCCGAGCATCAACTATTTTCATGTGTTCGGATGTCCTGTGTTCATTCACACCACAGGATCATCTAGGCAAGTTTGATGCAAGGCGATGATGGATACTTTTAGGCTACTCATGATCTCCAAAGCCTTGAGGGTTTTAACACGAGGAGACAACAAGTTGAGGAACCTTTCATGTCACTTTGATGAAATCTTGAAAGCATCGAGTTCACTGACACCGATTGAGGGAGGAATTGATAACTCATCAAGATATCCTCCTAATGAGTACAACAGAACTCGATTCTCTATCAAGCGATCTTGACATCTCATATTATGTCTTTTGCCACTACTGACCAACCATCAATGAGTTCATTGATAATCGATCTGTCCACTGCGGGATAAGTAACAATGATCGAATGATCGGGATCTTGTAACTCATGATCCTCAACTGATCAAGACATCTACAGATGTTCTAAATGATTACTGTGGCTCTTGCACGAACTGCGCATCGAACTCCAGTGACATCATCAAGCTCGGATCCCGGACCACAAAGTAAGTGGACAAGATCTCGGGACATTAAACATAAACATCATTGGTGACCGATGGCATGCTCACTAGAAGCATGGCTGTAGTCTAGCTATGACTTGACCAATGAATGTCTATATCGATTACCTATCGGACATTGAACCCAAAAGTGTCATTGAAGCTACAAAACACAGTGGGTTCGGCTATGCAAGAATTGCATTTGATAAAAACAAGGTCATGACCTTGATCAAATGTCTCGGGATGTAGTAGTCATAGGAATGAAGTGGGTTTCGAAACAAAGTAAGCAGGCATCATTAAAAAAGCAAGCGGACAGCGAAGGTTCTGATCAACGAAGGCATTGACTATGATGAGACATTTGATCTGTTGCAAGAATGGAAGCCATCAGGGATCTTCCTTGCATATCAACATACATGAACGAGGTCTACAAATGGATGTTAAAGTGCATTCTTAAATGGTGATCTCAAGGAAGATGTGTATGTTCGGAACCTCAGGACTTTGAGGTAGTGAATTCCGACTATATGCAAGCGACAAAGCCCTTTATGGACTTAAACAAGCTCCTAGGGCATGGTATGAAACTCTCTCGGCCTTTACGATACAAAACAAGTTTGTCGGAGGAAAGATAGACAACCTTTGTTTGTCTATAGAACCCACGAGATGTGATACTAGTCAGTGTATGTTGATGATATCATCTTTGGCTAAAAACTACAAACTTTGCAAGCAGTTTGAAAAACTAGTGACAAAGAAGTTTGAAATGAGCATGATGGGGAACTTACTTACTTTCTTGGACTACAAATCGAAATGATGATAAGGTATATCCATCGGTCGAGAAATACGGTAACGTATTCTTTGTTGAATTATTTCTAATAAGAATATGATGTTGAAAATTACTTAGTGTGTTTTCTTTATGTTAATTTCAGTCATAGTTCACTTTTAACTTGTTTTATAAACTTAAACTGTTTTAAACGATAGTGAACGGGGAACAACAAATCATATATGAAGTTTTAATGCAAATTTCAGTAACGTAAAAAAAGAAAAAACTTTAAAAAAAAAGTGTTAATATGAATTTTTTTTGTCGAAAGTAAATCAAAGTGCCTATCTATAGAAATATAATTAAATGCTCGTCTCAATGATATATATTTCTTTTTTCACATAACGATTAACGGTTTGAAAAATATTAATATTTAAAAAAAATGATAAAAGTGAGTTTTTTAAATTGTTTTGATTAATATCATCCATTATATTAAATAAAAATGAAAGGTGAAAATTAATCCTTTGATATATGAAAAATTTTTTGTCCTCAAATGATATTATTCAAAGCTCCTATGTATGAATAATAACAAGAGCTTTTATATACGTAATCAAACAAATTTATAAAAGCTACATCTAGTAAGAGCTACTTAAATTCTTCATAAACCCATCAATATGTTTCGCATTTTTAGTTTCGACTACATTTAGAACTATAAGATATTTTCAAATATAACATCGATATCATCCGAGATTTACACACTTTTTTTGAATGACGGAATTTTATAAAAAGAGCTAGCAAGAAGCTAGACTAAAAGAAAAACATCGTAAAGCGCTTAGCGGATCATTTAACCACGCCACCCTACTAACATTGAACTTCCTAGACCTATTACTCACCCAAAAGAAAGTATGAGAAACAATATCATCAAAATCATCTCATTACGAGGCTTCTTCGAGGAGAAAAGAGACGAGTTCCTAAACTTCCAAATATGCCACCATCTTGAGATAAAAGTGGCTTCCAAAATTCTCTTTGAGACTAGAGATTTAGACCGTTGAACCTCGCTTCCCATTGATGAGTGTCTAAATACTCATCATTTTTGTATCAGATAGATGCAAAATCATCCGAAACACTCAAAATGCTTTAAAATGATAAATATATCACAAATCGTTGTTTTATGTGTTTTAAATGCAAAATATCAAAATCGATGAAAAACATATCAAATTTGCAAAATTGCGCTTTAGTCCCCAAGTTTCTAAAATTGTCAAAATAGTCCACGAGTCATAATTTCAAAAGTAAAGTCACCAAAGGTCCTTTTAAAATCAAAAGTTGTCAAATTTAGTCCTTTGGTGAAAAATATGAAAAGTTTGAGAAAATTACAAAATGGTCCTCCAAGTTTGAAAATTGGCGAAATGGTCCTGGAAAATCGAAAATGGCAACTTTGGTCCTTGCATTATTAAACTTTGTCATTTTTAGTCCTTGGAGCAACTTTATGAATTGGGTGAATGGTCCTTGAGTTTTCAAAATTACACATTAGTCCTTGTCATTTTAAGCCCTTTAATACTCATTTGAACCCCGCCAGCCTTGGACCCTCGCACTTATGCATTTTGGACCCCTATTATTATATCGCTGGTCAAACCACAACAAATCAAACACATCCCCACTTGCGCCCATTTTCTTCACCTCCCAACCACCACGACGCCGCTCAAGCTCCCACCATCCCAAGCTCACCCATATCAATCTCATTGTCCCCCACCTCATCACAAAAACAAGAATCATTTAATGATCATTCAACCCTCACTCAACCCTCCACATCAAAACCAACTTTGGCGCTAAATGATCAAACGCCAAAATTGGCTCAAAACATCCAATGGACCTAAATATTGGTGGGAAAGGTTCGGTGGATGTGGCAACATCATGGAGTATAAAAAGAAGGAAGAAAGAGAAGCTTGGAGTAGTAGTTAGTGTAATTTAGTGTTAACTATGTCGTTTAAATATTTCAAGTTTTCCAGTTAATGTTTAAGTTTTAAGATACTTTGTAATCAATATTCATGTAATAAAAGTTCAAATTCGTTTCAATTTCAGCCTAAATACGATTTCGCTTTATGCATCTTTTATTGTTCAAAATCTCAAATTTCTTAAATGTTGTTCTTAGTTGTTGTTATGATTGAAAAGCTCACATAAGCTTTTAATAAGCTCATTTAAGCTTTTAGAACCTTTGGTATGCTTTTGGGATCGCTTTTAAGCAATATTGCTCAAAGGTCAATGAAAGTCAAACTTGTTGCATTTGGTTGTGAAAATGGATCTTGGGTGATGCGAGTGAATATGGGTTGGAAATAGCTTAGGTTAGCTTAAGTTTGGGTTTGTTTTGGCTCGCAACATATTTGGACTTCATGTGAGTTGGTTTCTCAATTTCAAATTTCAAGTAAATTTGCATATTGTAATGTGTGTATATATCTGTGGTCATCTATTGTTGAGGTCTGTTTAATCATTTGATTTTAGGTCTAGTGAACTTAATTTAATCAATTTGGTATGCTAGTTTAGTAGATTGTGTAGGTTTAAGTTCATAGCATTCTCTGTGGGTGTTTGGATTTGCTCTTAAAACAGCTTTTAGAGGCTTGATCGGTGGTTTATATTTGTTGCTCTATGTTTGTTTAGTTGTCTTGTACTCCATTCTGCCTTACTTTTGTTCTTATAACTATCGAAAGTCAAAAATCCATATCATTGGTTCTTAGCAACAACGTTGGATTTTCAACAAAGCAAAAGCTCATTTCATGCTTAAAATACATAGGTCTAGCTTAAATCGGTGTTATTTCATTAATATATATCATTTTCAATCCTAAAATCTAGATCAAACTTCAAATAAGTCAACATCTCGCCTTTTGTGATAAAGTCAATTTTGGCAAACTCGGTTTTAAGCAATCGAGATTGATTTTTATTGTGCTCATTTCTTGGTCAAATCTTGTGAATCTTGTGGTTTTAAAACCTTTCTTGGTCTAGTTTATTGCTATGATTTTGTGTATTTTTGAAATTTTCTTTAAGCTCTTAAAAGCTTGTGATTATGGAGCTTAATCCCCGTGCAGGTATCTTGTTCTGCTGCAGGTTTGTCAGCAGTTTTGCGACCTTGCACAGTGGCTCACTTAAGCTCCTCTTGGTCTGATTTTTGGTCTAAATGTTCTTAGCCGTGTTGTCTTGAAGTTCCAATTGGTATTTTTCAGTTTTAGCTTATATTGAAGCTTGTGCATTAGCTCAAACTAGGCACCCTCTTAACTGTCTTTCTAGCTTATAGCTCAAATCTCCAAATCTTTGCATCTTGCTAATCAGAGGTCTAAGCTTGTGGTTTCTTGTTGAATTTTGGTTGTTTTAGCTTAATCTAGTTCCTGTTAACAGTTGGTACCTTTTGGTGTTGTTTTAGCTTATCAAAGTGCTTATTTTTGAGCACTTTCCACATCAGTTGCATATTCTTCCAAGTAACCCTATGTTTTTCTATTTTTCCTAGCTTCCTAACTTTATTTTAAGCTTTTCCTGAAATTTTCAGATTTTTCTAAGTTGTTTTGCTATCTTTCTTAATTAAAATTAGTTTTTAAGTACTTTTAAATAGCTTTAAATACAAATAATTAAGAAAAGTCTCAAAAAAATATGTTTTCTATTTTCTTAGGTTAAGATAAATATAAAAAGCCTAAAAAGTATTTTTCCTATTTTCTCCTTTTATTTGGTATTTTTAATAATTTAAATTAGTTTTAAATAGTTTTAATTAATAATAAATACATATAAAGTGTGAAAATATATTTTCAGTTTTAAAATTAGTTTTATCATATTTTAGATTTTTCTAAGTCTTAACTTTATTTTTCTAGTCTTATTTCATATTTTCTTTTATTTTAGAGTATTATTAAATAGTTTAAAATAGTTTTTAATTAATAATAATTAATTAAATAGTTATAAAAATAATTTTCTTTTTCTTAAAATTTTCTCATATCATTAGGATTGTAAAAATGTATTTTTCATATTTTTAGGCTTTATATTGTATAAGTTTCACTTTTTATTTTTTACGTTTACGTTATTTTTATTTAAACGTAAGTTTTTAAGTTTTAAGTTTTAAACGTTCATCACTTTAAATATAGTGATAGCGTTTATTTAATATCTTTTATCTTTTTAATTTTCTTAATTTGCATTTAAGTCGCTTTTATTTATTAGCTTTTTCAGTAGTGTAATTATCTATCCTAATCCTTCCTGATCGCTATCATTAGTGATCATTCTATCGTCTGATCAAGTGTTTAACACACCATTGAGTCTCCGTGGGACATAACGACCGGAATCCTCAGATTCTCCGATCTTCATTGCATTTGTGTTTAAAGTTTTTAAGTCCTGTTTGACTTGACGGTTGGACAAAGTCAATTTTAGTAGCCACGGGGAGGCTTTAGCGTGTGTTTAGCCATTTTCGGACCCATTCTTGCACATATCCCATCTTTGTAAAAAGTTTTTGTAAAGTTTTGAAAATCAAAAGTTCATTAACACTTTTCCTAAAGTGTTAAAACGCATAAAAATATTTTCATTCTTTGTTTTTATCATCATGTTTTCAAAACACCAAAATATTCATCTTTACCTCTCACATCTTTGATTCTTCATCCCTACCCTCTGTTAACCTTTGATTCTTTCTATGTCTTATCCTCACCCTCTTGGTTGTCAATGGTGTGGTGGTCCTTATAATGGTGGCAATTGCCCCGGTTGTAGCGTGGTGGAATCGTGAAACGGTGCATCTATAACCAAGATCCCTATTCCTACCATAACACGACCGATTTATTCCATCACCTACCACACCGTGATACTCGGCAGTTTCTTGTTGTGAGTACTGTGGTGGTTCACCTCAGCTTCGATTGTCAATCAGAAACACGCTTGTCTATGAGCGGTTCCCGATAACAATTATGACTACAACACATACCACTCACACCACATCGCTTTTATTGTTGTGAGTATTTGGAGGTCCTCACTCTAGCTCGGATTGTCAAACAGGAATCCATTTCCTTGTAACAATTACGACTCTTCATATAATGACCAACCTCCACAATACCAAACGATTCAAACACAACCTCTGCAAATTCCTCAAGAACTTCTCCAAAATTGTCTCGATACACTCAAAGATTTAAAAGAATTGATTAAAGAAGAGTCTCGCCGAAACGATGTCAAGAACAAGCGCCTAGAGTAAGCTCCCAATATTGGAAACCTCTCGCAGACGATTATGATGACGACGACGACGACGATGATTTTGATGAGGAATCTACGACTCGAGTGGCAATCCCACTCCCGTTTGTAGCCTTTCATTTCCGACTCTTCCCTTCACTCACGCCGGTCGAGAGAAGTGAATTCCTTTGGAAGAGGTCGATGATCCTATTTCTTTGAAATTTTTGATCCCGAGGACTCTCTCATAATGGAGGATGATCATCTCAAGACTATTTCGGAAATGGAATCATCGAGTGTTGAGGATCTTGTCCTAATCCCAAGTGAGTCGAGGATATATCCAATAGTGATTGGGATTTGCATGTTTGTGATTCTCTCGACATTTCGAGGTTACTTCCGGATTTTCTCAAATCCTCTTTTGAATTTAATGATGACTACACTTTTGGGAAAGTAAATCCTCTTTTCGATGAAATGTCCGAGGTCGATACTGAGACCATCACGGAAGTGGTGGAAATTGCTAGCTCTCGAGCACACCACTAGTCCCACCTCAGTATTCTATCTTATCTCTTCCATCATGTGATGATGACTCTATCCTCACCGATGAGATTCATGATCCAAAATCATGAATTCTCCTTCCGATAATGAGGAGTTAGTCATGATCATTATCATAATTCTCCTTCTTTTCTTCACATACGGTGTGATTTCTCCATGTCTTAACTCCTTCGGGAGTGAAGACACTATCTTTGACCCGGCATTTTCGTTTATCATTTGTGAGCCGGGTGCGTTTTCTATGTATATCTCATCGGTGTGGAACTTTCACGTGCTTCAAATGTTTGTCCAAACATCTTGAATGAAAGTCCGATGGAGATTGTTTCTTCCACTTTGCTTCCCGTGAACCAATGACCGGGTCGAGTCAAGCTAGCGACTCGGTAATCAAAAAAAGATGGTGAACATGGGTTTTCACCGTGTGTTCCACCTAAGTGTGGGGTGATGCCCACATGTCATATATATATATCTTTAAAAAAAAAAAAAAAAAAAAAAAAAAATTCTAAATAATGGCCGTAGTATTTCCCTTTACGTTCTTTGTTTCGCATAACATGGTGTACTTTGAATATTGAGGGCAATATTCATTTCTAAGTGTGGGGAATTCTCACGAATTTCATTACCCAATTCCCGCTTTTGGCCAAAATTTTTTTTGGAGTAAGTGTTTTACACTTACTCATTTGGTTATCATCCGCCATGTTGATAAACAAAAGGATTGGCTAATCCAGAGCAAACGGCTCTTGGTAAAGATATATCAAACCGCTTATATGGCTTGCAATTTGCCCAAATTGTATGGTTCTTGACTCCCCATCATCCTCAAAAGATAATGAGTTGGCTAGCCCGCAAGGTTATGGCTTGTGGTAAAGGCGATGGAAAATCCATAATTGGTATTCACTCACCAAAGATAATATTGATAATTTATCTAAGAGTTGGCTAGTCCGTATGGGTACGGCACGGTAAAGACAAAATCAAATCCGTTGAAAGTCGGTGGTTTGCTCAAAATCACATGGTTATTCTGTACCATGGTTCTTACTGAATGAAACATTTGGCTACTACGAGTAATGGCTTTTGGTAAAGAGTTTAAAATCCATTATGTTTTCTCAAATCATTGCTGGGACTAGCAATATCTTAGTGTGGGGATTGATGAGTGTCTAAATACTCATCATTTTTGTATCTTGTATAGATCTAAAATCATCCGAAAACACTCAAAAATGCTTTAAATGATAAATATATCACAAATCGTGTTTTATGTGTTTTAAATGCAAAATATCAAAATCGATGAAAACATATCAAATTTGCAAAAATGCGCTTTAGTCCCCAAGTTTCTAAAATTGTCAAAATAGTCCCCGAGTCATAATTTCAAAAGTAAAGTCACCAAAGGTCCTTTTAAAATCAAAAGTTGTCAAATTTAGTCCTTTGGTGAAAAATATGAAAAGTTTGAGAAAATTACAAAATGGTCCTCCAAGTTTGAAAATTGCGTAATTGGTCCTTGGAAAATCGAAAATGGCAACTTTGGTCCTTGCATTATTAAACTTTGTCATTTTAAGTCCTTGGAGCAACTTTACTGAATTGGCGTGAATGGTCCTTGAGTTTTCGTAAATTACACATTAGTCCTTGTCATTTTAAGCCCTTTAATACTCATTTGAACCCCCGCCTAGCCTTGGACCCTGTCACTTATGCATTTTGGACCCCTATTATTATATCTCGCCTGGTCAAACCACAACATCAAACACATCCCCACTTGGCGCCCATTTTTCTTCACCCTCCCAACCACCACGATCGCCACTCAAGCTCCCACCATCCCCCAACTCACCCATATCAATCTCATTGTCCCCCACCTCATCACAAAACAAGAATCATTTAATGATCATTCAACCCTCACTCAACCCTCCACTGTCAAAACCAACTTTGGCGCCAAATGATCAAACGCCAAAATTGGCTCAAAACATCCAATGGACCTAAATATTGGTGGAAAGGTTCAAAGGACATGTGGCAACATCATGGAGTATAAAAGAAGGAAGAAAGAGAAGCTTGGAGTAGTAGTTAGTGTAATTTAGTGTTAACTATGTCGTTTTAAATATTTCAAGTTTTTCCAGCTTAATGTTTAAGTTTTAAGATACTTTGTAATCAATATTCGATGTAATAAAAGTTCAAATTCGTTTCAATTTCGCCTCTTAACGATTTCGCTTATGCATCTTTTATTGTTCAAAATCTCAAATTTCTTAAATGTTGTTCTTAGTTGTTGTTATGATTGAAAAGCTCACATGCTTTTAATAAGCTCATTTAAGCTTTTAGAACCTTTGGTATGCTTTTGGGATCGGTTTTAAGCAATATTGCTCAAAGGTCAATGAAAGTCAAACTTGTTGCATTTGGTTGTGAAAATGGATATTGGGTGATGAGAGGTGAATATGGGTTGAAATAGCTTAGGTTAGCTTAAGTTTGGGTTTGTTTTGGCCTCGCAACATATTTGGACTTCATGTGAGTTGGTTTTCAATTTCAAATTTCAAGTAAATTTGCATATTGTAATGTGTATATATCTGTGGTCATCTATTGTTGAGGTCTGTTTAATCATTTGATTTTAGGTCTAGTGAACTTAATTTAATCAATTTGGTATGCTAGTTTAGTAGATTGTGTAGGTTTAAGTTCATAGCAGATTCTCTGAGGGTGTTTGGATTTGCTCTTAAAAGCAGTTTTAGAGGCTTGATCGCTGGTTTATATTTGTTGCTCTATGTTTGTTTAGTTGTCTTGTACTCCATTCTGCCTTACTTTTGTTCTTATAACCACCGGAAGTCAAAATCCATATCATTGGTTCTTAGCGATCCATCGTTGGATTTTCAACAAAGCAAAGCTCATTTCATGTTTAAAATACATAGGTCTAGCTTAAATCAGTGTTATTTCATTAATATATATCATTTTCAATCCTAAAATCTAGATCAAACTTCAAATAAGTCAACATCTCGGTTTTGTGATAAAGTCAATTTTGGCAAACTCGCTTTTAAGCAATCGAGATTGATTTTATTGTGCTCATTTCTTGGTCAAATCTTGTGAATCTTGTGGTTTTAAAACCTTTCTTGGTCTAGTTTATTGCTATGATTTTTGTGTATTTTGAAATTTTCTTTAAGCTCTTAAAAGCTTGTGATTATGGAGCTTAATCCCTGCAGAATCTTGTTTCTGTGCATTGTGTGTCAGTGTTTTGCAGACCTTGCAGGGGCTCACTTAAGCTCCTCTTGGTCTGATTTTTGGTCTAAATGTTCTTAGCCGTGTTGTCTTGAAGTTCCAATTGGTATTTTTCGCTTTTAGCTTATATTGAAGCTTGTGCATTAGCTCAAACTAGGCACCTCTTAACTCGTCTTCTAGCTTATAGCTCAAATCTCCAAATCTTTGCATCTTGCTAATCAGAGGTCTAAGCTTGTGGTTTCTTGTTGAATTTTGGTTGTTTTAGCTTAATCTAGTTCCTCAGTATCAGCTGGTACCTTTTGGTGTTGTTTTAGCTTATCAAAGTGCTTATTTTGAGCACTTTCCACATCGATTGCATATTCTTCCAAGTAACCCTATGTTTTCTATTTTCCTAGCTTCCTAACTTTATTTTAAGCTTTTCCTGAAATTTTCAGATTTTTCTAAGTTGTTTTGCTATCTTTCTTAATTAAAATTAGTTTTTAAGTACTTTTAAATAGCTTTAAATACAAATAATTAAGAAAAGTCTCAAAAAAATATGTTTTCTATTTTCTTAGGTTAAGATAAATATAAAAAGCCTAAAAAGTATTTTTCCCTATTTTTCTCCTTTTATTTGGTATTTTTAATAATTTAAATTAGTTTTAAATAGTTTTTAATTAATAATAAATACATATAAAGTGTGAAAAATATATTTTCAGTTTTAAAATTAGTTTTATCATATTTTAGATTTTTCTAAGTCTTAACTTTATTTTTCTAGTCTTATTTCATATTTTCTTTTATTTTAGAGTATTATTAAATAGTTTAAAATAGTTTTTAATTAATAATAATTAATTAAATAGTTATAAAAATAATTTTCTTTTTCTTAAAATTTTCTCATATCATTAGGATTGTAAAATGTATTTTTCATATTTTTAGGCTTTATATTGTATAAGTTTCACTTTTTATTTTTACGCTTACGTTATTTTTATTTAAACGTAAGTTTTAAGTTTTAAGTTTTAAACGCTCATCACTTTAAATATAGTGATAGCGTTTATTTAATATCTTTATCTTTTAATTTTCTTAATTTGCATTTAAGTCGCTTTTATTTATTAGCTTTTTCAAGAGTGTAATTATCATCCTAATCCTTCCCGATCGCTATCATTAGTGATCATTCTATCGTCTCGATCAAGTGTTTAACACACCATTGAGTCTCCGTGGGACATAACGACCGTGAATCCCTCAGATTCTCCGATCTTCATTGTATTTGTGTTTGTCGTTTTAAGTCTGCTTGACTTGACGGTTCGGACAAAGTCACCCATGAAGAGGATCACCGGTTGGGATATGGATGTTCCACCATCGACCAATCAACCGAGCTAAATCCACGACATCGAGCACCAAGAAAAGATGATTACGATTTTCAATAGCACCCCAGTTTGGACACGTAACACAAGCAATATCAATACCTCTACTATAAAGGTTGGACTGGTAGGAGTCTATCGAGCAACATGCGCCACAAAAACACATTAAGCTTAATAGGAAGGACCTTGGACCATCTAGAATGAGAGGGGGAAACAACAAGAACATGTTTGTCAATCTCTTCTCTAGCCAATTTAACCGAAAAATCACCAAGTCGATGAAGAGTCCATGACCAACGATCACTTGTCGAGGATAAGGATATCGAAGAAAGAATCTGCACAAGCTCTACTAGTTGCGAGTTTTCAATACCTGAACGAGGAGGCCTTTTAAAGGAAGAAACAACATTAGGATTTTGAAATTTATAAGCAACATAAACGTCTTTTTGAAGCTCCAGATTAAACAGACGCTTAAATTTCTCCTTGAGGCAAACGTCACCATACCATCTGTCATGCCAAAATCTCGTAGAGCTACTGTTCCCGATCACTAATTTAAAGAAACCCATCAAGTCTACTCCCTTAGCCTTAAGTTTGCTAATGGCTTTAATAATCCCAATCCACATTGAATTCCTGAGTTGAGCCGAGAAGGGGTTATCAAGAGCACCAGAGTTACCATGAATTGATTTGATGACTTTAATCCATAGACGTGAAGGAGAAGCCAAGAATCTCTAAATCTATTTGAAAATCAATGCGTGGTTAAGGGCAAATAAACTCATAACTCCAAGGCCTCCTTGATTTTTATGAGCCAAAACTTTATTCCAAAGACACCCAAGTGATTTTGCGATCATATATATCTGCGCCTGTAAAGAATTTATTACGATCTTTTCTACATGAGAAATTATTCCTTCAGAGCTTTAAACAAAGACATATAATATGTCGGGATGGCACCAAGTATAGATTTTAAAAGAGTTAGTCTACCCCGACGAGAGAGAGTTTTGGCTTTCCAAGTGGAAAGCTTGTTCGACATCTTTTGACCACGCCGCCCAAGAATTTAAACACATCATATTAGCACCAACCTTCACACCTAGGTATATAAAAGGAAGATTATTGCCTAAACAGCCAAAGCCCTCAGCCATGTGTTGGGCGTCAGCAAGGCGAACTCCCACGCCATAGATACTACTTTTATGGACATTCACTTTCAACCCGAAGCAAGAAAAAAGTAATGTAACATCATCATGAGAACGTTAACATTAGAGCGAGACCACTTACCAATGAACATGGCATCATCAGCGTAAAATAAATGGGAAATAGGCACCATATTTTCTTTTCCCACAAAAATCGGATCAAACATACCTTTGTCAATGAACCTTTGAAAAGATACAGGTAGACTTTCCATGACGAGGATAAAAAGGAAGAGAGAAAGGCGGTCTCATTGCCTTAATCCTCTATGAAAAGAAAATTCATCCGTTGGAGAACCATTGACCAAAACCGAAGCTTTAGAAGATTGAAGACAGCCACGAATCCACCCACGCCATTTGTTCCCGAAACCGAACTTCCCAAGAATGTCATCAAGATGATCCCATCTAACCGAATCAAACGCTTTCTGAAAATCAACCTTAAACATTAAAAGTTGATCCTTTCTAGCCTTACACCAGGATATAACCTCATTAAGGATGAGAGGGCCGTCCATTATTTGCCTTCCTTTAATAAACGTTGACTGTTCTTGACTAACAGTGTCACCAATCACGAGGCTAAGACGATTTGCTAGAATTTTACCAATAATTTTATATTGGCACCTAGTTAAACTGATAGGCCTGAAATCTTTGAGATATTTAGCCTCCATCACTTTAGGAATTAGGGCAATGAATGAAGAATTGCAGCCTTTGGTGAAGGAGCTAGAGTTGAAAAATTCTTAACAGCATTGGTCGCATCTCCACCAACGATAGGCCAAAATTTCTTAAAAAACTCAAAGGTAAAGCCATGTGGCCCAGGTGACTTATCGGATCCACAATCCCAGACAGCTCTTTTTATCTCTTCATTAGAAACCAGTCCTTCCAAATCACAAGCTTGAACATAATCCAAACGCCTTGAAAATTGCCTTCAAACGAGAACGATTCCATTCGGAGCCGAGAACATGTTCGAATAATAGGAATAGAACTTAGACTTAACTCGATTCGGATTTTCAATCCATTCACCATCAACTAAAATAACTTTAATGGCTAGATGTCTTCTTTTCTTGTTCACAATTCCATGAAAAAATTTGAGTTTTCGTCCCCCGACGGCCCATTTAATTTTTGCTTTTGAGCCAAGTCGATTGAGGTGTGTTTGATATCCTTTGAATGAAGTAGTTCGAGGTAAGGTTCAAAATCGGTCGGTGGGTATAGCGTTTGGTAGCAAAAATGAATGACACTTAATGGTCCAATTACCTCTGTTTCATTTTGAATGGATGGACCTACAAAATCATTCAGCACACGTATTCTCTCAAGATTGCCCCCAATCTATGCAAAATTATTTCTTTTATTACCATTTCTTTTACGTCAATAGAAATATGGGATAATTCTTCTATTCGTGCATTTGGATAACATTTGGCATTTGCCATGGGAGATTCAATATGTTGCATTATTTTTGAACTATTGTCATAGCTATTGCAATTTAAAATTTCAAAATACTTAATTATATTCTATCTAATAAAGTTAGATACAAAAGTTTCGAAAAAGTATGCATAGATATTTATATTCTCGTGTTCCATTTAGCATTAGCCTTTTTCTTAATTGCTAAATTATATCAATGTATATTATAAATATTATATTGGACATAAGGTTATAATGGTAATTGTATATAATTCATATTGTTCGTTCAGAGCGTCTATCAAACACGTTAGTTTTTTTTTAACGTGTTATTCGAGACTTTGAATCATTTAGACTACTTAGTGATTCGGTGTTGAATCATTTTGTTTTATCAAACAATTCCCGAGTCTTTTGGTCAACTTAATATTAGATGTGTTCACCGCACATGACTCATCCATGTAAAGTGTCTTGGCAAAACATATTTCGAGATCGAAAATGTTTAAGATAATTGTTTAATTTTAGTGACGTGACAACCTCCCATATTCAGTTTTTGAAAGGATGCGAAAGAAACTTCCATTAGTTGAAAGAAAAATCTGCATTAGAACGATTTCTTAAACTGAGTCCAAGTCATGGGTTGTCGTATGCTGTTATCTAGATGAGAAATAACATTAGAGCAGTTCGAAATGTATTCTATTCATTAATATAGCATGTAACTGTCTTAATTTTTAGAAAAAAGGGGCTATGAATTTGTATATTTATATGACTGTTGAATATTGGCACCATCTTTCTAGAACACATATAGCAGTTTTCATTGTATATTTCTTGTGTGATACCTATGTTTAAATACAAATATAAGTTCCTAATAAAAATGCATGCACATATAAATATGTTTGTCGTTGAATATTATTGCACTTACTATTTTATTGTCGAGTTTCCAGAAGAAAATAGGTTTTCTTTTTCTTGAAAACAATGATCATTTTCTTGGTACAATATAGACTATTATTAGTGTGAGCTATTGCATCCCTTTATATCCGGCTGAAAATAAAGTTGTTTTCTCATAGACATATGATAAAATAAGATTTTAAACGTGTTGTCACTACTCTATAAAGTGTGAGATTAGTCATTTCAAAAAATATGTTGAAATTTCGATAAAAAAAAAAATGTTGAAATAAAGTACATTTTATACCATTATTACACAAACTTTCTATGGCACTTTTAGGGGTGTTGATCGGTTCGGTCATCGGGTTGTTCGGTTAATTCGGTTCGGTTAATTCGGTTAAAATATTTTTTAAGGTCAACCCGAGAATCGAACCGAACTAAATTCAAATTCAGTTTTCGGTTCGGTTCGGTTGAATTCTAATTCGGATCGGTTTTTGGGTTGACCGAATAACCCGAATTTCACTATTTAAAAAAAATATATAATAATAATTAGATAGATATTTAGCAAAAATATATTTCAAGTATAAAAAGTATTTTATTATATTATAATAACTTTTTATAGTATTTATTTATATATAAATATATTTAAAAATACATAAATATATATATAAATATATAAAAATATAGTATATATTTATATGAATTCGGCTTTGGTTCAAACCGCTAAACCCATACCTAAACCGAGAACCGAATTAGTAGTTCGGTTCGATTCGGTTTTAGCAAATTCGGTTCGGTTATTAGTTCGGTTCGATTATTTTCGGTTCGATTCAGTTTCGGCTTTCGGTTTATTCGGTCTTTTCAGTTTTTTCGTTCACCCCTAGGCACTTTTAGTATGGTGTTTTCTTTTTCTTCTAAGTAGCCCACTGGATTAGTGTTCTTTCCAAGGGGAGTGATCTTTTAGTTTCTTAAATTTATGTTAGTTATTTTCTTATTGTTAATGTGTGCTTTTAATTTAAACAATGGCATCATCTTCTAATTTGGGGTACACATCAATCCCACAACATAAAATATAGTAACTGGTTATCTTAAGTCTTAACATGACGTATAGTTAGGTACGAAATTTAAATTAGACAAAATTACACTGGTTGGTTTCGTGGTTTCTTCAGATTAAAGTTTGGTCCCTAAGTCATTTTAATTACCCCACAGATACCTATTTTTGAAACGTTGCACTCTTTTAGTCCCTAATTTGGATGGCCGTTAGTGCAGTTCGTTAAGTGTTTTGCGCTGTTAGTCCTTCGTTAATAAATTTTGCACCGTTAGTCCTTATTTTTTAAAATATAGTTTTCCACAGTTAGTCTCTCCGTTAATAATAGTTATCGCCCGATTTTTACGCTTTTGTCCATTTTCGCTCGTTTTTTATCCGCTTCCATTTTTTACGCTTTTCGCTCGCTTTCTTCGCTTTTTATAGTTTTGTCCGTTTTTTTACGCTTTTATCGGTTTTCATCCGCTTTTGTCCATTTTTCTAACATTTTTCTTAAATTTTGTCAATTTTTCTTACGTTTTGTCTGTTTCTTTTCGTTGCCGCTTTCATCCGCTTTTGTCAATTGTTCTCACGTTTGTCCGTTTTCGACGCTTTTTATCGGTTTTCATCCGTTTTTGTCCGCTTTTTCTTACATTTTGTCCGTTTTATTTCGCTTTTGTACTATTTCAACATATTGAAACTTTTTCAAAAAGAAAAAAATGGAAAAAATATTTCGAAAAAAAATTGAAAAAATAAAAAACTTTCAAATTTCAAAAATATTGAAAAAGTTTTGAAACAAAAAGTATTTCGACATATTGAAAATTTTGAAAAAAAATTTTCAAATTTTTTTAAGATTTAAAAAAATATATTTGAAAAATATTTTTTATTCAAAATTTTTTTGAAATTTTTATTTAATTTTTTTGAAATTTGAAATTTGAATTTTTTATTTTTTCAAATTTTTATTTCGAAATACTTTTTTCCAATTTTTTTTGAAATTTTTTCCTAATTTTTTCTTTTGGAAAAATTTTCAATATGTTGAAATAGTACAAAACGAAAGAAAACGGATGAAAACCGATAAAAACGTACAAAAAACGGACAAAACGTAAGAACAACGGACAAAAACAGGCAAAAACGAAAGAAAACAGACAAAACATAAGAAAAACGGATAAAAATTTAAGAAAAATGCTAGAAAAACGGATGAAAACCGATAAAAACGTAAGAAAAACGGACGAAAACTATAAACAAACGAAGAAAACGGACGAAAACGAAAAACGGGGAAACGGATAAAAACGAACGAAAACGACAAAACGTAAAAATCTAAGCGATAACTATTATTAACGGAGGACTAATCGCGAAAACTATATTTTAAAAATAAGGACTAACGGTGCAAAATTTATTAACGAAGGACTAACATCGCAAAATACTTAACGGATGCAATAACGGCCATCCAAAATAGGGACTAAAAGAGCGCAACGCTTCAAAAATAGTGATCTCATGTGAATTAAAATGACTTAGTGACCAAACTCTAATACGAAGAAACCATGCGACCAACCGTAATTTTGTCTTTAAATTATTTAGTAATGTACAGTAATAATAAAAAATGCGAAGAATTAATGAAACCAAATACAAATCGATAAGTTCTTTTAGCTATTTTTATATCATGCATGTACCCTACGTGTAATAAAACAAGGTTTGTACATGCCGGATTGCCGGGCGTTGTTGCGTGTTTTTGTAATTTTTATTTATTGTATCACGTTAGTTATGAAGAATTGTAAGTAAAAAAAATTATAAAATACTTTAATTGATTAAGATCCTCTAATATTCAAAATAAACATGATTGGTGATGTTAAATTTGTTGTGAGTGAGAAAGAAAGAGTAAAATATTATTGTGGGACTTTTGCATTATTTTAAATCAAAATATTCACTCACAACAAACTAACATTACACATCATGTTCATTTTGAACATTACAGGATCCTAGTCCTACTTTGATATAGTCTTTTACATTTTTTTTGGAACGGCAGCTTTTATTAAGGATTAGCAAATGCTAGAAAAAGAGATTACAAAGAAAGTAATAGTAGATAAATGATTTTTTAACCAACCTACCCAACCAAACTTAAGCTTAGGATTTCTAAATGAAATTCACAAAAAAAATTGCGAAACAATAGAATATCAAAGTATCACCTTCTTAGGAGGGGGACTAAAAAAGATCAAGTGATTACGAAAGCTCCACATAGACCATAGAAGAGTCCTCCCTACTCTCTCAAGAAACTAACGCACCTATTAGTAACATGCAAGGAATCAAGCCAAACATACCACTCCAAAATGTTAGCACACATCGGGATATCTAGCTCCCACCAATTCACCAATAAAGCCCACCGATCTTTTAGCATCTCACAATTGAAGAAGGTATGATTAACCGTTTCAACAGCACTATGACAAATAGGACAAAGAATCGAGCCAACATTGATACCTTTTCTGTCTAGATTTACTCTAGATGGAAGTTTGTTGAGATTCAACCTCCAGATAAACACATTAACTTTAATAGGGATGCACCTATTCCAACGAGTAGTCATGGTATCTACATCTAAGGTATGAGCATCAACCAAGGCACGCACCGACGTAACAAAAAACCCAACGGAAACATCAAGCGACCATTGCCAAGAATCACATTGATCCGAAAGAGCAACATTTTCGATAGCAGCTTGCAAGGCATCAATTTGGGATGATTCGACACCTCCTCTCGGGTATCGCCTAAGAACACCATGATAGTCAATAAGAGGGACCCGATTCGCTATGAAGCAATTTCTATCAATGTAAAGTAAATACACGCGAGGGAATTGTAATTTGAGAGGCAGATTCCCGCACCGAATATCATTCCAAAACCGAGTAGACACCCCATTTCCAATCTTCCTGATACATAGGGAAAGAAAACCTATACCTTTCTGCTTGAAGTTAGTAATCGAAAACAAAATGACTCCCTAAGTATTAAGGCTGGACCGACGAGTAGAAGCAACATTAACACCTCCACAAAGCCCATAAATATTCTGAATAACACGAGCCCAAAGATCAGAAGGACGACTTAAAAACCTCTAAATCCATTTGAACAAAAGCCGAATATTAAGCCCAAAATGTTGCCAATACCAAGGCCTCCATGATTCTTGCTCGCTAAACATCTCTTCCATTTCACCTATGTCATCTTTTTTCCATCCTGATCACCTCCTATAAAGAACTTATTGCGCAATGATTCAATATTTTTGCGAACAGCAACCGGTATCATGTAAATAAACATGTTGTAAGTGGAAAGATTACCGAGAACCGACTTAATTAGCGAGAGGTGACCTCCGACCGATAGTAAACGAGCTTTCCATAAGGAAAGTTTAGATGAGAATTTAAGAGTAATTGCATTCCAATTCGACCACCTGGACATGTTGCATCCAACCGGAATGCCGAGATATTTTAAAGGAAGTTTAACCACCCTGCATCCTATAACACTCGCCACACATGAAACCTCCTCATCGGAGAACCCGATACCAATGACGTTACTTTTTTGAATGTTAATCTTTAGCTTGGAGATTAAAAAGAAACAACGAAGCATGCATATCAGATTATGGGCATTAATCCCGACCATTCGCCAAAAATATAACGTTGTCCACGCATACCTAGATGCGTAGATAGTCATATTATTCCGAACAATGAAAGCTTTAAATAATGCTAGCTCATCTGCCTTGCACGTAAAAGCGTGTAAACCTTCCATAGCCAGAATAAATAGAAAAGGAGAGAGGGGATCCCCTTTGTCTTAGGCCCTTAAATAACTCAAACTCAGCCGTAGGAGATCCATTAACTAAGGCTGAAGATCGAGCATTAAAAAGATAACCTTGGATCCAAGAACGCCATTTGAGACCAAAGCTGAGCTTTTCCATGACCAAATCCAAAAACTCTCAGCGTAAAAAATCAAAAGCTTTCTCAAAATCGAGTTTGAAAACCATAAGCTTCTTACATTGACGACACCATGCCGAAACTTCATTTAAAATAAGAGGACCATCAAGAATATTCCTTCCTTGATGAACGCCGATTGCACTAGACTTATACAACTACCAACCACCCCACTAAGTATATTAGCTAAAATTAACCAATATTTTGTATTGGCATCCTATTAGACTAATTGGTCTAAAATTTATGATGAACTTAGCATTAAAAACTTTCTTGATCAATGCTATAAAAGAGGAATTTCAACCTTTAGGGAAGGTATTAGTACAAAAGAACTCTTGCACAAAGCAGACAACGTCATCTTCTAAAAGTTCTCAGAAGGTGGTAAAGAACTTGAACGTGAATTCATCCGGACCCAGTGCATGATCACCACCACAATCACAATAGCTCTCTTGATTTCTTCACGAGAGATATAATGTTTCAGATTATCACGTTGACATGAAGAAATAGGATTAAGCGAGACAACATCTAAAGAAGGAGAAATATTGGCACCTAGTTTAAAACGGTTACGAAAATGATCTAGAAATTCAGCTTTGACGAGGTCAGGTTTCTCAAACCATTCGCCATTTTTAGAATGCCTTTAATATCCAATTGATGACTTTTTCTTTAAAATACTATAAAAACTAGCGTTCTCGTCATCCTCGAGAGCCACATTATCTTAGCTATTTGAGCTAATTCATTAGCTTCCATACGATCTAACTCTCCCAAGAATTTTAAAGTCTTTCCGATTCATGATATCCTCCTCGCTAGCACATCCTTGATCACCCTTGGCATCAATAGAAGAAAGCCGCTTTTAGTGATCTTTCTTTAGATTGTAGGAAACTGATTTTTTCAGAAGCCACCCACTCCCGAATATAAATTTACTTAATGCATACATGTATATAGAAATTTTAGTATGTTCTAACCATATTTAAAATGATACATTTTATGAAAAATTAGGTTTAGAAAAATGACATATTAAGCTGGCATAGTTTTTGAGATGCTTCAATTCAAGTTAGCTTAATAATATAAATAGTTATTAGTTAGTGAGTAGGGATCCAGTGAGAAGTAAATTAAAATAAGAAGTGGTGAGAAGTGACCAAAACTACGCATTTGAGATGCAACGACTTGCATTAGATGCATTTCTATTTATATAGATGCAACATTTTGAGTTTCGAAAGTTAATTTGATGTATAGATGGTGCAAATTGTTTTTCATGATTTTGGCACGTGTAGAGGAACAAAAAATAATAGAAATCATGAAATGCATCTAATATACGTATATGCATCTGATTAAAAGATAGAAAACACACTATGGTGCATTATAATGCATCTAAGATTATAGGGATGCATCTAATTTATGTCGGTGCATATCGGATTTGCAGTTATAGTTTTTCTTATTCCTTCTTATTTTAAGTAATCTTTTTATTTGATCATAACTAATTAGTTATATTGACATAATACTTTCAATTAGACTAGTCCTCGTGCAGAACAACGGGATTTTATAACGATAGATAGGTATAATAATATTTTGATTACACAAAACGTTACACAAAACACTAAAGCCAAAGCAACATTGTAAACACTTTCTGTTTGTGACCATAATATTTATTATCGCGCAAAAACTATAGCATTTCATCTTACGGCCACAAAGTACAATTGTAAACAAGTATCAACTTAATTAGATGTAATAAAACAACATCTTGGTAAGCTTATTTTTTGGGATTATTATTAATAAATGTATCTAACTTGTCATTTTTTTTCAGTTTTGTGTAGCAATTTTTATTTTTTTATTTTTTTTATTATTATTTTTTTTTTGCAAATTCATGTACTAAACTATCAAATTTCGTCACTTTGGTTTATTTTGTGACTTTTTTGCCCTTCTCTGAAAAAATGGGTTTTAATAAATTGAATGGTAAAATAGTCACAAAATACACAAAAATGACAAAATTTAAAAGTTTAAGACATGAATTTTCAAAAAAAATATTGTTTGCTATATAAAACTGAAAAATGTGGCAAGTTAGATATATTAAAAAGTTATTATCCCTATTTTTTCCAATTAATGAGCTTATCAAAAGAAATGAATTTGATTAACTACAGAAATAACTAGTAGTAATTTTTATTTTATTTTCTTACCTGTATTTCAACTCAACATTGCGAACCGACTAATCACAGGGCAACTACATTTTTAGATAGCCATAAGTCATCGTAGGTGAACCTCCATGGACACATGAGGATTAATTTTCTCTCGAAAATTTGAACTTGAGGCCTCTAGGGAGTCTCACTTACTTTTGAAGACCAAATCCAAACCACTAGATCCCCTCATGTGATTATTTGTAATGAATTGAGTTTTCTAATAAAATGGTTGACCATCTTTTAAATGTACTTAACCACATTCTTGTAATACCAAAATTACAAATTTTGCATTTAAACCGTTTCATCAATACAAATTGCTAAAGAAAAACCATATTTTAACATTCACCAACATTACTTCAATAATTCACACAACAAAATTAAACAACATATTTACCAATACATACATTTTAAAAACAAAATTTACGAACAAACTATAAAAAAATTTACCCGTACCTTATAAACATTATTTCAATCATTATAAAATTTACAAACTACTTGCAAACAAATGTACACACCAAAATCCACAATTTAATTTCCATAAAAATACACAAACTTTATAACAAACACTTCATAAAATTATTACAAAATATACATAAAGTTTATATCAAACTTTGTTACAAACTTTACATAAACTTGTAACAAAAATACAGTAACACTCCAACCCAACACGGGTCAAAATGTCACATTATGGTGTAATACAAAGTATAATAGGCAAGCGGAAGAGTTAAATAATAAAATAAAGTCAAGCAACATCATGACTTTCAAATAATAACATAATCTACAAGTCCAAACAGAACTGAAACAGAAATGAACAGAACATAAATATTCGAAAAACATAAGTCTAATCATAATCCAAAAACAATGAGAAATCTAATCAAGGTAGGTCTTCTAAGCTCCTATTCTCACACTCTTTCCCCATAATCCCTGCTTATGACTTGCCGCAGAGAAAAGAAATACGGTTGAGCTAACGCTCAATGAACATATATAAACAATAACTAATAATAAGATAATCAAATGAAATACGATCAAATTATGTAAAATCAAAGAAAGGAAAAAGAGTCACGAGAGAATGTTAGATGAAATGTAATATGAAACGATATGAATCGATACTAACTCGTGAGTGCACAACAAATATCAATCAATATAGGATCGAGTGCATTTCCCAAGTGCCTAAGCATGATACATGAATAGGCCAATTAATTATATCTCAAATAATATACCATCAATTTCATAAGTTGTACATGGAGTAGCTAGCTCACAATGTACCATAATATGATGGGTCAGAAGAACACACACCGACCAATCACCGACATGTGACATGATTCCTAGGATGCATCCATATGCTCCTCAGAAACAATGTAGTACATACGCTAGCTCAAGGCTAGCATAGATACTCGATAATCATAATGGCCAAAGTGTTATATAGCATATATAAAATGGGAACGCCAGGACTAATCACACCGCCCAGATAGTATCATGTTATGGGTGCCTCAATGACATGGTCATGGTACCTCCATGTCTAGGAATACAAATACGTGTCGGGCAATACAAGAGCAATCATAATCATATCAATTAAATCATATCAAATACTGAACTGAAGCATATCATATCAAATACTGAATTGAGTCAAATCAAACGGATAACCAATGAATGTCATAATGAGATAGCAAATCAAATATCAAAACGGATATCAATCAAATAATAGAACGAATATCAATAGCAATAACGGGTAACGATACCAATGGATGCCCTTACTGAAAAAAAGGACAGAATATCTATAGCTTAGCAAATGTAACAATCAGGAAAGCACACGGAAACAGGAACTACTCCTTTACAGAACCTATACAAATTAATGATCACGTATTACTTATAAGCTCTTTTTAATCAGATTACCCAATTGGGATTTCTATCTATTTTTAGAAACTTTTCATTTTTATTAGCTTTCCATAATAAGTAACTTTCCTGAATTAGCAAGTTTCCTTATTTAGTAAATTTCCCAAATTAGTAATTTTATGCTTTATGATTATAAAAGACAATTACATAAACTTAAAGGTTTAATAACAACAATTTCATAATTAGGGTTTATTATGACAATTTATTAAAGTTTAGGGTTACATGTGTAAATAATTAAAGCTTAGAGTTTACATTGTAATTTAGTTCCATAAATGACCAAATTAGAGTTTAGTCGATTTAATAAATACTTTAGACACCTTACGGATTAATTAAGCGTGAAACCAAACACACTCATTCACACATATACACTTCTCATTAAACATACACACTCACTTGTATTTTGATACACACGCTCACACGTTACATATTCACACTCGATTCAATATCTATTAATTCATACCTTTCTACAACTTCGATACGAATCAAATTCGCAAGTTCATATACACATGTCTAAGCTTTCTTCGACTCATATAATACACACACACCCCTTATGTTTTATAAATCAAAATGAATTATAGCTTACACCCAACGCGACACAAACACATTTATATATAGGCGCATAGTGTTATCATTTCATGTGACGTATTATTCGATCGTAGTTCATATGCAACGAAACAATGAGAATATTTTAACATGTTATACGCCTCACTATATCATCATTTTAACAGGTTCTTAGAGCTCGTATAACAATAACATTAGGTTGACTAAGGGCTGCTAAACACGACCTCAAAACAGCCCATAAGATATGATATAACCAGATTATATACAACACTAACCAGTCCATAACTATTCGACATAAGCAAATCATGAATAAGTGAATGGGTTTTTTGTCCGATTTCATGTGATATGTATCTCAGTCGTACGCTAACATATAAATCATGTTTACATATATTTCACTCGTGTTTAGTTAACAAAAGATCCGGTTCACAACCATGTTTATACACATGTGTTCACATATCCCTTTTTAGAATAGATTCTATATGTACATATATGCCCATTGTATCTTCATGTTATTAATGAATAAATATTAAGTTTCATGTTCGTATACATGTTATATGAGTTTAATCAGAAAAATACAAGACGATATGAAGAGATACCTTAGGAAGAACGCCAAGCTAATCACCACACTACTATCACCTCAAGGGTTTGAACGCCAAGAACCACCTGCGTACCCTTTTCCTTAGGAGGAAACTGGAAGCAACCTCTTATAGATGAGTTTAGGGTTTTTATGTGTGAGAGTTAAATGGTCGGATGGGGAAATGCAAACAAATGTGGGAATATATCATGGGAGGGCAAAAGTTCAATATAGATCTCAAATTTACCATAGATCCAATGAACCAATAATAACCATTCATTTTTTTATTACGATAAACTTTCACCCTTTTTAAAAATTAAATATCTCGTAAACCATTAATCGTTACGCGATAAAATTATATTATCATGACGATAATTAAATTATCTTTCTATGATACGCACTACTATATATTTTTAACAACTTTTTTTCTTTTTTAAATTTTGTCAACAAAAATCATATATGATTTGTGAAAATCATATATGATTCGATTTTATGAATCATATATGATTTTCGAGAATCATATATGATTCAGAAAATCATATATGATTCAGAAAATCTAATCATACATGATTTTGAAAATCATATATGATTCGTAAAAATCATATATGATTTTTCGGACGAGATTTTTGAAAAAATTGTTTGTTTAAAATATATAAAAGTGCATATCTATAAAAGATAATTTAATTCTCACGCGATGGTGTATTTTTATTTGAAGATTTACCGCTTTGTAAGATATGTTGTTTTAAAAAAGGTGAAAAATAATTTTTATTAATTTAGATAAAAACTAAGCGCTATAATTTGCTCATTTGTTTCTACTAAAATATAAGTTCTATATCGATCTCAACTCATCATGAGATAGCTGAGTATTATGCTATAAATGTGGAGGACCACACCTTCCAAGTCAAATTTATATATCATATCTTTAAACTACGATGTTGTGTACAATATTAATATAGATTCGGTCCTTCTTGTGACATGATAGACGTGTGACATATACATACTTAGCATAGAGACTTTGTCAAATTAATATGTATACTTAGGTTAGTTTAAGTTGGTTTCATATATTCTTAGGTTACCAATTTCGAATTATCTTAG
This sequence comes from Chrysanthemum lavandulifolium, assembly GCA_022545495.1. Taxonomy (NCBI): domain Eukaryota; kingdom Viridiplantae; phylum Streptophyta; class Magnoliopsida; order Asterales; family Asteraceae; genus Chrysanthemum; species Chrysanthemum lavandulifolium. The sequence goes on along the minus strand of CM040242.1, from coordinate 176,423,371 downwards.
GTTTAGGATCATTTTGTTTATTCATTATACTTATAACATAAGCATCAAATGTTCAAAGATCTTATAACATATTCGCTTTAAACGCTTAAAGGTTATTTGGATTTTGGTCGTTATAATTCTCACCATCTAAAAGAAAATTTCGTCATAAATTGAACTAGGAAAGTCAAAACAAATATGTACCGAATCACGAAAAAGAAATAAGGATAACTGATTGACAGTCTCAGCTCTTTGGCTACGGCATATCATCACGGATTTGGTCTAACGGTTATGGAACCATGTGAAGAGAGTGATTACAAAGGACATATCAGATTGGGAACTATGGTAAATGATGTACTTAAAATAAAAATCAAGATCAAACATTTCTAAGGGAACAAATTGGCATAACGGATATTGTTATCAAAACGTAACGGATAATAACTACTTTAAATCAAAGTAAATCTAACTTATTTTTAAGCACAAGCTTGAATAAGCTTGTGCTATTCTGAAAAGCTACTTAATACTATAAAAACAAACTATATTAAGATAAGCCATCCTAAAAAGGCAGTCCTAAATTAGCTAATAAGCTTAAAAGTAGTTCTGAGCTACTCACAATGTCAGATACCCAACAAACTAAAAGGGACATCTTTAAGCTATCTAAGAATCTAACAATTTAACTGGTAAAATTTAAAAGATCAAAACAACAAAAGATTATCATTCAAAGATCTCATAAAAACAATTCTCAAACATTATTGAGCTTAAAAAGGGCTTTTAAACAAGCTGATAACTATGGTCTCAGAATCGCTAGTATCGAATGCGCATAAACAATCGACCTACTATGTTTAAGCTAAAGTTTAACCCATTAAAAGCTTTGAGAAGCTTTAAAAACTAAAGATGATTAAAATGGACCAAGAAGGAAATAGAAAACAACTTTGTGAATTTTAAAATTGATTTAAACCTTAAATATGATCTGAGAAATAGGGACTTAATACTCTTTTTGGACTTTTTAGAAATTGACACAGGCTAACCATAATGACTCAAAAATATTTAAAACCATATGACACTCACTCAAAACTATTAAGCAACCTAAATGGATTGTATTAGACTCAATTTTGAACTTTATAAAAACCTAATCAAATTAAGCTATAAGACACTGTTTTAACTTATGACATTTTGAAAATCAATGAAAAATCTATAAAACTTAAAGAAATTATTTGAAAAGACTTTACAACTTCTAAACTAACTGTAGGACCTTAGTTTTATCAACCTTATCACAAACCCAACACTTATACCACGTTAACACAAACAACCCAAACACAAACGTTATGCTTAGAAATAAGGAAGAGAAAGATGGTGACTTGAAGATATATAAAACCGTGTATATGAGTATAAGATATGCAAACAATAAGTTGTATATTCCTTGAGAGAGAAATACACACACACACACTTTCAAGCACACCCCTCAAATGACCATTTGAGGGGTATTTATAGTACAAGACATGAAAACCTAAAAGGCTTTCCTATGGGCTTGGCTTGGGCTTCGTGGACTTGGGTTTGGACATGGGTTTATTCAATGCTAGCTTAACTAAACTAAAGCCCATTTAGCTTAGTCCAATCCACGAGCCCGTTGACTATTCTATCATGATATCTAACACACGTTACAAAGTTCCTTATCGTGAATGACCATCACTTCTAATAAAACTATTAAGGCTAACAATCTCCCCCTAAGGGGTGGTCATTCAAACGATGCTCCACTTGATTAGGTCTCTACTTTCCTTGAGCTTGAACTTTGCGTGTAGATATAGAATAGTCTTGATTCTTTGTTCCTTCATGCTTGTGATCGATAATGTGGTTGTTCCGCCATTGTCAACTTCGTTGGTTAGGTGTCTCCACGTCATTCTCCATTTCTTTCTCCACCATGCTCACACTTCTATTTTTCTTTGGTTACCAATGATGTAGTTCGAGTCTTTAAACTTTGTAGATTCTTTGACATTGACAAAGAATCATCTCCTTGATTATGATGAGAACTTTCATGTGTTGTTGGTATGAGCATGTGGCAAGTCTCGCACGATCCATCCGCTCCGAGCTTCCATAAGAAGAAAACATAAAACATCGTTAGTAATAAGCGGATTCCGCACTTACAAGTTTGAATTTTGAGGGTGTTAACAAAGATAGTGTGAAAACACGTCTCTAATTCTCACAGAGGCCGCTCTCGAACCTGAGTCCCACAAGTGAGATAACACGATATACCAAGTACATCTACAGATTCGGATGAGTCGCCGAGGTACATCAAGCATCACCCCACGATCGAGACCGCTTGAGACACACTAAGCGTAATCCACTTAAGAATTACCGGTGACTGCCGCCGTGGTCGCTTGATGTTGACCCCGGCAGAATTTCCATTCAATCATCAAGATCATGTAAGTGAAACTTCTCATAAATGTTCTCGCAAATTGCTAAGATCTGCGTAGGGACTCTAGAATATATCACTTGTATCCTTATCAAGAACAACAAGCGATGTCATGTCATGTGTTCCTATGAGATCTTTTAATGAATCTCGTGGCTCTAGACTCAATAAGTGCATTTTGGTTTTCCCGAGCGGAGACTAGGAGAGGGTCTCCTTCTTCAATACCAACCAACTCTAAGAGAAGGTCAATAGATTATGTAGGTTCCTAGTGAGAATGAAACAAATCCTTTTAAGAGGAATTGAGTGGCTAGAAGGTTTAGTGCAAGCGCCACCGGGTCCATGACGCCTTGTCTTCAATACCAAGTGTCATCTAGTGACAACCAAGAGTATATGTATTGAACCCGGTTTCGCCCTAAGGTCGAGTATGGAGGGCTATTTCTTTTCACCCTTCTCATTACTTTTCTTTTAATTCTTCAACCCCTTCTTTCTCCTTTCTCACATTACTCCTTTTTCAATCATACCTAAGGACTTCTAGTTCTACACAATTTGTGATGTCCTTGGGTAGATCCTCCGCCTCTGGCGGATCATAGACTAATTTCCTATCCTTAGTCACCTTATAACCCATGACCGTCCTATTGTTGCCATAAAACCATTCTCTTTGAAAATCTCTCGAGTGTTTATGATAGAAAACATGTTTGCAACACCGTGAGTTTTGTATTTTTAGAAGCACCCCCTTCACATGTGCTCATAAGTTTACGTAACCGCACATAGAGGGTAGAGTTCGTGACTTTTGAATTGATCTACTTTAAATGAACTAGACCGATTCGAGACACGCTTACATCACTAGAGAACTAGCTTGAAATTATTACCCGCCCCGGTCAAGTCCATAGAAAGTTTCTCGAGATGGTACATGATTCCTCGTCAATTCATTGGTTTCATCCGAGTCGAGCTCATTTGAGATTCAAACAACGATCATTAAACTTTTGATCACATTTAATCACGCCTCCTCCCTCAAAAATAGCATATTTGTGATATTTTTGATATCATCGGATTAAAACATTTTAGAATCTTTTGGGAGACAAACGGATTTGATTTAAGCATGAATTTGTAACATTTTAGATGTATACTCCCCTTTAATAAAGCATAATCAATTAAAGGGTTTTAGAGGGAGTTATCTTGAGCACAAAATATTTTGAAAGATTTTGAAAATCTTTTTGAACAATCTTGAAAAAGTGCTCAAGATGATGATGATTTCTCACTAGTTTTAAATGTAGTGCACTGAAGCATACACCTCATTTTTCGATCAAAGCACGAGTTTTGATTTGAAAGATAATCAAAAGTCATCATTTCGGTCCGGGTTTCGTACTGATGTATACGAAAGCCATTATTTTGAGAAATTATGAGAAACGACATGTTTTGAAAACATTAAAGAACTCTCGCTCAAGCATCTCAGACATGCCCGTATCATTGTTGAATGATATTTCTAGAAACGCATGTAATATCGATTATACAAGAGACATGTCGTAGAAGAATATTTTTGGATTTTTGATTTTATATTGTTTTTGTATTTTTGAAAGATTTTATATTTTTATATTTTGCTTTTGTTGGTTTTTCAAATTTTGTATTTTGTTTTTCAAAATATTTACAATAAGCTTTTTGGAAAATCATTTTCAAGAAGAATCGAGAAGACGTTCTAACTCCTCGTGGGTTAGGCTTCAGATTCCAATTCGTCGAACTAAATACTCAAACCTTTCTTTTGGAAGGGCTTTAGTTAATAGATCGGCGAGTTGGTAATCGCCTTCACGAAGAATAATTCAACAGCACCATTTTCGACGTACTCTTTGATGAAGTGATAGCGGACACGGATATGCTTAGTCTTTGAGTGATGAACAGATTGCATGATATGGCTATGGCACTTTTCGAGTCACAATACATAGGTATTTTATCGAAAGTAAAGCCATAACTGTGAGTTGTGTTCTCATCCATAGAACTTGAGCACAACACGCAGATAGAGACACATACTCGCCTTCGCGGTTGAAGGCAAAGGCAATCTTGTTTCTTTGAAGACCGGTGACTAGCTTTTCACCCAAAATTGTGCTCCTCCGGATGTACTTTTTGTCAGAACTTGATCACCGCGTGATCCGCATCCAAAAGGCAATTAGATCAAACCGATTCCTTCGGATATCAAAGTCCCATGTGAATGGTTGTCTTCGTGCACCGAAGATCCTTTTAACCTCTTTGAGGTGCAGCTCGTAGGCTTTGCCTCGAAACCATGCTAATAAGCAAACAAAGAAATGAATATCCGGTCGACTAGCAAGAAGATACATGAGAGAACCAATCATGCTCGATATTTCTTCTGATCAATAGGTTTCCCAAACAAATCGGCTCCAATTTTTGGTGAAGTTACCATTGGTGTTCCGACCGAGTCACGCTTATCCATACCATGATTTTTCAAAATCTCGCTTGTGTATTTAGCTTGATTTATAAAAATTCCACGAGGGACTGATGTATTTGTAAACCAAGAAAGAATTTTAGTTCCCCATCATGGACATTTCAAATTTGCTATTCATGAGATTTTCAAAATGTTTTGAAAGATTCGGATTAGTGGACCCAAAGATGATGTCGCCCACGTAAATCAACAATCAAAATGTCGATTTGCATTTTGTGTAAACAAGGTAGGATCAACTGTCCTTTGGTGAAATTGTTTTGGATAAGGAAAAAGGATGTCATTATACCACGCCCTGAGCTTGTTTTAAACCATATATAGCCTTTTGAGTTTGTAGACGAGTCCGGATGTTCCATGTCTATGAAGCCTTCAGTCGACTCACGACACTTCTTCTTTCGTAGTTCCATTCAAGAACGCGGTCTTAATGTCCATCCGATAAACCGTGATGTTTTTGTGAGTGATAGGCCAAGAATATCCTCGATCGCTTCTAGTCTAGCTACCGCGAATGACTCTTCAAAGTCTATTCTCTTCCCCGTCTCGTATCCTTTGGCCACAAGACGAGCTTTGTTGCTAATTACGCTCATCTCTTCATCCCTTTTGTTCTTCCATAACCATTTGAGATCGATGACGCGAACGCCAATTGGTCTTGGAACCTTTCCCAAGAGTCATGTAGACGGTATTGAAGAAGTTCCTCCGCATTGCTTCTATCCATGCGGATCCGCCATTGCCTCACGAATGTTCTTGGTTCTAGATTGCTAATTGAGCAAAGGTAAATGCACAAGTCGCAATCGGTGGCAAGTTACGCCTCGTCTGAATCGGCCTGAAGGTTCACCAATAACTTGTTCAATGGGCGGTCTTTTGTCCACTTCGTAGTAGAAGGATACCGCTGGTTAAACGATGCGAGTTAGATGGTTCTCGTAAGTTTGAAGACGATTCACCGATTCCGTAGCAAACGGGTTTTCAAATAAGTCGTCATCTAACGCTGCATCGTTATGGTTTTGGTTTTGCTCATCAACCGGTAGAACGGGTGCAATAACCGGAGTAGATGTAGATGATGTTGATGGAGTTGGTGCATTGGTTTCGACCGCTGTAGATGCATCTTCGTTGGTGGTGGAGGATGATTTTGAGCGGTGCGGAATGATGGTTTGATGCATTTGTCAAGTTCCACCATAGTATTCATCGAACATTAACTCAAGAAATTCTCCCATTCTTGTTCTTTAGGATTGTCAAACAAGTTGATTGAGCTCTTTGAGGTACGAGTCCCGAATCGATGTGTCCGTAAGTCCGCCGGTTTAGTGCGGGTTCTAGAGCGAGTCTCTCGAAGCCATTTGTGAAAGTTCGTCAAACTTCACATTCATCGCTCCATGATCCTCCTTAGCCTTCTCGTTATACACCCCAATGCCCTCGAGTTATCTCAATATCCAATGAAGATTCCAATATCACCTTTAGCTTTCAATTTTCCAAGATCTTCTCTCGTCATTCGTAGGATAGCACAAAGCGCCAAACACGTGAAAGTAAGAGATATCCGGTTTTTCGTTGTTCACTATTTCATATGGGGTTTTATTGAATCTTGGATGGATAAGGGATCGGTTCGAGTGAAACAAGCAAAGGGCAACAACATCACCCATAGAAATAACGGTGCACTAGAATAGATTAGCATCGTATGCAGCAGCTTCCACAAGAGTTCTATTTCTTCTTCAACTACCCTATTCTCATTGTGGAGTTCTAACAAATGATGTCCGATGAGTAATTCCAACATCTTCAAAATAAGCTCTTAACTCCCGATTAGTGAATTCGTGTCGTTGTCGCCTACAACCCATCGGAGTTTGAAGAAGTACTTGAATGCGCTTCGTAAAGGTGATGATGATGCTCGGTGCTTCGTCTTTTGATCTCGTAAACTTAACCCATGTATATCTTGAATAATCATCGACGATAACAAGAATATACTTTTTCCGTTAATGCTTTCAACTCTCATTGGGCCACATAAGTCCATGTGCAACATATGAAACTTTGCTTCCGAACTAGGTAACGATTTGGGTTTATATGATGCTCTTTTGCTTTTCCTTGTTCACATGATGGACATAAGTGATCCTTGGTGTATTTGAACTTTGGAAGTCCATTGACGATGTTGTCTTTGGCAAGATTGTTGATGGTGTCGAAATTGAGATGGATAACCTTCTATGCCACAACCAGACCGTGTTCCGTATGCTCGTGTCATAAGACATATTGGTGATGAAGAGGCCATTTGATTGATGTCGATAGCATACAAGTTTGTATCACGATTCCCGCTAAGAGATCGCCATCCAAGTTTCTAACGGCAAGCATTTTTCCTAAAAGCAACCTCTAAATCAGATCACGTAACCGTCCGATCGAGAACAAATTGTGTCCCAACCCTTCGACATAGTAAACCCGAGTGATCAAATAATTTCAAACGGTAGATCTCCATAACCCATGATAGTCGCTACATGATCATTTCCAAACGTCACGGTTCCCATGAATTTCCGCATTTAAATTGATCAACAACTTGATTCGGTCATGTGCTTGGAGCAACCCGAGTCGACGATCCAAAGACAAATTTCGATAACCCGCCAAGAATGTAAAAAGAATATTGTGGAAACCGTTTTGATTTTGGTTCTTTGGGTTGAGGTAAAACTCGATCATACTCGTAGAGGTTTTCTGTGAAGTCCGGTTTATCACTCATTGTACCATTCTCGAGTGTGAAAGTTCTACCTGTGGGTTTCAAATATCATCCCTAAAGTATACACGTTGGTTCTTGTCAAGAGTGTAAAGCCTAAGTTTTGCAACTAGTCTTCCTACTGCTTAGTGTAATTACTTTTGGGACGTTCTTAACAAAGCTTATCATTCACATTCTTAGAAACACAATCATCTTGAACATTTAAAGATTTCTTGCAAGTTAAACAAAGAGATTCAACACATTCATTAGACTTAGCAAGTTTCATAGGTTCAAGACATTCGGATGAAATGTCTTTCTTATTCAAACGTCAGAAATTCCTAGGTGTTCTTCTACTTTCTTCTCTTTATTCAAGCTACTACTCCTAGAGGCGATCGAGACTCTATTGTTCCTTGTATTGCTCTTAGGCTTTAGTCTGCGCTCCTAGAGGTGCTTTCTAGTCCCGTAGAAGGTGAGGCACACGATTAGGATTCACATTTTATGAAGGGAGGTGGTTTCACTTATCCTAGTCTCTTTAGATGTGGAGGCGATGCATTAGTGGTACTCATCTTAAAAAGGCCAGTGCTAAAACTTTAGGATTCTCAATAACCGCTTTTCCTTATCAACATTTTGTTTAGGTAGGGCAGGTGGAGGACCGGTTTTGATGAAACATTTTTCGATTGACTTTTGGAGGAGGCAAAGAAATGTACATTTTGGTTTTGAAACCGGTTTGAGAACATTTGCTTTCTCCTCGGTCAATGGTTTTTAATCGCAGCTTCCACTACCTTTTCTTTTTGACTTTCCAAATGAGCCCTCAAAAGATCATTTTTGCTTTCATGTCATTGTAGGTACGCCATACGACAATTTGTCATACTTGCATTCCTCGCTTTTTCGATCAAGTTGTTTAAAATATGAGATATTTTCTTTTCAAGTTTCATAAGAGCTTTTTCATATTTTGAAACAATTTGGAGGTCTCATCCTCGAGTCTTTCATGATCTTCAATGTAATATGTTTGCAAAATGATGGACATAATATCGAGAGTTAGAACATCTTCTGAGAGAGAATCATTTAAATTTTCCAAAACTTTGATGTGTTCAACACTGTCATTAGCTTGCTTTACTGTGGATTTATGGTCCTTGACAAAGTCACTGTTTCTTTCAAAAGGCTTGTTCAAAATGAATTACCCTTGAGTTGATGTTATTCAAATTGAGGGCAATTTGAGTTTCAAAAACTTTTTCTGCTCATTATCAAAACTATTAAACCGATGTTTGTTCTAATATTGGTTTTAGTTTTAACGGTCCTGAAGATCCGCAATTCTCGCTTTCACATTTTCCAAAATACTTCGCGCTTCACTTGTGTTAAAAGGATTGTTTGAAGACATTTGTTCAATGTTCGAAAGAGAATTGGAGACAACAACCGGTTTTGAAACCGATTTTGAAACTGTGTTGACACTTTGTTTGAAACACTTGTGTGGTGGAAAACGTTGATCGCCCTTTTGAGAAACAAAAGGAAGAACATTAATTTGGTTCCATTTGTTATAATCAATCGGTTTGATTTCGGATGTTTTGTTTCATTTTAGATCTACTCTCTCGTGATAGTTCCAATGTTTCAAGAGAATCATGCACAATTATAGGTTCATGCAAAGGTTTTCCATTGGCAACACATTCGAGATTTTTGAGCTTTCTTGAGAACGAAGAAGGGTCATTACCAAGTGCCATCTTATGTGAAGTATGAAAACGGATTTACTTGGTTAGAAAGCATCTTGTTTGATTTAATGAATGACCCGTTGTAAGAAGCAAATTGTCCAATGTTTTGATTTTTCCGCTTTATCAAGAATTTCATCAAGAAGAGAATCTTCGCTTTGAAAAATCAAGAATCAACTGCTTTTCTTTTCAAGATCGAAAAGTGCTTTTTGTTTAGAAAGTTGGTCATTTAGATCGAAATTTCCTTGTTTAAAGATTTGATTTTCAAATTCGATTCACATCAAGTGTATCGTATTTGAGTTGCAATTGTTTTCTCTTAAAATGTAATCTCGATAACCAATTTCTAATTCGGACATTTTGTTTGTATGAAATTCATAGGCTTTGGCATGCTCCTTGTAACTCTCAAGCTCGCCGGTCAATTTAGCATTCGGGCCATAACTTCGCGATTGACCGCTCTAACTTTCTCAACTTCAATGCCACATTGATTGATTAATGATTCAACATAAGCACGTGTTTCCTCATCGCCTCAAGATTTTGTGCCACACGCCTCCACTAGGATCCACATCCGGAGCTTCAGAGGTAGTATTGCTACAACTCGGATTGTCCGTATGTATCATAAGTAGGTGTCAAGGCGTCACGTAATCGTCGCTCGTCATGAGTAAACACATCAAATATGACATTGTTATAACATGGATCAATGATTGGTACCTCGACACTAGTATTGGCCATAGGCGGGAGGTGTAGTCCGACTCTGGTCGCATTTAGCTTCCTCGAAGATTTGCCATGAAGATGCAGATTCAGATTAATTTCCTCGAGGTCTTCCAAATCATCCATAATAGCCATAAAGTCATGTTCCTCAAGACTAACCGAATCCAAAGCGTTCCTTTTGTACCAACAGATGTTTCAAGATACTCAAGATCGTCTTGTTTGGCTTAGTAGGACAATTTCTTGCCATGTGACCCATTCCTCGATGTGTATAACACTTAACTGACACCCGATTCACATTTCCATGATTCCCAACGATCGAGTCGCAATATTCGATTTTGATTACCCATCGCCTATTCCCAACATTCTGCCTCATCCGACACTCGATTCGAACCGCCGACACCCATGCGAATCCAAAGAGTATATCCTCGCCGATTCCCAATAACTCCAACCATTTGACCTTGATTACCCATATTCACACCGGTCGTGCAATTTGCCTGCTATAGTGTTTGATGATATCCTTTGTTGTTGTTAGTAGGTGTGGAATAGCGACCTTTGATTACTTGACCCAAGAGAGAAATTATTTGGGACATAGGGTCTTCTTTGATCGATTCGAGATCGTGATTTCTTGTTCCCGGTATTGTTGATCCGGATAGAATTGTTGTTGTGGTGCAAGTTGTTGTTGTTGGAAGATGATGAAGTTGGTTGTTGTGTATTCGGTGAAGATAGAGTCTTAGCAATGAGTGCCAATGGATCATGATTCTTTGCCAATCTTTCTTTCCCGACTTCATTCACTTCATTTTGGTTTTGTTTCAGAAAATCATTCGCTTGATCAAAGTTCACCGATGTAAGTCTTTTGTTTGGTTGACAATAGTGACATATCGCCCCATTCTTCCGGTAGATTATTCAGAACTTGATGTTTTGAACGATAGTTCGGGTGTCGCCTTGTTTCGATTAACTCATTCATCAAAGTGCAAAACCTTCCATAGTAGGATTCAATGGATTCTCCGGTGTAGAAGTGAACTTTTCCCATTCAGCTAGCAACTTGTTCTCCATATCCCGATGACCAATTTACGCTCCATGACAAAGTCGCCTAACACGCTCCCACATATCGAAAGCGCTTTCACAACCGCTCACCGCAAAGAAAGATGTCTATTGGTAAACCAGGTTGGATAATATGAATTGCCATGTCATCCGCTTCGACTTGTTTCGATCCTCTGCGCAGGTATCTGATTCGTATTGAAGACGAGAAGATGGTGCGGTGGGAGGTGTTGCATCGTGATTTCCGTGTTCATTAACTTGTCGAGGTCGGAAGGGTCCATCCTGAATAGATTTAATCATGAGTTTGCCATTAGGTTTGGTCTTGATGTAACGGAGCATTCGACTTGTCCATTGAAGATAACCACCTTTTGCCAACATAGGAGGTCGGTTTTCGCACCTACTGCATGAATGTCTTGTTGAGTTGCCATTGATGAAGGTATGATCCGATAAAGTTGATGTAGGATCGATTCAACGATAAAGGAGTTGTGGTTGATGATGATTAAGCTCGGTTGAGGTGATTTCGAAAGTCGCACTCGTAAACTCGGTTCTTAAAAATTTTCGCCCAAAATATGAAATTCACTATAAAAATCAATTCTAAGGTCGTATGAAAATTTGAGTTATGATAATTTTGACTAAAATTTGACCCGAAAATTTGAATTTAGGCCCAAAATTTGAATTTTGACCAAAATTTTCACAGCTATACCAAAATTTGAATCTCACAGAAAATTGAAAGTTTAGTCTCTCAAAATTTGAATCTCTCAGAAAGAGCTTAGGCGTAGAAACACAAGTTACGAGTAGAAACTTAGGCGTAGGATCTTATGCGAGGATCTTAGGCGAGGATTCCTTAGGCGAGGATCTTGTCGCGAGGTTTAAAGTTACTTAGTAGAAAAAGTTATGCGTAAGATTTAGCTTATGCGTAAGAAAACTTAGGCGTAAGAAAAATGCTTATCGTAGAAGTATTCTACGCGAAGTCGAAACTTATGCGTAAGATTAGGGTTTTGCCTAAAATCCTTTACACTATCACAAAGGTAAGAGATATCCAAAAGTCGAAGTATTCCACACACTTATCCAAGTGAGGAAGCACCGAGTCACCGTTAGAGCACGAAGATTCTTCACCAAAAGTTACGAGTAGAAAACTATGCGTAGTTGACTTTCTTACGAGTAGAACTAGGGTTTTGACCTACTCGTAAAAATTTTCAACGATTCAACCAATTTCTCTTGCACGTAAATCCTTAAAACACTCGAATAACCCAAAATGTTGACCTTTTTCACCCAAAGTGCCTAGAAAAGTTACAGTAGAAAAGACCAATAACCAAATACGAGCTTAAAATGAAGAAAACACGTAAAGCTTCGAACTTTTGCAAAAACTCAAACTTTAGCACCAAATAAACCTTAAACCATAAGAATCTTGAATTTTGAGTGCAAAATTAAAGTTTTAAGCGTAATAAAACGATAACGAGAGCCTTTACGCGTAACACCTTCAAACCAAACACAAACACTCCTAAACCATTGTTAGGCGATTGATACCAATTGTAGGACCTTAGTTTTATCAACCTTATCACAAACCCAACACTTATATCACGTTAACACAAACAACCCAAACACAAACGTTATGCTTAGAAATAAGGAAAGAAAGATGGTGACCTAAACTAACTCCTAATAAGCTAATCCAAACTGTCTCAATGACCAAAGCTATTTTAACTCTAAAAATCTTCTTATGCCAAACACACCTTTAAGCTTACAGCTTATACTTTTAAAAGAGATTAAGCTTAAAACATTTTTGAATTCGGTTCAAAGTGATTATATGAGATCTAATGACTTATTAAAATTTAATTTCAACACATTAAAAGCTACAATTAAGCTATACTAATTTTTACTTATATTTTGCTATTTCAAAACAGTTTATAAGAGAAACAAAACAAGTACTAATGAAAGCAACTAATTAAGTATCAAACAAACAAATAATCAAGATCTAAACAAAGAAACAAGCGATAAACTAGAATATAAGCACTTCTAAACAAAATAAGTGAAACTTTGAATTAAAATTGAACTTACATGCCCTTGCTTAAAACAGGCATCAAATACAATCTACAAGCTCCAAATTGTTAAAAACAAGCTAGTAAGACCTATAAGCTCTTCCAAAGTTAGCTTATCTTCCAAAACAACTTATTTGACTATTTAACTGACTTTTGTTGACTCTTTTTTGATTTTTGAAATTACAATAGAATTAAACACTAACAAAGCTTATAATAAGCTAGGAAGCTTAGATAAACTTATAAATAAGCTGTATAAGCTTTTTGACAGCTTATTGAGACTTAATAAACCCTTTCATAATAATGATAAAAACAGAAATATAAAAGATAAGTGAACTGAAACAAAATTTAAGTTTATTAAAACTAAATGAGATTACAAGCTTAACACTGAATTTAAAAGACAATTAAAATTAAAAATTACAATTGAGAAAACAATTTGACAGAATAACTTTGCTAAAAAACTACTCGCTAAACTCTGAATTGAGGGGGGGGGTTATAGGAGAGCATGAGGTTTAATTAGGGTTTATAGGAAGGATTTAGCAACTTTAATTCTAAACCTTGATCATCTATTTCATCACTTCATCTCATCTCAGCCGTTTAATCTTCATTCCACGCATCATCCACCAATAGGACAAGCTGGGATTTCCAGCTTGTCATCCTTTTGCCTTGTCAGATTAAAAAGATGATAGTACTAAGCATTGGTGAGGGTAAGGTGGGGAAATTCAGTTGGAGATGATGAACAATTGCCCTGGTTTGTATTTGGGCGGGGAAGGGTATTTAGGTTTTTATATTTAATGTTTGACTGGTGGAATAAGTGGGTTGACTTGGGTGGGTGGTTTTAATAATGGGTAGTGATAGTTTAGTAGTTGGGCTTGGGGTGTTGGTTTGGGCTAGAGGGATTTGGATTGAATTGGTAGGGATTTGGATTTAGTAAGGTTATTCGGATAGGTATATAAGGATTAAAGTATCATAATGACCAAATTGGCCAAATGTGGTATTCCAAGGACAAAAGGTGTAATTTTTGGTAATATGAGGGGTGTAATGGTGATTTGGTTAATGATGAGGGTAATATGTGAAAATATGCTAAACATGATCCAACATCCGTGAAATGTAGAAAACTGATTTACCGGCTCCGTCTTTCACATTCTTTTATTTCTCGTGCTCATTTTTCTTCTGTTTTGTTTTTTCTTTGTCCGTTTTGTGATATCTGTACCTGCACATGCATAAACTCAAGAAACACAAAGATATTAAGCATTAACGGCTAGTTTTCGTTTTATTTGGTCTATTTTGATAAAGAAAAGGTATATGTTTTCACATATACCAAAATCCCCTAAACTAAAGTATTGTCGTGTCCTCACGTAATGTCATCAACCCAAGCTTCTAAAACCAAAGATTCCCACCTCTTTCTACTAAAGCTATGTAAAGTAGCAAAGCTTCCTCAAAAGAGATTAAGAAATCCTTAGCTCTAAAAATGCCCCGTTAAATCATTTTATTACATACATAGATATAACATTAAGCACTTTCCATTTTGTGCGACGGTTTGTTGAACATTTTCCTTTATCAATAAATCTCACATATTTTTGATAAACAATTTAGGATCACGGAGTAGGAAACACAACTCATAAAGAAGTGACCATACAGATAAAATCCATCGTTCTTGATTTTTCACGAGTTCCCAAACTAAGCTTAAAATCGAAATCACTTGCTATATACAAATTAGATGCTAACACTACCCATAGATGCTACTTGTGCACGCTTAGCTACTTTTCACTCCCATAATCCTAATTCCTCTTAGGATTTTATTTTGAAAATCGAGATTTTTTTTTGTTTTTCTCTTTTCTTGTTGCGATAAATTTTTATTCAGATAAAAGCATCGAGTTTAGATGCTAAGTAGTTTCCAAAACTTCCTTAAAAAACCGTTGCTTACAAGAACGAGGTCCACATCAAGGTCCTAATTTAACACGATTTAGGGGAATCATTTTTATTTATAACCGAGACATCCCATGTTTGAGACTTGAAATGGAAACTTTTTATTAGGACATCACCGAGTCAAGCTTGGCTTAACATTATTTCAAAGACATTTGTACATTTTCAATTTTGCCCTCGATTTTTCAACCACCAATTCAACGGGATTACTGCTTTATTAGAAGTCTTATTATGACTTTGGAATTTTTCCTCAATCTTTTGAAGTCCATGGCAACGGGTATCGTCAAACACGTAAAACTTTTATGGCTTTGGATTTTTACATTTATACATTTGAGCTTTATTTCACATTAATTATTTGCCAAACTCCGAGTCCCACGACCTTTATAACAATAGAAACAATAGCACGTACTATCATGAATCAGTTGTCTATTATACCGCAACACTGACAGTACCTTGATTTGTACCCAACTCTCATAAGCAATGATTCTCTCAAGAATGCTTGAAAACTAAGAATCGCCAAAACCAAACACCTTTAATTATTTTGAAATTTTTGTTTTGGGGTTTATTGTCTTTGGGAGCAAAAGCCACAAGTAACCTCTACAAGATCTAAAGAGATCCAACTACTCCACGCTTAGCATCTAACTTCTATATAACTCTATCATTTCTCGATCTCCACAAATTTAAAATCTTAAATAATAAGATCTGCGAATGCTTAGCCGATAATATAGCTTTTGCAAATTAAAGTCAATCATGGAAACTTAGATGTTTCCGGTTTATTTGGTCTGTTTTGATAAAGAAAATGTATATGTTTTCACATATAACAATACCCACACTGATTATCTTTCTGAACTGATCGCACACGATCTCCGTCATGGTTCCTCTTAACACCTTGTCTAGCCCTCTCCTGCATGATCTCAATGTTGCGACCAGTGTTAGCAACCTGTGCTACATCATCAAACTAGGTATTCAGAATACTATCAAAAAGATCATCATGAAGTGCCTACTTGAAAGTCCTAGCATGTTCTTCCTGGATTCCTGCCTTGGTCCCCAATAATCCCGCCAAACGAAGAAACCTCTTCATGAATTCAGTACTGGTATCCTTCTCTAACTGATGAATCGAATGATACTCTCTTTCATACTTCTCCTTCGGACCTCGAAAAATATCAAGAAAGAAAGTATCACGAAATCATTCCATGACAAAGTAGCAACAAAATCATCTCCACCCTTGGATAACTTATACGCCTTCCACCGGTTGAGGCGCCACCCTCAAAATTATAGCTAGCAAGTCGAACTTTGAACACGCCGTCGCATCCCGTAACATCAAATATCTTCTCAATATGCGCGATCAAATTCTCCGCCTCAACCGTAGTAGTCTCATAGTCGAACGATTGAGGCTTTTGCTTACAAAACCTCTTTAACCAAGTATGAATCGTCATAGGCGGAGCACCACCACCGTAACCACCGAACCACTCACCGTGTTTTGTTGGATTTTATTTGTAATATGAACGGTGAGATCCGGTAGCGTGTTGCAACTTCACGGCAACCGCAATAGTAAAGTCGAATCTAAACCACCATTACACGACAACCATCCGAACGATTAACAAACGAATCACCAAGACAAAAAGATTATAAGATCAAATATGGAAGGAAAGGATCATAACAAAAGGAAGAGAGCATAGCAAAAGAAAGCCTAATGTCTACCCAAATCCTCACATGTCATAGCCTAAGCTCTACAAGATGAAACCTAGGCTATGATACCATAATTGTAACACCCCAACCTGACACGGGGTCAAAATGTCACATTATGGTGTCATACAAAGCATAATACGCAAGTGGAAGACTTAACATAAATAAAATAAAGTAAAGAAACATCATGACTTCCAAATAATAACATAATGCACAAGTCTAAACAGAACTGAAACTGAAATGAGCAGAAAAGAAATATTCAAAAAACATAAGTCTAATCATAATCCAGAAACAATGAGAAATCTAATCAAGGTAAGTGTTCTAAGCTCCTATTCTCACACTCTTTCCCCAAAATCCCCACTTATTACCTGCCGCAGAGAAAAGAAATGCAGATGAGCTAATGCTCGATGAACAACTATAAACAATAATCGATAATAAGACAATCAAATGAAATACGGATCAAATTATGTCAAATCAAAGTAAGGAAAAGAGCTCACGAGAGAATGTCGATGAAATAGTATACTGAAATGTATATGAATCGATACTAACTCGAGTGCACAACAAATATCACTCAATATAGGATCGAGTACATTGTCCAACCGCCTAAGCATGATACATGAATAGGACACATAATCATATCACAATCATATCACAAATAATATACCGTCAATTTCATAAGTTGTACATGGAGTAACTAACTCACAATGTACCACAATATGATGGGGCATAGGAACACACACCAACCAATCACCATATACAGATACCGATTTCCTAGGATGCATCCATACACTCCCTACAAAACAATGTAGCACATACACTAGCTCAAGGCTAGCATACATACTCAGATAATCATAATGGCCAAAGTGTTATTTAGCATATACAAAAATGGGAAAGTCGGGGACTAATCACATTGCCCCAGATAGTGTCATGCCACCGGTGCCTCAATGACATGACCATGGTACCTCCATGGCTAGGAATACATATACAGAACCTGGGCAATACAAGAGTAATCATAATCATATCAAATCAATCATATCAAATACTGAACTGAAGCATATCATATCAAATATTGAATTAAACCATATCAAACGAATAACCAACGAATATCAGGATGAGATAGCAAATCAAATATCAAAACGGATATCAATCAGATAACAGAACTGATATCAATAGCAATAACGGGTAACGATTGCCCTTACTAAAAAAAGGAATGGAGTATTTGTACCTTAGAAAATGCAACAATCAGAAAGCACACGAAATAGGAACTACTCTTTCTTCACGTAACCTAATACTAATTAATGATCACGACACTTATAAGCTCTTTTAACTGATTACTCAATTGGGATTTCTATCTACTTTTAGAAACTTTCCATTTTAGTATCTTTCCATATTAAATAACTTTCCGAATTAGCAAGTTTCCTTATTTAGTAAATTCCCAAGATTTGTCTTTATTGCTTCGCTTATGTTTTCGGTTCAACGGACGTCACAAAGCAAAAGTAATTACTTTGATTTTGGGCTTGTGATCTTAGTGTTCTTTGATTTAATTGTCCTATGACCTTTTCTAAAGGGTGACTTTTGGATTCTTTGATATTTATAATTTCTTTATTTAATGGTTCATCTTCCTTGTCATTATCATTAATTTCTTGACTTTCAACAAGTTGACTTTCAACTAAGTCATCATCTACCAAAGGTGATATCCTAGAGGGAGGTGGACTTTCGTCGAATTTTATGTTCAACGATTCCTCGACTCTCATTGTTTCTTTGTTTAAAACTATGTATGCTTTGCTAGTTTGTGAGTAACCAAGAAACACACCTTCATAAGACTTTGGGTCAAATTTGGTGAGATAGTCTTTGGTATTTAGAATAAAATATTTACATCCAAACACTCAAAAGTATCCTAAAGTAGGCTTTTTGCCTTTATATATTTTGCAATGTGTTTTGTTTAAGAAATGACGTATTAAGACTCTATTTAAATGTACGTGGAAGTGTCAACGAAATTACACCAAAACTTTTGAGGTATGTTTTGTTCATTAAGCATGGTTCTACTCATTTCATGAATAGTTTTATTCTTACGTTCTACAACACTATTAGATTGGGGTGTTCGAGGAGCCGAAAAGTTAATATGTTATACCATTTGTATCACAAAAGTTTCCAAATTGTGTTTCATTATCGAATTCGCGACCATGATTTGTTCGGATCGACACAATGTTAACACCTAGTTGATTTTGAATTTTCTTACTAATTATTTCAAATTTATCAAAGGCTTCGTTTTTAGTTTTCAAAAACATTGTCCAAGTGAACCTTGAGAAATCAACTACTATGACCAAAGTGTAGAAGTTGCCTCCATAACTTTTTATAGCGGATGGACCAAACAAGTCCATATGCAAAAGCTCTAGACACTTAGATGTGGAAACCTTGTTTTTAGCCTTATGGCTACTATGAACTTGTTTACCAATTTTGTAAGCATCACAAAAGTGTTGGTCATATTTCAATTTGGGTAGGTTTCTAACTAGCTCTTTTGAGGATAGGGATTGAATGAGTCTCATATTAGCGTGACCTAAGCGTCTATGCCAAAGAGTAGAGTTATCATCTAAGGTTGTTAGCAAAGTTTGTCTTTAGATGTTCTATCTATTTTCATGACATATATGTTATTTGTCCTAACTCTTTTAGCTATGGTGATACCATCTTTTAGTATTTTACTACCATTTTCTTCAAATAGTACTTCATACTTTTTATCACATAATTGGCTAATACTAAGTAGATTAAATCCTAATCTATCAAAATGAGCAACATTTTCAATAGTTAAGGAGTTATGAGCGATCGTACATTTGCCAATGATTTTTCTTTTGAGATTGTTACCAAAAGTAACATTACCTCCGTCATACTCTTGGTATGTTGAGAAGAGGCCAAGCTTTATAGAAATTAAAACAAGCTTTCTTTAAATAAAGTCTTCATCACTTAAGCATTTACATCTTATCACATTGTGATTAGGTATGTATCAATTAACATTGATATCCTTTTAAACTATAATGTGCATCAACATTTTTAGAACAAGTATTTTTAGTTTCTTAAACATAACATTACATATGTATTTACTTATAACACATTAATTCTAAAATAGAAAACAACATATTACATCATGGCTTGCATCACATTGGAAATCTTTGGACGATTTCATAGAATATTTTGTTAGATATTCGCTCATCATATCTTACATGATCTTTGAGAAATTTGGGTGATCTTGGAAAGATTTTTGTAATATTTATCGTCAAACCAAGGAACTAAAATTAACAAGGCGTAACCCTTTTTTGGTTCCGTCCAATCCGTGGCTCACGACATTTAGACTATAAATAGCAAGCTAACCCAAGTTGTTTTCTCATCCCTCATTAGCATAAAACACATACATTCTCTCATTCTATTACTTCTAACTCGGTTTCATTTCATTCTAGTGATAATCTTTTGTAGCAAAAAAGATCAACGCATAATCAAGCTTCAACAATTAGGTGGAAGGCTTGTTTGTTTTGTTGTTGTGTGATCTAGTAGTGTTCATACATCATTGTTGTACCAAAACAGAGGAGACTGTGTCTGATGACGACCAGAATACTGGTGATGGAAAGGATGGAGGATGAACAACCTACAGGAAGGAGTTTAGTAAGGAGGATAGGCTAGAATCTGACACCAGTATCATTATCAAATCCTCGATGTTACACCAGCTCCTAAACCTAGGTACTATTGAGCGAATAAATCTTGCATCATTTATTGACACAACAACAAGTTTGCCTTGATCACTCTTAGTAAGTCCGAAATGTTACCGACACCCAATGTTCCACCATCACCAACAACAACATCAAAAACAACTCAATCACAATAACAATTGCAACAACAACAACAACAATGGTTACAACAACAACAACAACAACAACAACAACCCCACTGATGGTTCCAGCAAACAAACCAACACCACCATCATCAACAACAACATTAACTTCACTTCCAGACCAACCTCCACAATTTGTTACAGAAGGTCATCTCAAGAAAGCAGTTGAAGGGTTAACAAAAGATTTCAACGAGAAACTTCAAGCATAAGAATGACGAAGCAAAATACAAGTCAAGTAGTCATCAAGTTTCGGAGAAGAGGAATTTACATCCGATCAACTCAAACAAATGATGTTGAACATATTTCAAGAACAACCTCATCTATAGAAGGAAAAACCCAATCTCTATCATTCACTAACATAATTATAAGACTCTGGATCAAGATCACAAGAAATAGCTTCGCTAACAACAATAATGACAGAGACAAACAAATGATTGGTTGTTGAAATTGGACAGATAAATGATCGAGTCTTCTCTTTGGAACAAACCTCTAAAGGTGGTTCTCAAAAACGTCATTAGGATGACCCTGACTCGGATAATCATGAGGGGGAGAGACGTTCCAAGAGATCGAGACACACCAAACATACTTCCTCATCCTCACAAAGAACATCATTTATCACTAGATCAAGTAGACAATCTTCCAGTCCAAATTCATCAAGCCGCAAAATCTAGTAAAAGAGAAAGGAAGAAGTGGATGGTAGATTCTATGATTGGTGAGAAAGATGTTGATGAGGGAAAGTAACAAGCGATGAACAAAGAAAGAAACCGACGGTTAAAAAGCCCAAGGATACATCAAAGGTTCAATCTACTATAGAGTTCTCGAGCCACGAATGGATGAACTATGTGCAAAGATATCGATGGATGTACAAATCGAAATGTCTATGAACATGAACTTGTTAAGAAGACCATCAGCTTTGAAGTTTTGTTACCAAAAAATCCTCTACTCAAATTTCCCGAACCCTCAACATACGAAAATTATGATCTACACTACCTGGTATCTGGACATGACAAGTATCGTCCATCAATTTCCAAAAGTATAATGTTTGAGGAACAAAACGAAAGATTCTTAGAGGAAGGCATTCATAGTAAGAAGTACGTCTTTTATGAGATTAGACAAGGTAAATTCAGGTTGGAAGCATATTTGGGAATAACCGGAATGAATGAGGCAACACAAAGATTCTTCCTCAACAGACATAGAAAAGCTGCTCCTCGTCATGAAGTTTATACAAACCACCGGATTGTCCACTATCTTTATGTTACCTCAGATAAGTTCAGAGCAGACGGCTACATCAGCTTCATGGTAAGAAGAGATGATAATCTTGATTACATTTTCACTGAAGCTGACTATCACAACCTCCATCCTCAAGACATACAAGACATGTACCACTCTACAATCAACTACTTTGACGACCTAGGAAATGAACACTGGTACAAAACGGATTTGGTCACGCATGGTCGAATGGAACGCCACACATTCGCATATTTGTGTGGTCAAGGTACGAAAATTGACAACATTTACTAATTAGTCACACATGAAAATTTTGATTGTGTGACCATTAAATTTGCCACACAATTGAACATTGTGTGGCTAAAGGTATCCGTGATTTTGTTTTATAATTTAGCCACATATGAATTTGGAACGCGTGACAAATACAAGTAACCTTGATGCGTTAGTCACATGAAGTAATTTTTGTGTATCTAAATCATAGAGTCAAGTTTTGTCACACATTATTTAAGGGTGATGATATGTTTTGCCAACTCTTTTCCACATCCGAAATTGGAACAAGTGACAAATGAAAAGTAAGGTTGAAGCATTAGTCATGATATACATATAAACAAAGGACAAATATATGTCACACACTTGAACACTATGAGCAAAAGCCATATATGGTCACACTAAATGTTTTGTCACACATTCGTTAAGTGTAGCCAAAATCCAAGACATATGTTCACGTAAGTTAATATGTGTGTTTAAAGTTTAGTTTGTGTTAGCTTGCCAAAAGCTAATCTATAAAGTCACATTTGCTACTAACACCGTGACCAAATGCCATATATGGTCACTTTGCATATTATTTAAGTGTAAACGACATATGGTGTAACTTAATATGTGGCCATTGGATGATCAATAGTCACAAAATACACGTTTCTTCATTTAAACACCATGTGGTCACAATTAACACTTTTAGCCACTTTATGGTTAATTGTATGTGTACCCAAAACAAACATGCTTTGTGTGACTAAATGTTAGAAAAGGCTACACAAACATAAAATATGTGGCCATTGGATGATCAATAGTCACACAAAATACACGCTTTCTTCACTTTAAACACCATATGGTCACACTTATTAACACTTTTAGCCACTTTATGGTTAATTGTATGTGACTAAATACCCAAAACAAACATTCTTTGTGTGACTAAATGTTAGAAAAGGCCACACAAACATAAAATTCATGTGGCCATTGGATGATCAATAGTCACACAAAATACACATTTCTTCACTTGAAACACCATATGGTCACACTTATTAACACTTTTGGCCACTTTATGATTAATTGTATGTGACTAAATACCCAAAATAAACATGCTTTGTGTGACTAAATGTTACAAAAGGCCACACAAACATATGGTCAAGTTTGTTGCATTTATTGTGCTGTTAATGAAAATGTGGGTTTGTAGGTGATGGCTTTTATAGTCACATTGATATGCACACACAAACACAAACATTAACACTTGTGCAACACCACAATCTACTAAACTTGGATAAATCCAAACTAATTATATATATGAAGAACTCTTTAACAACGAGTACTTGATTGTTAATGCGAATTCTTAACAACAAGCAATAAGAACACAAATACTATTTCACTAATAAACTTCTTTTATTAATATTTCTATTCGTCTAAGTACAAGTTCATTTCACTATACTTTAGGGTTCCTTTATACACTTAGGAAAACCTAGTATACAAAGCGTGTAGAAGGATATAGATATCTCTTCCTAAGATATCTCTACGCGTACATATGCCTTCCTAAACTCTAATAAACTATTGCTTTTTCATAAATGTAACTAACTACTGAATACTACCGGACTTAATCGTTATAATCGCTAGTATTATTGTTGTTAAGCTTTTGATTCAATTAACCTCAAAAGTCGATAGCATGCATCATCCTTTCTTTCACCTAATGCCTTCTTCTCAAGCATAGCCCCGCAATATCGTTTGGAAGTGGATACTCCACTTTGTAAGCATATAAAGAATTGCGTTTCTAATTCCAAACAAGGCACCGCAAGTGTGGAAATATCTCCATCGATCACTTGTTCTTGACAGCCGCCCACATTTCATCATCAAGATCCGTGTCTTAAACATGGTCTTCAAGTCACCCTAGAGGACTCTTTCATATTCCTCTTCAGTCTCTCGTCACCATGCTTCTCCATCATCACCGGTACATGGTCTTCAAATCATCCCCGGACAAATCACTCAATAAACCGTGAAAGTTCACATAAATAGTGTCGTGTGATTTTCCTTTACTATCACGTAAACTACCTTTTTCCCATTTTTGATGATTTGAACCTTTGCAATCTTAGCGTGAAGTGTCGAACTCAGTAGGAATGGAGCCCATGGTAAACTATTCGATGACGGTTCATCAACCTTATCCTTCATGTACTCTTCCACTTCCTTCTTAACATTTGTCTTAACCTTTTTCACTCATTTCTTTCCAAAGGATTTCTTCCTTGTCATATTCAAAACTGGTTGCTTAACCTCGCCTTCCTCCTCTTTCTTTACGCTTTTGGCTTGTCACCAAGTTTTTCACCGCAACCTTTTCGCTCGCAATCTTCGCTTCTTAGCATCCTTTGGTTGAAGATTGTAACCCTTCCTTTAAGCGTTGAAGCTTCCAACTCGAATCCATTGGAATAAATTTTTATTTTGGTACACAACTTTTTCAAATTCTATTTTAGAACATCATTCTTCAATTTCCTTAACTGCTCAACTTCCGTGTAGGATTCCTTGACTTTTGATGTAGTGGATCATATAATCCCTTTGCTCGCCTTTGGTCAAGGGTCCATTCATCCTTTCTCTTTGTCTCGCTCTCGAGAAGCCTCTTCTTCGCATTAATTATCTCAACCATTTTACTTGCATAGTCTTCTCCGCCAATATCGTGAAGGATATCTCTGCTTACTAATAATCTGCCTTTATAGTATCCCATTCTTCATCGATGTAGAATTTGGCGATTCCTCAATTTTAGCTTTCCTTTTCATTTGTTCTTTAGTTAATTGTGGTTCCTCCCGCAGACTTTTGGCAACCACTCATCATTCTCTGCTTGTTACGCACATTTAGCTTCTTCACCGCATCCTCCGCTTGAATCCTAGCAATCTCGCCTAAGCTAGCTTCATCTTCGTGAGTTGCTTTTTGGTCTTCATTGGCTCGTAAGATTCTTGCATTATTCCTTTGCCTTCCTATGCACAAACTCCTCACCAATACTACCTAGATCACTACCGGGATTAATATGTTCAAGACTAGTATTGACTTCAACATCAAAGCGAGTATTAAAATCTTCATCAAAAGCGATTTAATTTCAAAGACCACCGACTTATCTTTAGTAAAGTCACCAGACTTATCCACTCCACCGTAACTTGCAACTTCTTTATCTAGGCTCTTCTTAAAGGATTTCTTGTGACCGAAATTCTTAACCAAGATTTCATTGCCCAATCCTTGAGGACTAATTTGAGTTTCCTTAGAGGATTCCTCACCTTCCGAGTTTGTAATCTCTATCCCCGTCTGCTTGAATTTCCTCCAATTTCTTAACTCTTTTGAGTAGTCCCCAGTGACTTCTTGGTCTTCTTCAATTTTTTCTCCAACTCATCAACCCTTGAAATCGGTTGTGGAACCGGTTGAAGTAGATCTTCCATAGATAAGGAACCGGGTTCTCACTGTAGTAGTGGGTGTTGGAGGTTGTGGTTGACGAATCACCGGTGGTTCTTCCTCATGGACCAAGGTGAAGGTGGTGGGGTGTTGGTGTCCTCTGCTCAAACTCTATTTTTCGGTTCGGATGTAGGTTGAGCTTGAGCTTCTAATGTAGCAAGAGGAGATGGAACATATGTAGATGTACCTTCGTGGTCGAGTAACATGAAGGCAACATAGCAGCATAAAAGTGGCTTGTGTGCCCTTCAAAACCCCTTTTCATATTACCAAATATCTTTTAGTGAAAGGGATAGCAATGTAAGGATGTTTGCTTCTTGTTTCAACATTTAAGATCATTTGCAAAAATCTTGGGTACATCAAAACTTTTTCTTATTCTTGGAATTAGCAACCATGGCATCAAAAATCATTTTGAAAAATTGAAGAGTCTCGCGGTGGGAGAGATGATCAATGCGTAGCAATATTTCTTCCAAATTGATCCCACCCACCACTTTTATAGCTCATATAATGTAAAATATGATGCACAAGGAAACGCCATTGTAGCGTAAAATGACTCTTCCAAAAGTGAATGTTCCATCGCTTAGATATCCAATATTTTCCAATCTTTGAAAGAGGTAATTATTTGGCAACATTGAAATCCACGAGGCATCACCAATTGATGCTTGCTTCGATCGATTCCTCGGTGATTGAATACTCTAACGTATCAATAGTTGCATTTAACTCTAGTGTCCCATCGCAATAGTTCTAGCGAGAGCCCCGCCGTAACTGTTTGACTAGGGAATCATAGATAGTTGGATTATGAGGCGGCATACCGATATGACTACCCTTTAGAAAGTCCACTATTCGCTCGAATCTCGTGCTTTCAAAGCAGTTTTTGAGAAATCCCACTTGATTGTGCTTGTCTACAAACTTTAATTGTGCCATCTTTTATGTTAATTGAAGTATTGGTAGTGTGGAAATTAGGGTTTAGTCTTGGTAAGGAGACTTAATCGAAATAAAAGAATTAAACTTTTAAAGATTAGGATAAAGTAATTAAAGGATAAATATGAATTCTAAAGATAAAAATTATCCATATAAATACTTGACCACCCAAAATTAGGTAACGGTACTATTTAAACAAGAAAATCGCTTTTTAATTTTTGCACTACTGGACTAAAGAATGGTCAAACAGACTTAACAATGACATCACCGTAATTAACTCGTAGTATAGCACATCAACTAGCACAACTTCCATACATCTCCCATATGTGAGAATTCTTGCTTTTCAACATATCCTTAAACAAAATAATATACCTAACAGATTTAACTAATATTAAGTCTTGTATTATAAACATAAATCCTTAAAAAGTACAAAAATCGAATGTCTATATGCTTTAAAAGAGTGAAATATGATAAAGGTAGAGTGTGACAACTTGACCATAACATGGTTCACTTGGATTTTCAGATAACAACACCTCCACAATGGTTCGATAGTAGTCGGTTCATGATTCGTTACCCAAGTCACGCCGATCCACACGTGGCAATGTGTTATCATTGTGCCGGTGAATGACGGTACTAAATTCCTCATCGGCTTCGCCATACTTATCTTTGTAATTCTTGGGAGGTGTCTTAAACACAATAGACAATTTTTATCTACCGGTCTTTCACATAAAACACTTGTCGTGCTTGTGCGGCTAATATGAACGGATCAACCTTGTGGCCTAAACTATTCAGTCAACCAATGTATACCCAAGAGTAGTATCGCGCTTCACACCACCACTTTGTGATTAACCCACCACATTTGAAAAGAGGAATTTGCATGTAACGGTAATCTAGTTTCCATATCTCCTATAAAACCCCATAATAATATGCTTTTCTTGTGGTTGCAACTTCTTTAGATATGTGCATATCTAATGCCTCAACACTAACCCCATCGCTCGTAAACTTTGCCTTCATGATCTTTCGTACGAAAAGTATACCCATTGATGTGATATGCATCGTATTTCACTATGGTGGCGCATGGTCCATAGGATATCCACCTTACAGCTTCGATACACTTTTTTGTCGATTTCTAACTCTCTCTCAACCCGAATTTCATTACAAGTATATATTAGCTCAAAAGAATAAGTACACCAATTTTAGATCAAAATGAGTCGAGAAATAAGGTTTAGAAAGGGTATAACATAAGATTAATTACTTCTTGCGTAACCACTTGGCAAAAGATTTGTCGTGCTCATTCTCCGTAAATGCTATTCGTTTACCGGGTTTTTCGCTTTCAAAACTTGCTTGTGTCGCTCAAACAATGTGTTTGATTATTATATTTGATACATCATTTTCAAGAATAAAATAGACATGTGTTAGTAAGACTTACTCGATATACGGTACAATTTCATCTCAGATTATTTATTACATACAAATGTGCTTTTCAAAGAGTTCAGAAACTTCACTTGATTTGCCGGCCGACAATGGCTTTCCTTCCTCATTTTCATCTGTTTCATGTTTATCGGTGGGATACCAACAGTTTTCATGGATTTATGATATTCGCTAAAAACTCTATTATTTCTTCCGTAATAGTCTCCTCAAGAATGCATCCTTCTCGTCTATTATCGCTCCACACATGTCCTTTAATAATCTTCATACATCTTTCGAATTGATACATCCACCGAAAGCATATGGGACCGCATAATTTTACCTCCCTAGTTAGGTGCACAATCAAATGTATCATAATATCAAAGAATGATGGAGGAAAGAACTTCTCGAGTAGGCACAAGTGTCACTACAGCTTCGCTTGCATATTATCTAGTTCTTGCAATATTATTTCTTTGCAACATATTGATTTAAAGAAAAGCAAAACCCGATAATAGCATATCGTGTGGGTGGGTGCATGATTGAACGTATTGCAATGGGCGTAAACTCTTGCATTAGCATGTGATAGTCATGCGATTTTAGGCCAATGAGCTTCCTATCCTTTAGGTCGACCAAACAAGAGAAATTTGAACAATAGCCTTGTGGTACCCGATGTTGTGTAAAGTTTCACAAAAATATCTTTTCAAAGATTCGTTAATGTGTAACTTTCTTGGAGGTAGTGGTGTTTTGTCTTGTTCTTGCATAGCAAACAACTCTTGTTTTACCCCCAACTCAGCCTGATCCAATTGAGCATTCATCCATCTTTCGTCTTTCCCGAACATGTAGCAAAGTTCGACGAGACTCTTAGCAACATTCTTTTCTACATGCATAAAATCAATACAATGTGGAAAAAATTATGCCTCTAATACCTAATTTTCGATACCAAATGTTGATTTTCTTCCAATACGCACCATTTTGTCTCGCTTACTTGGCTTGAACTACCCTCTACATTATGTTTCTTTTTCGCTTTTGAATCTTCCCACCTCGCCTCTCGTATCTTCTTGGTTTTCGATGCATTATTGTTTGTCTGCTTTCCTTTTCCCACTTATTTTCAATATGTTGCACCTCGTTGTATATTTGTTCCCGTCATTGGATTTGGAGCAGGAGAAATTCTTGTTGTCCATTAAATGCCTTCCTTTGCCTTACGAACGGATGGTCATATGGTAGATATCGTGTGACCAACATAACTTTGCTTGATGAGGCATAAAGTCTAACACGCTTGTATCTTTCCCACATACTACACAACCTTTGAATCCATCAGCATTGGGTACCACATAATGTACCAAGTGCGGGGTAATCATTTATTGTCCATAACACAACAAGCACGCATATTAAAGTTATCTTTTGTGGATGCATCATATGTATCAACCCCTCAGATCGAATAAGGTTTGCGATCATCAACAAACGGTTCTAGAAAACATCGATATCATTTCCGGGTATCCCGATATTAATACCGAAAGCATGATAAACTTTCTTTTCATACACAACCATGGAGGAAGGTTGTATATGACGCTTAAACCGCCATACACCGTGATGCCTATTTCCGAGTTGACGCCAACCCCATCACCGATATTCCTAGCCGTAGATTTCTTGGATCTTCAGCAATTTTGAGGAATTTTTCATCTATGGTATGCCATGCCTTTGAATCTGGGTGACGAACACACCATCGGTTATCCTCCGTGTCGTGTGCCATCTTAAATCTTCCAAATACTTTCTAGCTTAAATAGTCGCTGGCCTTGGTATAATTGGAAAGTACCACATTACCTTTGTTGGAATGTTTTCGTACACTTTATGTGTCTTATTATCCACCTTCCATCTTGATATCCCACAAGTTCGACACGCAATCAAATCCTTGTCACCCTTCCAAAGAAGAAGGCGGTTGTTGATACATACATGTATCTTTTGTATCCCGATCCCATCAATTTCAAAATTTTTTGGCTTGATATGTTTTTCCACCATTTCGCTACAATGAGCAACATCTTCTTTAACAATCCTAGTAATTCAAGAAAGAACTTATCGTAACATCCGCATTTACCCTTCAAGTTGAGTAGTTTAACCATTGCGGATAGCTTTGTGAAGTCGTGACATCCTGCGTAAAGAGGCTTCTTTGCGCCTAATAATAATTGTTGAAACTTGACAAGATCATCCTCATCAAAATTATCTTTGTAGCATTAACCATTTCATCGTTGTCGGGCATCTGTTGGAATATATGAAGCAAAATCCGTGTCGTCAACAAACTCTGTTGTAGCGTTAACGTGTGTTTCAAGATTTATTGATGACTCATCCTTCTCTCCATGTTTAGTCCAATTTAGGGAGCTTAGATCAAACCCATTCTTTGAATAAATGGAACCGCACTTTCTCCACTTTATGCTCTATGTGGTTTAAACAACTGCATACGGACATGGCATTGAAAGATCATTTTTCTTAACTCGTGGGTCGATGTTCCCCATCTTTCATAAGTTGTGTCTTGCATAATCAATAAACGCCGCTACTCCATCAACATAAGATTTGTTGGTCCTATTAGTTCCTATCCAAGACTTGTCCATGTTTATAAATGTGTCCCACTTATCCGAGAAGCAATGTTTATAAATGTAGTCCTCGCAGCATGTTAAAAGATACCCAAGTTATTGAAGATTATACAAGACAACATCAAACTTCAATTGATGATCTTAAAAGTTAAAAAGACATTCCAAGTAATGAGGATAGCTCAAAGATTGAATGTGGTATTGAATTATGCTAAGAATTGAATAAAGTCTAATGAAACAGCTCCTAAGGGATGTTTGGGTCAAGGAAAATAAGAAATTAACTAGCTAAATTATGGTTCCTGCTCATGTGGTAACAGGCTTATGTGGTTTCTTAAATTTTAACCAATTAACTATCTAAATTTAACAAGAAAATGACATAATTTACAAGAGCATATCTCGAAACAAATGTTCAATTAGCTAATAGGCTTAAGAGGGTTAATTTATTTGTTAGAACGATGTGTACAAAAGGAAGATAACAATACTTACCAGTGGTGACGGGACTGGTGGGTCTATGACGGGAGAGTTGTGGTGGTGATGAGATTTGTGGTGAGATGAGAGGGAGGTGTGGCGGTACAGGAGGAGGAGGATGAGTTAATTTTTGCAATTAGTTTGGAATGGCCTTGATACAAACTTTGGGAGGAATAAATTTAATTTGTGGGGGAGATTTTAAATTTGCTTAAATTTTTGAAAAGTTTTCATATTAGTTTAAAAATGTTTTTTCTCTTATGATTTAATGATTTTTTTTTCATTTAATTAGTTTAAAAAGGTTTTTTATTCATAATAAATAAAATAAAATTCAGAAAAATACAATTTAAAAAAAAAATGTTTAAGTATTTAGGACTTGTAAAAAATAATTTTAAATTTTATGCTTAAATTTATAATATTTGGTATTTTAGGATTAAGTGCATTTTAGGTTATTTCGACTTTTGTTAGTTGATTTATTTGCTTATTTAGTTGTTTTAGTTTAAAAAAGTAAAGTAACTCATGCACTGCCTTCCACGGGTTATGGGTCCCAATACCGCCTTCCACAGGTGTATGGGGAGGTTGAGACGAGATGCCTTACCCCTACCCAAGGTAGAGAGGCTGCCCTGCCTCTACCAAAGGTTGAAAAGGACCTCCGGCCTTGCAAGGGGTGAGGATCGAACCCTTGAGAGGCTGCTTCCGGTTCTACCAAAGGTAGAAAAGGACCTCCGGCCTTGCAAGGGGTAAGGATCGAACCCTTAACCTCTTCTCCGGAGGCAAGAGTGTTAACCACTTGATCTAACCTTGCTCTTTTTTTGTTTTTTGTTTATGTTTCATAAATTTATTCACAAAATCCAAATATCTTTCATTATTCTTTCCCACCCGATCACGAACCGAACACGGATTTCCATTCACACTCCGTTGGGACTTAAAACGACATGGGAATATCTCATATTTCTGGAAAATATTGTGTTTTGACTTTCTTTTACCAAATTGGGATTTTCATTCTCGGGTAGCCAGCAAATTGACCATTTGGTCGGGTTTTTCATAATATAATTTTATATATACTATTGATTGAATCATGTCGTAACATGACACTCTAAGCAACTATAACCCAATGCTTTTGACCCATATTATGTCAAATACCCATTAATGAATGTGACCAGTGATAACGTAATACCCTACCCACCATGTGAACTAGCCATTATCACCGGTCATGAATGGGTTGCACCGGCTTGGTAGGTGTATAGTTATAGTGTGAAGGTTATATGAATCAGACAGTTATTAAGGGTGGGCACATTAATTTTGACATTTCGTGATGACATAAAATCATTAACTCACGTGTCTTACTCAAAACACAACGTGTGGAAATCGTGTTTAGGGTTGCGTTAGATACGTTGGGCACGGTAACACAACCCTTGTGCGTTTCGTTCGCTTTAGTCGGTCCTATACGTTTTCGTCCGTGTTCATACGCTTTATTAGTTTTGTACATGTTTTCTTCCGATTTTGTATGTTTTTACACATTTTCGTCTCTTTTCATATGTTTTCATCCGCTTTTTATGCGTTTTAAACTTTTACACATTTTCACGCTTTTACACGTTTGCGTTTGTTTTCATACGTTTTCCACCGTTTGCGTCTGACTTTGTCCTTTTAATAAGTTTTATATCGCTTTCATTTTTGTTTACGTTTCGTCCGTGTTTACACTTTGTCACCGGTTTTTCATGTTTTAGTCTGCTTGTATAAGTTTTGACCGTTTCGTCCGCTTTTAGCCGTTTTCATCTATATTAGACGTTTTCGTCCGCTTTCATCTGCTTTTACATATTAACGACATTTTATTACGTTCTTATCGTTTTCATCCGCTTTAGTTCGCTTTTTGTCCATTTTAACCGTTTAGCCATTTTCATATGTTTTGAAGACTTTTTCGCCGTTTTCATACGCTTTCTTACACTTTTACACATTTTCATACGTTTTACACGTTTGCCTGCTTTCATCGTTTTCCACCGCTTTGCATCGACTTTGTCCTTTTAATAAGTTTTATACGTTTTCGTTTGTTTACACGTTTTCATCCGTGTTTACACTTTGACTGGGTTTTCATGTTTTAGTCCGCTTGTATAAGTTTTTGACCGTTTTCAGTCCGCTTTCTACGGTTTTCATCTATTTTAGACGTCTTCGCCCATTTTCATACGCCCATATGTTTTACATATTAATGTACATTTTCTCACGCTCCATACGCTTTTCTCACGTTTTACACGCTGTCGTTAGTCCATTTTTTCCGCTTTATCCGTTTTAAGACTTTTGGGTCAACCCAAGAAGCGAAGTGAATTCATATTCGGTTTTCGGCTCGCTTTGGTTTAATTCTAGTTCGGTTCGGTTCGATTTCGTGTTGAACCGAATAAAAATAACCGATTTAACGAAACCAAACAACCCGATAACCGAACGGATAAACACCCTAATTTATAGTGATAGTTTAAAAGGAGGACTTGTTTTGCGGTTTTAAAGTTTAGGTCTTTCAGTTTGAATTCATAAGGAGTTACAAGTATCTTCTATCACACTATTCCCACAACTCTTCTTCAACCTTTCTTATCAATCTTTCAATAATATCATATTTTACCCAATTTCATTATCAATGGCAGCACCATCACCACAAAACCATTTAGCTAAGCGTGTTATTGATGACCTAATTGAGTTTAGCGGGAGACATCCGTTGATGGTTACATGAGTTTCTTCAAGGCTCGACAAATTTCCGGTCTCCGTGGCGCGAAGAGGCCACCACAAGAAAGAATGAGATTGCGTGAGTTTAATGCTTTAATCACGAGATGGTAGCTCTTGGAGATGGGGATGAACATTTTGACACATTGATGGATCTTAGGAATGACCGGAGGCTGCGAGGACTAAGTCTGCGGGGTTGAATGATCTCATTACTCAAGATGAGGAGGATATCGAGACCAAGGAAGAACAAATTAAGTCGATGAATGGTTGATGGGTTGGTCGATATGTAAAGGGATGGTTTCTTTTGCTCTAGTGTCATCTGTTTATAATGTCTAATGTCTTGGTTTAATATTATGGTTGGTAGATATATTAACAATGAAACATGTATGGATCTTTCGATGGTTTATCCAATGGAATGGAATGGGATGCGCTCGCTAGTTTGTTTCATCTTTTTTTAATGTTGTTTTGCATTTAGGAATTGGTTGTGGTGTTTAAGTTCATATCTGGTAGAATGTATTATTGTAGGTTTGAGGTTGATCCAATCATAGTGGTGCATCCCATGTGTCGTGTTCAATGTTGAGCCATGGATATGTGGTTCATAAGTGCTTTGCTTAGGTTGTTCATTTTTAGGTTGTTGTCAATTTTAGGGTGTTTTTGTTGTTGTTTTGCTTTAAGTTAATTGCATTTTTCTTGATTTTTTCTTGTTGGAGGATGTTAGAGCTTATTTAAGTGCTTATAAATAGCTTATTTATAGGCTTAAAGTAAGGTCTCGTGGTTGTTGTTGTGTCGTGATCCTTGGTTGGATTTGATTATTTTGTGCTTACTTGTTTATACGGGACCGCTTATTAGTTATAGTTGCTTAATTAGTTGCTTTAATTCCATTTTTTGATTTTGTTTCTTCATTTGTTTGCGCCATGTGGTGAGATTTTAGTGTAGTTGATTATATGTGTCTTTGATACTGGTGGTTTGAAGTTATATGGGTGTTTGGGATGTGGTAAGAACCATTTATGTCATGGGTGTGTTGGTTTCAAAATGCGACCAAAAATGAAATATTTAAATTCTATATTATCAATTTGAGACACATTTAAAATTATCAAATTTGGAGCCAAATTTCACCAAAATTTTTAAAAGTACTTAGGAAATTATGGTATCCTTAATTGAAAAATCGACGATAATGAGCCCTAGATTTACTCCAATAAATCGAGATTCAAGCAAAACAAACGAACTTCAATTTTACACCATTATTTACCAATTAAGTTTACTAATTTTCTTTAACACATTACTTTTGACGAATCATGGTAACT
The DNA here is from genome assembly GCA_022545495.1 of Chrysanthemum lavandulifolium. Taxonomy (NCBI): domain Eukaryota; kingdom Viridiplantae; phylum Streptophyta; class Magnoliopsida; order Asterales; family Asteraceae; genus Chrysanthemum; species Chrysanthemum lavandulifolium. Next base: position 176,388,601 of record CM040242.1, on the reverse strand, counting down.
CAAACCAATTGTCGGGATGATTTGGTTTATTTTGATCGTTTCACGACATCGCCGTGAAACCTCATAATATTCAGTTCGCTCGCTGTTTTGACAGTATTTATTTGAAAGCGGAGTTACGGATCAAAAGTTATGGCCGTTTGAAGTTTTGACGTAAAAAGTCAACTTTGGTCAAACCTCTTCTTCGTAAACAATCAACCAAGTCGCTATAACCCTTGAACCAAGTCGCTAAGTCACCAAGTCGCTAAATACCAAGTCGCTATAACACTTGAACCAAGTCGCTAAGCACCAAGTCGCTAAGCAGCCAAGTCGCTAAAGAGCAACTCGCTAAGTATCCAAGTCGCTAAGACACAGTCAAGTTGCTAAAGAACAACTCGCTAAGATCCAAGTCGCTAGTAACAAGTCGCTAACAATTTACACTACAACTCGCTAACACTTTTCAAACAAGTCGCTACCCTCACTAAGTCGCTAGCAGTAGTGGAGAATCCACTAACTTGTACTATTTGTCGGCTTGTCTCAAAGACAAGTCGCTAGGACCAAGTCGCTAACAACTAACATCAGAATCGCTAACTTTATCAAGCAAGTCGCTACGATGAAAACACAACGAGAACCAAGTCGCTACCAAGAAAAACTCCAAAACACACTTTTCAATCCAAAACAAGTCCAACCACGTTGATTCAAGCTTACCAAATCAACACCCAAGCACATACAATGATTATAAACACAAAAGTACACCCAAAATTCAAACTTTAACACAAGAAGTGATCCAATGATGCAAAACCACTAAACTTTCTCAAACTCAAAACCACCTAAAACCACTAGAAATCCAAAGATATGTAAGAGATGATCTAACCATGGCTCTCTGTTACCAATTGTAAGATATTGGATTCCACATACACATCAAACCATAACACAAAGTGGGCGTATAAAGGTGAGTTCTAGAGAGAGAAAGTTAGAGGTTTAGGGAACTTTAGTGAGAGAAAGAAAATTCTTATTAAGAGCTCCAACTCTCTACTTTGGAAGGTAGAGAATATATAGTCTTACAATAAACGCCACAACGGGCTGTGGATCGCATACGGTGGGTAAAGACCCGTCCAGTCCTCCACGGTGTTACTTAACTAAATACTACTTAGCTTAAAAGAACTACGACTACGAGCTTTCTAACGATTACATATACTTGAGGTGGCCGACTCTTTAATACCTGGAATTTCTAATTCCTAACATTTTGCTCGAATCGGACCGAACGACCCGAACCGAAACCGAAACTCGGTAAAAACCAAAATCGAGTAAGAAGCGAGTTTTTTCGGTTCGTTTTGGTCGACTCGGTTTTGTCGGGTTTCGGGTTCATTTCGTGTTTAATTCGGTTTTGCTCAACCTAACATATACCCTTTAGGGTTTTCCCTTTAGCTAACACCCTTCACGGGAAAACACTATTTCGCACCGCCACCCACCTCCGACAAACTTTTGACCACCTTCCTACATAGACGTGTAATCCCTTAATTCTACCAAGGAAATTACATCTTACTCTAGGATTATCGGGTCTTGCCTATTTGGGATAGTTTTTCATCACCTAATTATAGTACATGCTAGTCATGATGTTTATTAGGGACTTGCAATCGATGTAGGCCTTTGCCACAAAAGATGTCCTATGCAACAAGGTATGTTGAGGTTTATAGGATTTCAAAGGTGATGTGGGCATCTCATGGTATAAAAGGGACGAAGGTCGCGACTAGGTATGGGTGGTATGAAAGTTCCTCTTCAGGAAACTTGTTGAAGTATTCATCACCTACTTCGTCTACTTCATCGGTTGTTTCATCCTTAGAGTCTCACTAACCTCAAGCACCGTCTCATGGTTTGCTTCATCATTATTCCTATTTGGTCTCACTAGGGTGATGGCATTGACAAAGTGAACGTGCTTTGATGAAGACGGGTCCCTAGTTTTGTTTCCTAATTGCGAGTGAGCGAAGTACTTGCTTGGGTCCTTAATCTTTACAAGGGGAGCTTTTTCAGAGGTGTGAGTCGAGATGGCATTAACCTTTTCGTTTGTCGTCCTATCATGATTGGTAATGGCTTTCAAGAGGATATCAATCTTCCTATCCATCTCGGTTTGTTGTTGATTCAAGCGATCCAAAAGCTTGGCTATTTGGGCTTCTTGGGATGTCGCGAAGTTTCGCATCATCCTTTCCAAGTTATGTTGACTAGGGGTATGAGGGCATGAGTTGTGTTGTTGGGGCCATGGGGAGTCGTTAGAGGTGAGTTCTTTGGTTTGACTCCAATAATATTCGAGTTTGCCCTTCCATGCTTCTCGGGCTTCGTTGTAAGTCCAAGGTCCGGGTGTTGTGGGGAATCTTCCTCCCGTTCCATTGGTACGCGAGGATGCGTAGTCCACGGAAGCTTGTTCGGGAGTCTCGTGAAATTACGAGTGTCGTGGGGAGCACTACATAACTCACATAAGGAAGAGACTTTGTTTACTTAGCGTGAAGGTTTAGGAGCTTCGTTGGAACTCATTAGGAATTTGACTTGATCTTCAAGTTCGAGCATCCTACGATTGGAAGGTTGTGAGTCAATGGAGGCAAGGATATTACCTTTATGGTTTTGGGCAACTCAAGGGGGTCATTCCAACATTCATTTTCATAGAGGGCAAGGTCCTCTATTGTACCCCACGACTCTTCTACGGTAAGTTCACTAAGCTTACCACCGGCTGCTTGGTCGATGGTTTGCTTCGTGGAGAGATGACATGATCGTAAAAGATTTGGACATGAATCCAAAGTTCAATGCCGTGATGAGAGACTTTGTGGAGTAAGTCCTTGAATCGAGTCCACGCCTCATAAATGGTTTTTCCTTGACAGTGTTGGAACATCAAGATGTCATTCCTTAGCTTGATAGTTCTCCCTGGTGGGAAAAATTGGGCGAGGAAACGGGTGGTGAGATCATCCCAAATTGAGATGGATCATGCGGGAAGTCGCTCAAGCCAATTACTAGCTTGGTCCCGTAGAGAGAATTCGAAGAGACGCAAGTGCGTGGTCTCCCGTATGGTAGCATCAAGGTCAATGGAGTCAACGATTTTAGGAAATCCTTGAGATGCTGATTAGGATCTTCGGAACGAAGTCCATGGAATGCACATCCATTTTACACCTACCGGATGGTGTCGGATCACAGGGCCATAGCTTGAGCTTGAAGTGGGAGCTTAATGGTTAGCCTGGATGGCTCGGTCTGGAGTATTCACCAAGAGTACGGCCTTTTGGCTGGTCGAATAGTGGTTGATTGATTGGAAGTGGTAGATCGTTGTTGGGTTATCACCTTCCATGATGAAAACTGATGAGGCTATGAATAAAAACACAAAGAAGGAGGATAGACTAAAAGAAATATAATGAAAAAGAGAAAAAAGCTCGCTTGATAGGAATCAGGCTAGTAGACCTAAATGAGATAGAAATCTAACTAGCTATGCTATTCCCCAGCAGCGACGCCAAAAACTTGATAGCAGGGTTCGGGGTTGAATAGACCTCCTTTTCTACGCAAGTTTTACAACCCTCTAGGCAGCGTACCTAATCGTTGTAGTGTAGTATGGGGTAAGCCCATGGGGTTGATTCGTTCTCTAGGGGAATAGAAATGCTACAAAGAGATGTATGACGAGAAGGTAAGGTTGAGGGAGATTCTTTTTAGTCTTTTTTATTTATTAGAAAGCAAGTAACTATCTCGTGTTAGGATTTAGTAAATCCAGTTATTAAAGAGTCGGTCACCTCAAGTATATGTAATCGTTAGAAAGCTTGTAGTCGTAGATTATTATAAGTTAAGTAGTATTTAGTTTAAGTAACACCATGGAGGACTGACGGGTCTTTACCCACTGTATGCCTGATCCACAGCCCGTTAGGTGGCGATTTGTGTAAAGACTATAAATACTTTCTACCTTCCAAGGTAGAGAGTTGAAGCTCATAATAATACTTTCATTTTCTCTCTCTAAGTTCCCAAACCTCTAACCCTTTCTCTCTCTAGAAACTCATCTTGTACGCCTCTTGTGTTAATGTTTTGATGTGTATGTGAAATCCAATATGTTAGAAATGGTATCAAGAGCCATGGTTTTATCATCTCTTACATATCCTTGGATTTCTAGTGGTTTTTAGATGATTTTAGAATTTGAAAATGTTTAGTGGTTTTTGCATCATTTGGTTCATTTCTACTGTTAAAGTTTGAATTTTGGGTGTACTTTTGTGTTTAGAATCATTGTATGTGCTTGGGTTTTGATTTGGTAAGCTTGAATCACTGTGGTTGAGCTTGTTTTGGATTGAAAAGTGTGTTTTTGAAGTTTTTCTTGGTAGCGACTTGGTTCTCGTAGTGAATTTCATCTTAGCGACTTGCTTCAAGAAAAAGTAGCGAGTTGTAGTGTTTTTGGTAGCGACTTGGTCCTAGCGACTTGTCTTTTGAGACAAGCCGACAAACAAGACACTTAGTGGATTCTCCACTACGGTAGCGACTTGGTGAAGGTAGCGACTTGCTCTCAATTTTGTTAGCGACTTGTACTTATGTTTGTTAGCGACTTGTTGTCATAATTCTCAGCGACTTGGTGTTAGAGACTTGGATCTTAGCGAGTTGTTCTTTAGCAACTTGAATGTGTCTTAGCGACTTGGGATTATGGCGACTTGATTTCATAATACTTAGCAACTTAATACTTAGCAACTTAGTACTTAGCGACTTGGTTCAAGGTTTCTTAGCGACTTGGTTGAATTTTTGTTTGTAATACGGTTTCTCTTGATTTAGTAAAATCCGTGAAAGAATCTATTTCCGGTTTAATCATTGAGTCATAAAATCCGTGTAATCTTTAAACATGTTTACCAACATACCGCAATTATCTCCATCGCTGTCGAGGATGTTCAAGCGGTGGTTCGAGATACCGTCCACCCATGCTTGACAGAATCGACTACGACTCTTGGGCTCAACGAATCGATTGTACTTGCCTTGGAAAGGAAAATGGGGTCAACATTCTCAAATCCATTGATGAAGGACCTTATCGATTGAGACTACAAGAGACTTAATTGATACAATGAAGATGGAACAATGATCTATGGAATAGATAGACCAAAGACGTATGATGAGCTCAATGATAAGGAGAAAAGAGATTTGATGTCGATATCGTGGCTTCTAACATTATACTTCAAGGTCTTCCAAAAGATATCTACAAGCTTATCAATCACAACACCAAGCCAAGGCGGTGTGGGATAATGTCAAGATGCTCTCTCGTGTTGAATTAACTATGAAGAGAGAGAATCACAACCGTATGATGAATTTGAGCACTTCAAGATGAAACCAGATGAGAGTGTCTATGAGTACTACATGAGATTCCATAAGCTTGTGAATGACATGAGGAACATCAAAATGACCATGCCAAACATTCACCGAACTCAAAATTTGTGAACAACATGAATCCCGAATGGCACAAGTTTGTCACCTCTGTGAAGCTAACCAAAGGATTGAAGAATACAAAGTATGAGCAACTCTATGAATTCTTCTTCGAATGAGAGACATGCTATGTTTGAAAAAGGATTTTGAGCGTTCAAAACCAACCAGGAGAGACAAGCTCATCAAATGATTCAACTGCTTTTACACAAATGTTGGAATTACCACCAAAGCTTCTCAAGTTATACCCATGGGTAATGGTAATCACAAACTCATTCCCGATCCAATGTTCAAACAAGATGATCTTGATGCAATCGTGGGACACTTCATTAATCAACTAGCCCTTATGGTTAAACAAAACCCGACTCTCTCCACATACAACCGATCTTCACACTAACAATGAGATCGAATCGATCCAACCTTCACAATCATGCGGTTGTCGAGATGGAAAAGTTATGGTGCAACCGGTTCAAGGAAGGAAATATGAATAGGAAGAGGTGGAGTAGGTGGAGGCTATGTTGGAAATCGAATCGAGGAAGGATTGCAAATCAAGGACAAACAAAGCCAATCAAATGCTACAACTGTGGTGGTGAGGGACATATTCTAAGGAACCGCACATCGCCAAAACGCCTCGTAATGCGAGTACTTGTGGATAAGATGTTGCTTGTGCAAGCTCGGGATAATGGAGCGACTTTGGATGAAGAAGAGTTATTGTTTCTTCTTCAAGGAATGCCAAGACATATGATGCGATGTGGATGAGCAACCAATTCAGAAATAGGTCACAATCATCGAATGCCTTTCAAGTAGTCGATCGTGATGCATTTGACTTTGATGTCGATGATGAACCCATCGCCTGCACAATCTTCATGGCTAGCATCTCACCTATAGTTTCTTCAAAGGTTTCTACCACAACAAGTTGGTCCATCCAAAGACAAAATCATTTCAGAGGTCTTAAAACTATATGATGATGTTGATGAGCGAAAGATGCATAATGAAGTACAATCTCTTGAGACTTATGAATCGATGTTGATGATGAGGTAATATCAATATTGTCCCATATGATCAATATGTGAAGCAAAGTGAAAGTGAGGTGTAACAAGTAATGCATCTTCCGCGATCAATGATGACTATGTTTCGATGAATACACCGCATGTGCCCCTAATGATTCTCGTTATCTCGAACTTAATGCCTATAAAGAACGAGTTGCTATTTATGAACAACGTGCTAAATTTGAGTTGACCACCCGTGAGCGTGAAATGGATGACCAAATGCGCACAATTATTAGAAAAAGTAATTTTAGAGAAGAAGTATTAAAACAAGAGTTAAACTCCTTACAAGAAAAGATTTTTAAAACTGCTAAGCAAAAACAAGAACTTCAAGAAAATGTGAAAATGCTTAAGCAAGTATTCAATGCTAAGGAATCAAAACTTTTGAATGATTTTTCCAATCTAAAAACATTGAAAAACAAGCTTGAAAATAAGTTGTACGCATAAGGGAACACCATTCTGATCGCTCACGTGATCACTAAGCATAGAGTCTTAAGCGATAAGCATAGCATTCCCTTGTTGAGGAACCAAATCCAGAGGTCATTAAAAGGCTAGAACCGCTCATAAGGTAATTTATGATGGCAATGAAATCCTTAAGCCTAGGCGTAAACCTAGTTACTACCGAATGCATCGAGGAAGATAAGAAATCGATGAAGTCACTAGGAGAAAATGGATAAGAAACTCAACAATCCTACATGTAAAGAGAAAACATAATTATCGGACCCCATGATTACAAAAGGAAAATTGGATTTCCTTGAACAAGTTTAAGCCTCAAACGTTGTTAACACCGAACAAGTGTTCGGAAAAGAATTTAGACAAGCAAAAGCAAAGAATCTTGTTGTAACAAACCCCCTTTAGGAAAATGCCTTCAACGATCGTGTTCCTCCTAATACACCAATGCATTTAGTCCCTAGAACTATTGCCACTAAAAGCAAGACCTTAATCACCAATATGTTATCTTTCTATTATTTGTTGATTTTGAGAAAACTTGTAAGAAAAGGATCACACCCACGGTATAATCAAGGGAAAGGGTTTTGAGCAAACTAAGGAATGCTATTTAACGAGGTCATGCCTTTCTTTTAACAACTAAAAGATCAATTTGAGAGTCTTAAAAGGGATGAATCTGAGATATTAAAGAAATGGAAAAGGAATTTGATGCAATGATTGTTGAGGTTAGTGACTATGAGCGAGAATTAAAATATAATGAGATTAAGAGGAAGAACTTGCATACACCGAATGAGAATCTTATTTCGAATGCATTACTCAAGATGTGTTTTACATCGCTACTTAATTGTTCCATTAATGCTTCTCAATTTCATGAATTATTTGTTGCTCGAAAGTCTCCCATGATCGTGTCATTGAGCTTGAAAAGACTAATTCTAAACTAAATGAGAAAATTGATCCGATGATCACGATAATCTGGTAAAACATCTTTCTAAACTAGAAGTTGAACATTTTAATTTACAACTAAAATATCAACATCTTAAAGAAAATGTCAAGACCTCAAATATCAAGATATCCTCGGATGCTCCAGTTTTGATGCGCTTTTCGGATAAACAAACGTGATGAATGATTCAAGCTCATTGTAACACGATCGTAAAGTTGAAAGCCCAAATTTCTCAATTAAAGGGTGAAAAGAACAATATGATTGGCTCCCAAATGCCTCCTCCTTTAGATTCTCAAGATTCTCAAACTTTTCATCTTCAAAACTTAGTAAATGCTTTACAAAAGGAAAACGAGAGTTTTCTAGAAAAAATGAAAAGTTAAACGTCACTTTAAAGAGTTATATGATTCAATGAAAGTCACTCGTGACAAAAACAACGAAAAAATAACTTCTTTACAAAAAGAATTTGAGAATCTGAGGACTCAGGAAAAAGGGAATCTGCCACTTGTTTTTAATGAGAATGTTTCTTCAAAGTCATCCTCTGACTGCAAATATACTGTAACTGTTAAATACATTCCTCCTCATCTTATGAATAATGAAATTGTGTTTCATAACTATTGTGCTCACCTTAAGGATAGTCTAGAATGTCTCCGTGAGATTATAGAAGAGGATTTCATAAATAAGCCTCTTGATAGAGAAATTAGGTTTGCTTGCATTCAGGCCAAACGATCTCAGGAGCTGCTAGAATGTTTAATTGCAACATGTCCTAAATCCTTAGATGCGAAAGGTAAAGCTGTGATGCCTTGTTCTATGCCTAGTGCCAAGCATACAAACCATTCCATGCCTAGTTTTAATAAGGTGAACACTAATGTGCCTTCTAGTAGTTCAGATCCTTGCACATCTAGTTCAGAAAACAAAAGTAGATCAACCAACTAATGTTCCCATAATTCCTCTCACAGAGTAATCATGACATTAAAGCAAGCGGGTCAAAGCCTCTAGGCAATACCAAGCAAGATAGGACCTCGCAAGCTAAGAATGTGCATTGGAAGAGTAGAAGACCAATCTAGGAACTTTAAGTTTGTGTTGAATAAAACGAATCGTGTTGATTCTAGTATTAGCCCTAGGCGCATCGTAATTAATTGAATTCGATACTATCTCGCAAACCATGTAATGATGATCGCTTGAATTATGTTACTAATCATGAATGTGGTGTGAATGTTTTAGTCTAATGTTGTCAAATGCCCGTTAAAATTTTTAATGCTAAAAATCATGCTAAGAAGGCTAAAAGGCAAAGGCGAAAGAAAGTTAGAAAAGCAGTGGAAACCCACAGAAGAACATTTAGTAAGATAGGTTATCAATGGATACCTTTTGGCTATAAGGTTAATCTGCTCGCCTCAACTGCTAAGACAATGCCCACTAGAAAATGGATGCCCACCGTAGAACTATCCCTTTAAGAAGTGAACATACTTTGAATAGGTCAAATACGGACACTAGCACCGCATCTATTCCTAATGATTCCATTGCTTCTATTTCGATATGGGTGTTTCTATTTCGATGTGGGTGTTCCAATCATCGTTACTAACCGAATGGAACCCATTCTTGCATGGGGATCCCAATTATCCGATTATCCATTCTTGTCTCGTGTTCAACCGCAGATCGCTTAAATCGCTCGTGGTACCGGACTCAGTTGTTCCAAACATATGACCGAGACCGGTCGCAACTCATGAACTTCGTGAGTAAATTCATCGACGCTTAGATACGGAATGATCATTTGGTGCAATTATGGGTTATGGAGATTATGTTGTCGGTGATAGTGTTATCTCCGTGGTATATTACGTAGAAGGTCTTGGTCATAACTTATTCTCTGTTGGTCAATCACGTGATTACGATCTAGAAGTAGCCTTTAGAAAACATACTTGTTTCGTTAGAGAACTTGATGGTAAAGAACTCTCGGAGGAACTCGTGGTAGAAACCTATACACCATATCTATCGAAGACATGATGAAATCTTCACCCATCCGCTCGCTCTCAAAAGCTTCCAAAACTAAGTCATGGCTATGGCACCGCTGCCTCAATCACTTGAACTTTGGTACCATAAACAATCTTTCCGTAAAGGACTTAGTAAGAGGATTACCTAGACTTAAGTATGAAAAGGATCATCTTTGTTCAGCGTGTCAATTGGGAAAAAGCACGAAATATGCCCACAAACCAAAACCCACAAACTCAGTAATGGAAGTTCTTCACACCCTACATATGGATTTGTGCGGACCCATGAGAGTGCAAACTATTAATGGGAAGAGATATGTGTTAGTTGTGGTTGATGACTACTCCCGATTCACTTGGGTTAAGTTCTTGAGGACAAAGGATGAAACTCCAGATGTCATCATTAAACTCATTAAACAACTTCAGATCCGTCTCAACAAAATGGTTCGAATCGTCCGAATCGACAATGGAACCGAGTTTGTTAATAAAGAACTCAATGAATTTTATGAAAATGTTGGAATCGGTCCTCAAAGAAGTGTTCCTCGAACTCCTCAACGAACGGTGTAGTTGAAAGACTAAATCGAACTCTTGTAGAAGCCGCAAGAACAATGCCGATTTACTCAAAGGTTCCAATGTTTCTATGGGTCAAGCTATTGCCACCGCATGTTACACTCAAAATCGATCTCTAATTCACACATCTCATGGAAAGACTCCATATGAACTTGTCCACAATCGAAAACCCGATCTATCATACCTTCGTGTGTTTGGTGCTTTATGTTATCCAACTAATGACGGTCAAGATTTAGGTAAACTGAAAGCTAAAGCGGACATTGGAGTATTTGTAGGATATGCACCAAGCAGAAAAGGTTACCGAATCTACAACAAGAGAACCCGAAATATCATGGAAACAATTCACGTTTCGTTTGATGAGTCGACCGGTCAAATGGCTCCGGGACAATCCAGTTCTAGACCCGATCTCATCCTTTATCAAGTAGTCCTATCGGTTCTACTCTTGTTTCTAATCCTCCAAAGAACTCCTTATGTACCTCCATCAAGATGATTTAAAGAAATTATTTGATCCAATGTTTGATGAACACTATGAACCAAATGTCGATGAAATGTCAATTCCATCAACAGAGGTCGCTCCTATCCTCGTGAATGAAGTCAACCCTTCGCCTCAATATCATTAAGTCAAGAATCGCTGCGCACGATCACTTTGTCTTAGCAACAAATCACCAATCATCGAATGTACATCATGGAATTGTTTCGCATCAATGATGAAGTTAATCCCTTTGCTACTCCCCAAGATGCTCCATTTGAAAACATATTTGCTCTCGAATCATCATCGAACCATCTTCATCGGGAGACATCGACTCGCTAGTTCATCCCTCAACAATGACCACATGAACACCTCATAAAATGGACTCATGATCATCCATTGGATAACATCATTGAAACCCTCTCGTCCAAAGATCCACACGGAAACAACTTGCAACCGATGCCTTATGGTGCTTCTTCAACTCCTTACTCTAAGATCGAACCAAAAGATGTTAAACCGCCATGAATGAAGACAATGGTTTAATGCCATGCAAGAAGAAATTCATGAGTTTGATCGACTTGATGTTTGGGAATTAATACCGCTCCAGATTGTGCTATGATCATTGCTCTAAAATGGATCTTCAAAGTGAAACTTGATGAGCATGGTGATGTTTTAAAGAACAAGGCTCGATTGGTTGCAAAAGGATACCGCCAAGAGGAGGGTATTGACTTTGAAGAATCATTTGCTCTGTTGCTCGACGAGGCAATCAAAATCTTCTTGGCTAATGCCGCAAGTAAGAACATGGTAGTCTATCAAATGGATGTAAAGACGGCATTTCTTAACGGAGATCTTAAAGAAGTCGATACGCCACCAACCCGAAGGCTTTGTGAATCTAGAGCATCCTACTCACGCTCTATCGTTTGAAGAAGGCTCTTTACGGTTTAAAGCAAGCTCCAAGGGCATGGTATGATACGCTATCAAAGTTTCTTCTATCTACTTGGATTCAAGAAAGGAGCATTGATCCAACATTTTCACCGTGAAGTCGTGCAAACATTTAATTCACGCTCAAATATATGTAGATCATATTATCTTTGCCTCGACTGACCCCAATGAGTGTGACTGTTTTTCTAATGAAATGGGTTCTAAATTTTAAATTTCAATGATAGGACAAATGTCATTTTTCTTGGGATTACAAATTTCACAAAGTCCCGGAGGCATTTTTATAAATCAATCTAAATATGCAAATGAGATCTTAAAGAAATTTGGATTTGATTCTAGTGACCCTGTTGACACTCCCATGATAGAGCGTACTAAAATAGATGAGGACCACTCGGGGATCATGGTAGACCAAACGAAATATCGTAGTATGATTGGATCCCCGATGTACCTCACGACTAGTAGACCGGACATCTTGTTCATTGTTTGCATGTGTGCTAGATACCGTGCTAAGCCTCACCAAAAGCACCTTGAAGCGGTTAAACGGGTCTTCGGTATCTCCAAGGAACCATCAATATGGCACTTTGGTACCAAGGACACCGGTATGTCACTAACGACCTATGCAGATGCCGATCATGCGTGATGTCAAGATACTCGTCAAGCACGCCCGAGGTGCTTAGTTTTTGGGAGATAAGCTTGTGAGTGGTCTTCAAAGAAGCAAATGAGTACTCTATTTCTCTACAGAGGTTGAATACATGGCCATGTCATCTTGTTGTGCTCAAATCCTATGGATGAGATCCCAACTATCTAACTATGAATTTGAATTCAACAAAATCCCTCCGCATCGTGATAATAAAGTGCTATTGCTCTCTCATGCAACAACGCACAACACTCAAGAGCAAAGCACATTGACATTCGACATCATTTCATCGGGGAGCAAGTAGAAAGCGGTGTGGTGGAATTATACTTTGTGAGGATAGAATACCGTTAGCGAGACATCTTCACCAAAGCTCTTCCTAGAGAACGTTTTGAGTTTATCCTTCCACGACTTGGTCTTAAGAGCCTACAACCGAAACACTCAAACGCCTTCAAGAGGAAGAAGAGGAGTTAAAGGTTTTCCTTCATCTATCTCTTGTATATATTTATTCAAAAACAAAATACAAAATTATAATATTTTTCTTGATTCGATATATATCTACGGTCTTTTTCTTTGTCGGTCAAAGAGTGACACGGGTCTTTAGATGTTGTTCGAATGTACTTTAATATATATATATATATATATATATATATATATATATATATATATATATATTTAAAAAAAATCAAAAATATTTTTGGGAGAAAGTGAAACTATGGTTTATTGTCATTTCAGCAAGAAACCGCTCTTCAATGAAAGAACGAGCCATGCTTTATCTTGGTTTTTCAAATCTCATGCTCTGATTCTTTAAACAATTCCTTACCATCTAATGAAAACTAATTGCTTTGAAAAATAACTCGGACTCTATTTTTGTAAATCTTCTGGACTTAACATTTGTCAAAAACATCTATCTCTCAATCAACAACGTATGTCATTGATTGAGGGGGAGAATGATTTCAATTAAATCAAAAGGTTATTTGTCATACAATTGTTTTCAAAAGGATAATCATGCATGTTTAATCAATGGAGTTTAAAGTCTCAAAATCCGATCCTTATCAGTTAAAACGTTTTCATAATCAAGTCACAATTCTCCTTAAGAGCTTTCAAAATCAATTTAAATCTACAAGAGATCACAATTCTCAACTGATTTGAAAAGTGTGATCGGGGGAGAATTTGTGATTTAAATTGGATAAAAGCTGATAGTTCGATAAATGGTTTCCTAAGTATTTAGCAAGCTTTCCTCCCCTCATGTGCCAAACGATTTCAAGATTTATATGCACATGTTGAGGGGGAGCATCTTTTTAAACCACAAAGAATTGAAAAGTGATTGATTTGTCTCTAAGTGCAGATTCCCTCTAGTATGTGCAAAACTCTTTCAAACCTCGAGGCACATATTGAGGGGGGGAAATTTTTGAAAACCTCATCCTTCCCCAATATGCTTTATCTACTTGATTTAATCAGGAAGTGATGATGATATCTTTTATAAAATGGTAATCAAAGAAGCTAATTCTTCCTCTTGCCTCCGTGTGCAAAACGATTTCAAATACATATTGCACATGTTGAGGGGGAGCTCTCTTTTTCTAAAAATATCAAAAACAATTCAGGTACAAAATGCTTTGATAATATATCACAAGTATCCGGATTGATTTTCAAATGGTTTTCAATTGGTTCCAATGGCGGATGAACGATACCAAATAGACCGACCAACTTTACTCTATGTATGGTGATATAAGGACGATAAGGTTAGGTATTTGTTCCATGATCCGCTGTAACCGGAGGGATCTACCCAGGACAATCCACTAGATAGTGTAGAAGTCCTTAGGTATGATGAAAAAAAGGAGAAAAGTGAGATATGGGAAGAGTGCGGATCGAGACCGAGCTAGTAATGGAATAAACCCAACAAGGTTCTAGTTATGAAGTCTCGTAAGAATCAAGGGGTTGAAGAATGAAAAGAATTGAATGAGAAAAGGGTGAAAATAAATAGCCTCCAATTATTCAACCTTAGGCGATACTGGGTTCAATTTATATACTACGGTGGTTACCAAGGTAACATCAAGATTGAAGACAAGACGTCATGGACCCAAAGGACGACTACACTTCAATTTCCCAAACCACTCAAGTTCCTCTTAAAAGGACTTGTTTCATTCTCATGGGGAACCGACATTATCTATTGACGTTCTCTTAGAGTTTGTTGATATTGAAGAAGGAGACCCTCTCCCTAGTCTCCGACATAGGATCCAAATATGCACAATTGAGTCTAGAGCCACGAGATCATCTATAAATCTCATTAGGACACTTTCAATGAAGACTCTCTGTTTCACACAATGTGGAAAGAGAGATTATATCTTATGAGTCCCACGCATTATCCTTGTGGTATTGCCGTAACATCCGAGTGATATGCAAACATATTCACAATGAAGATGGAAAGCCTTCCGAGCCAACATCAAACAAATTCACGGTGGGTGGCATGTGAGATCTATTCAATAGATCAACCATGTGACAACCGAATGTAAACAATGGGCGATTCAATCTTTGAATCAATCTCGGTTCAGTTATGGATTGACGGATACCTTTGAAAACCCGTCGTTGTGCTTAAAACTCTTTTCTTTAGCACATCGATCGTGTACAAATATTTCAAAATAAAGGTGTTTGTGATTGATAATTGATTTTCATGAAAACCTTCGTTGTATTGCAAAACAATTTCTATTGAGCAATACATGATTGTTTATCAAATCTCTTTTATCAATCGCTGAATCTCAATTCACGTTCACTCACTCCGTGTTGTCTTCTTTGAGACGTTCGGTTTGAGAACAACTAGAGCAATTGCGAAACCTCGTCAAGGAAATTCTTGAATTTTACCGATCACAGCAAGATTTGTACCGATCAACGGGAACCGTGGGCGTGTACCTCAATTCAACAAAAGTGGTCAAAGACACTTTCTTGTGCTTTATTGCTAATCGTTGTATGCGTGTCGCCTAACGCTTGCGTACCGATAAGAATGAAGCGGTCAATCCATAGCCGCATGCTCACAATACATTCATTTCTAAAGAAATCATGATAAGTGCATCAATGACTCGATATTTTCACTCCATGCTTCGCTACTGGCCGCCAATATCATGAATCAACAAAAGCTTCCGCCACTCGATGAGAATATATCATGATCCGTAATGTGAGCATGTCGGTCCAAATGTCACAACATCACATAATACCAACACCACAATAGAAGAGTCGAGATGTATTATAGCCGATGATCTCAAAGTCGGCTCAAAACTCATTATCACGTGGATCAAGAAAGACCTCCACTTGGATTAACCAAACATGCAATGTGAAGAATCAATGACTACGAGCTTGAGCAAAGTACTACATCAAGAATGCAAGAACAATTTTTAATGTAATATCATTTGTATTCAATGTAATTTTAATGTGTGTTTGAGGTGACCTCCTTGGGGAGATTGTTAGGATTTAGTAAATCCAGTTATTAAAGAGTCGGTCACCTCAAGTATATGTAATCGTTAGAAAGCTCGTAGTTGTAGATTATTATAAGTTAAGTAGTATTTAGTTTAAGTAACACCGTGGAGGACGGACGGGTCTTTACCCACTGTATGCCTGATCCACAGCCCGTTAGGTGGTGATTTGTGTAAAGAATATAAATACTCTCTACCTTCCAAGGTAGAGAGTTGGAGCTCATAATAATACTTTCATTTTCTCTCACTAAGTTCCCAAACCTCTAACCCTTTCTCTCTAGAAACTCATCTCTTGTGTTAATATTTTGATGTGTATGTGAAATCAATATGTTACACGTATATCCTTTTATACTACTTTTTATATCCTTGTGATTAATGATTCTTGATGTTAATGCTCAAAAAGCGCAAAAGACATGTGAACACATTCATCTCCTAATGGAAGGCACAAACTCAATCAAGAAGACATGGAATCAAAAATTTACCCATCCTATAAAAACTTCATGATTGATCAGGGGGAGTCATTAGAGTCATACTATCATCGATTTATAGACATCATTTTGCCCAAAATTGCAATCAACAAAAGTTCCTAAGCTGTTCCGGTCCTGATTGGGAAAAGTATGTTACATTCATAAGACAAGCTAAGAACCTTCATAATGCAAAGTACGGATGTTGTATGATTATTTGAAGCTCCTCCACCTCAAGTTTATCAACAACCTCCTCCTCCACCCCACCATAAGTTTATCGACAACCACCTCATCAAGTTAGACCGACCAATGATTTGTCAAATTACATGAAAATGAATGATGCCAACATAAGGGCAATGCAAAATCAAATAGCAACGTTGAAGAATGAGTTCCAAACTCGTGGTCATGAACTAAAGAATGAACTTAGGACCACAAATAACAAAATTATTCAATCACGAGTAAAATTGAGAACATGTTTGCGAGTCTTATGTGTCAAATAAGTCGACCACCGGGATCGGGATGTCTCCCAAGTAACACGATTCCTAACCCGCGATGTGAGATGAAAGCGATCACCACCCGAAGTAGTGTAGCTTATGATGGACCCACGGTTCCTACTACTTCTCCTTCCCCGCAAGTGGTAGACCGTGAGACCGGGGTGACAAAGGACCCGGTGCTTCCTACTAATAAGGGAAGTACCGAGAATGTCCAACCCGCGGTTGTCCAAATCTCTGAACCTAAGATTTCTGAGCCTAAAATTTCTCAACTGGTTCCTTACAACAACAACTCCGATTCAGCAAAGATCGAGCGGGGTTCGAGGTCGAGAAAATCTCCTTTTCACGAGCACGTTTTCAACCCTCTAGCGGTGAACCTAATCGTTAGTAGTGTAGTATGAGGTAAGCCTCGGGATTGATTTCATTCTCTAGGGAATAGGAATGCTAGAAAGAGATTTATGACGAGAAGGTGAGGTTGAGGATGATTCTTTTATTCTTTTTATATTTTTATAAAGCAAGGGTAAAACTCGTGGTATATGATTGGGGGTGGTACTTCACCGATTTCACTACTTCTACTAATTACCGAATTATCTAATTACTATGGATATGCTATGCTTAATTGAGACGTGCTCTTATGATGATTAAAAATGTGTTCACTTAGATACTATTACTTCGTAGTTATCTTTTATTGGTCAGTTGAATTGTCACTTCCTTTATCTTAACGCGTTGTATTCCTATTAGTTGTAGGGGGTGCGTATTCCCTAGTTCTATGAATGTATCTATCCTATAGAATACATGGGATCGGCAAGTATAATACTATCTTCCCCGAATATCCTATTGTCCTAAAGCACACTCACGCAATAAACACAACGATAGCCTATTTGCACTCCTAGGCTTCTATCAATTAAGATAAGAGACAACCTAACAACAATCAATAACTAGGTTTCATAGATCTAAGCAAACACAAAAGTAATATAGCTAGACATGTTAAACAAGCAAGGACCCGACGGGTAGAAATAATGATAAATTGGAATAAGAAACTTATCTTAATGTGTAAAATAGGGTATGGGACCCTAGTATACCGTCCAAGTCGGATTACAAGCGAGTTAGGTTTGCTCTCCAAAATTCTATCTCATAAAATATGAAAAATCGAATTATATATAGATTTACAATCATGGCCGCTTTTGCTAGGGTTTCGCCTGGGCAAGTCATCGTTGGGTAGGCGCCACTGAGAGTTGCGACGCCGCCTTCATGCAGGACGTCGTCGAATCTTGGATCTTGGGCGTCTGGTGTGAAAAGTGTGAGTGACGCCTTCGGAAGTTAGGCGTGCCGTCCAGCTTTAGGACCAGAAATTCACTGAAATGCGTGCACTTTTGATCAAATCTTCATAGAGGGTCGGCCGCCCTTTAGATGGGGACGTCAGTGTAATGATCCGCTTTGAGTGTCTTCGATCTTGACTTTGCCATTTTCTTCATGTTCTCGCCCTTTCGGTCAAATATGCTTCATTCCAAGATTTTGCTCCAAAAGACCTAAAAAGTGAAAAGGAACGATTTTAAGCAGTAACGGATATAAAATATGTTGATTTACGGCTTAAATGACCCCTTAAAAGCGTACATTTTAAATCCTTATCAAATATCCCTACACTTGTGTAACATATTGGTTTTCATAAACACATAATCATAATCACATGAAACGAATGAGGTTTGAGCTAAAGAGAGAAAGTGAAGAGAAACGGGAACTTCTAGTGAGATAAAGAAAAATGTATTATGAAGCTCCAACCCTTTTCCTTGCTAGGCAAAGGGTATTTATAGTGTCTTACATGAAATTCCACCTAGGGGCGTGGATCAGGCATACAGTGGGTAAAGACCCGTCCGTCCTCCACGGTGTTACTTAACTAACTACTAACTATTACTAAATGACTACGACTAAGAGCTTTCCAACAAATACATATACTAGAGGTGACCGAGTCTTTAACTACCGAATTTTCTAAATCCCAACAATCTCTCCCTAAGTGAGGTCACCTCAATTACAAACAGGTATTAAATTTTTGTGTGTTCTTGAATTCTTGATTAAGCTCTTTGCTCTGTAGCTCGTAATATTTGATTCTTCATATTCTGAATGTGTTGTATTTCAAGTGGAGGTCTTTAACTGATCCACGGATTGTTTGCTCTTTGAACCTTCTTAGAGATCATCAGCCACATTAAATCTCTTGACTCATCCTTTGTGTTTCCTTCATGTGATGTTTGTGACGTTGGACCGACATGCTCACATTATTGGATCATGACATCTTTCCATCGAGTTGTGAAAGCTTCTTTGGATCTTGATATTTGCATTAGCGTAGCGGAAGCATAGCATAATGGTATCGAATGGAAGCAAACGCCTCATGATGATATCATAGCGATGAGTGTAGACGGTACTTGTCATGATTTCGTTAAAGGTGAGTGTGATGTTTGAGCATGCGGTTATGGATTGACTTCTTAATTTTGATCGGTGCAACCGTCCGATGTTCCCGCAAATAATGATTAGCAATAAAACACACAAAAGTGTCTTTGTTCACTTCCGAATACGGTTGCAAGAACCACGGTTCCCCATTGACCAAGATAACATCGCTCGTGATCGATAGAATTCAAGAAACTTCTTGATGGTGGTTTCGTAGTGATCTAGCCATTCCTAAACCAAGCGTCCCAAAGTAGACAACACGGAGTGAGTGAACCAAATGAATTGAGATTCACCGATTCATGAAAATTATTTGAAAACAATCGCGTATTGCTTAAGAGAAAGAGTTTTGCAATACTACGAAGGTTTTAGAAGAAAAACAAGTTTCAATCATAAATACCCTTTTGGTTTTGGAAATTAATACACAATCGATGCGCTAGAGAAAAGAATTGTTAAGCACATCAAATGGTTTTTCAAAGGTATTCACAATCCATTTCCTTGACCAAGGTTGATTCAAACGAATCGCCCATCGCTTTCTATCCAGCTTGTCACAAGTTTGATCTTTTGAAAAGATCTCACATGTCATCCACCAAGAGCTTGTTTGATGTTGGCTTTAGAAGGATTTCCATCTTCATCGTGAATATTTGATATATCACTCAGATGTTCTATCAATTACCACGAGGATAATGCGTAGGACTCTCAAAATATACTCTTACTTTCCACATTGTGTGAAACAACAAGTCTTTAAGAATAGTCTGTCCTAATGAGATTTATGGATGATCTCTTGGCTCTAGACTTAATTTTGAACATTTAGTTTCCTATGTCGGAGACTAGGGAGAGGGTCTCCTTCTTCAATATCAACCATCTCTAAGAGAGAGTCGATAGATTATGTGGGTTCCCATGAGAATGAAACAAGTCCTTTTAAGAGAACTTGAGTAGCTTGGGAAGTTTAGTGCAAGTGCATCACGGGTCCATGATGTCTTGAATTCAATACGGAGTTACCTTAGTAACCACCAGTCCTAGCTCGTCTCACGGAACTCTTCCCATATTCTCATTTTCTCCTTTTACATCATACCTAAGGACTTTTACACTAACTAGTGGATTGTCCCCGGTAGATCCCTCGACTCAAGGGATCATGGGAACGAATACCTAACCTAACCATCCTTATAACTTCAATGCATAAAGTAAATTGGTTGGTTTTTGGTATTGTTCTTTCCGCTCGAAACCAATTGAAAACCATTTGAAAATCATTCAAGGTACTTGTGATATAAAATCAAAGCGCTTTGTACCTTAATTGTTTTTGATCTTTTAGAAATGCTCCCCCTCACCACGTGCTTCAAGTATTTGAAATCATTTTGGCACATGGAGGATGAATCCAATGAACGGTTAGATTTGAATAAAAGCTCCAATTCTTGAAATCGTTTTCTAAAATGATCATCATCACTTGCCAGATCAAATCTAATATTTAGATACTTTTAGATAAAACATTCTGGGGAGGATGTGGTTTTCTTTTGATTGCTCCCCCTCAATATGTGCATCGAGATTCGAAAACGTTTTGCACATATTAGAGAGAACCTGCACTTTGAGAAAAATCAATCACGTTTTAATCCTTTTTGGTTTAAGATAAATGCTCCCCCTTAACATGTGCATGGAAAATTTGAAATCATTTGGCACATGTAGGAAGGAGTGCCTGTTATTGTATTTCTAAAACCACTTCTCAAATTATCAGTTTATTTCCAATTTAAATCACAAATTCTCCCCCGATCACAATTTTCAAACCCTTTGAGATTTGTGATCCCAATTGATTTAAATTATTTTCAAAAGCTTTTTGAGGAGAAATGTGACTTGCTTTTAAAATACTTAAGTGATAAGGATCAAATTTTAAAACTTTAATCTCCATTGATCTAACATGCTCAGGTACCATATGTAAAATTTTCAGCTTATGTACCATTTGAAATGAAAACTTAATTTTAGCCTGGTCTTGATCCAATTGTTGATAAAATGTTCCTTTTTATTAACAGAATATAGACCTTGCTCCTTTTAGTGCTAATTGTTTGAAAAATAACCTTTTTGAATTGTTTGAAATCGTTCTCCCTCTCAATCAATGACCGAAGTTGTTGATTGAGTGATAGAGATTTTGACAAAAGATAGTTCCAAATGATTTTCAAAATTAAGACCGAGTTATTTTCAAAGAAATTTTGTTTTCATTAGAAGACAAATATTTTTCAGAAGAATCTTTAGAAGGAAAAACATTTGTGAGGAAACATTTGTCTTATTGGCGACATATGTTCTTGATGAATTTTTTTTTGTTTTTTGGATTAGAGCATGAGATATTAAAATAATTTAGCATGGCTCTCTCCTTTTTTAAAAAGCGGATTACAGTCTGAAATAACTGCAAGCCATTATATGAAGCCCGGGTTACTGTCTGAAATGAAAGTAAGCCAACATTTTTCTCCATCTCATTTTGTTTTTAAACAATTTTAAAAAATAATATTTATAACTTCTGTTCGAACTTTATCTAAAGACCCGTGCCATTATTGAATGACATTTCTAAGTCCGTAGATGTTATCGAAACCAGAAGATATGCCTTGAGAAAATAATATTTTTTGGAATTTTTCAAGATTTTCTGATTTTTATGGGTTTTTGAAAATTTTATATTTTTCTATTTTCTTTTTGCTGGTTTTATATTTTTGTATTTTGCTTTTTGAAAGAGTATTTACAAAGAATAGATGAAGAAACACCTTTACTCCTCTTCTTCTTCCTGAAGACGTTTGAGTGTTTCCGGTTGTAGACTCTTCAAGCTAAGTCGTGGTAGGATAAACTCAAAACGGTCTCTAGAAAGAGCTTTAGTGAAGATGTCTGCCAACTGATATTCAGTCCTCATGAAATACAGTTCAACCACACCTTTATCCACTTGTTCCCCGATGAAATGATGTCGAATGTCAATGTGCTTTGCTCTTGAGTGTTGGACATTGTTGCGATAATGTTGCAAAATCGGTCAACTCGGCCGATTAATCGCCGATTAATCGCTAATCGGCCGAGTACCTTATCGACAAAATCGGTCTAAAAATCGCCTAGAAAAAAAAAATCAACACTAAGCGATCAAAAATCGGCCGAATCGGCCGATTAATCTACCGAATCGGTAAAAATCTACCGAACGGTAAAAATCGCCGAATCGCAAATCGGTCATTTTAAAAAATAATTATTTGGGCATTCTACTTAATTTGGGGATCATATATTGCATTTATAACGCACAATGGGCATCATAATCGAATTTGAGCCTTTTATTGAGGTTTGGAAACATAGCCTTGGAATCGGTTAAGATTTTTAGTTTGGTCTCCAGAAATACCAAAAAATTGCAGGAAATGCAAATCCGATTAATCTCCGATTAATCCCGACTTGACCGATTACTCGCTGCAGGGTGGTCCACCGCCCGACTACCGATTCACGATTTTTGCAACATTGGTTGCAGCAGAGAGCTATGGCACTTTTGTTATCACAATACAGAGGAACTTTGTTGAATACAAAGCCATAGTCAGATAATTGGGATCTTATCCATAAGATTTCGGCACAACATGATGACATGGCTATGTATACAGCCTCTATAGAGGATATGGAAGTGCTCATTTTTTTCTTTGAAGACCACTCACTAACTTGTCACCCAAAACCGAGCACCTCGGCATACTTCGACGAGTATCTTGACACTGCATGGTCATCATTTGCATAGGGTTTTAGTGACATAGTGGTGTCCTTCGGATACCAAAGTCCCATGTTAATGGTTCCTTGGAGATACCGAAAGACCTGCTTAACCGCCTAAGGTGCTTTTGGTAGGCTTAGCTCGGTATCTAGCACACATGCATACTGTGAACAAAATATCTAGTTCATGGCCGTGAGGTACATCAAGGATCCAATCATACTACGATATTTCGTTTGATCAATCGGGATCCCCGAGTGGTCCTCATCCATCTTTGTTTGTTCCACCATTGGAGTGTCAATAGGGTCACAAGAATCAAATCCAAATTTCTTTAAAATTTCATTTGCATATTTAGATTTATTAATGAAAATGCCTCCGGGACTTTGTAAATTTGTAATCCCAAGAAAAATGACATTTGTCCCATCATTGACATTTGGAATTTAGAGCCCATCTTCTTTGAAAATTGGTCACATTCATTAGGGTCGGTCGAGGTAAATATAATATCATCAACATAGATTTGAACATGAATTAAGTGTTTGCCTGACTTTCTGGTAAACAATGTAGGATCAACTGCTAAAAGGAACTTTGACAGCGTATCGTACCATGCGCTAGGAGCTTGCTTTAAACTATAGAGGGCCTTCTTCAACCGGTAGACATGGGTCGGATGTTCGGGATCTACAAAACCTTCGGGTTGACTAACATAAACCGCTTCTTTAAGATCTCCATCAAGAAAAGTCTTTATATCCATCGATAAACCACCATATTCTTACTAGCAACATTAGCCGTGAAGATTACGATAGCCTCAATTGCAACCGTAAAAAATGATTCCTCAAAGTCAATACCTCCTCTGACGACATCCTTTAGCCACTAGCCTTGCCTTATTCTTGAACATCACCACGCCATCAAGCTTTACTTTGAAGATCCACTGAGAGCAATAATTATAGCACAATCTAGAGCAGGCACCAATTCCCACACATCAAGACGATCAAACTCATGGATTTCATCTTGCATAGCACTAAACCAGTTGTCTTCAGACATTGTTGTTTTGACATATTTAGGTTCGATCTTTGATAGTACAGAGTTGAAGAAGCACCATAAGGCATCAGTGGCAAGCTATTTACGAGTAGATTCCGGACGAGAAGGATTCCCAATGATATTATCCAATGGATGATCATGTGTCCATTTTCTGAGATGTTCATGTGGTTGTTGGTAAGGAACTAATGTAGCAGAGTTAGGATCCCCTGGTGAAGATGTTTCTGGTTTGGGTTCAGGGGCAAATATGTTTTCAAATGGAGCATCTACGGAGTTGCAAAGGGTTATCTCCAAAAGAATTAGTAGTCGCATTTCCTTGATCCATGTAAGATGATTAAGGATTCTAAGATGATGATGAGTGGTTGCCAAATAACGCTTCTTATGATAGATACATCGAAATGGATGGGCCATTCGTATTGGTTGGAACAGGAGCAACTACAGTTGGTAGAGCAGAATTACCATCAGCTGGAGGCTTATAGTATTCATCAAACTTTGGGTCGAACAATTTCTTTAAATCTTCTTCTGATGGTGGATCATAAGGAACTGTAGGAGAAGAATTTTGTACAAGACCTGAACTAATGGGTCCAGATGATAAAAGTTGAGATGCGGGTCCAGAACTGGATTGTCCAGGAGCTATTTGCTCAGTCAGCTCATCGAACGTAACGTGAATAGTTTCCATAATGTCTCAGGTTCTTTTGTTGTAGATTCGGTAACCCTTCCGATTAGGTGCATAACCAACGAAAAATACAATATCAGCCTTAGCTTTCAGCTTTCCTAAATCTTGACCATCATTGGTTGGATAACATAAAGCTCCAAACACACGAAGAAATGACAATTCCGGTTTTCTGTTGTGAACTAATTCGTATGGAGTTTTTCCATGAGTGTATCGATTAGAGCCTTTGAATAGATTAGCATAGTCCTTGTAGCTTCAACAAGAGTTCGATTTCGTTTATCAACTACACCGCTCGTTGAGGAGTACGTGGAACACTTCTTTGATGGTCGATCCCAATGCTTTCATAAACGGCTTAGTTCTTTGTTCACAAATTATCTGCTCGGCTGATTCTAACTGCTTTATTGCCGAACCTCGCAACTGCTTAATAAGTTTGATGATGACGCTGGAGTTTCATCCTTTGATCTCAAAAACTTAACCCAAGTAAACCGAGAGTAGTCATCAACAACGACTAGCACGTATTTCCTATATTTATACTTTGCACTCATAGGTCTCGCACAAATCCATATGAATGGTATGAATAACTTCCATATTGGAATTGGCGTGTTTGGGTTTAATGGGCATACTTAGTGCTTTTGCCCAATTGGCATCTTCGAACAAAGATGATCCTTTTCATAATTTAGTCGGGCGAGCCTCGACGAGGTTCTTTCTAGAAAGATCATTGATGGTGCCAAGTTCAAGTGATTGAGACGACGATGCCATAACCATGACTTTGTTTTAGAAGCCTTTGACAACAAGCAAATTGAAGAGGGCTTCATCATGTCTTCGACAGAGATGGTGTACAAATTAGTGCCACGAGTTCCCTTTAATAGTTTAACACCATATAATTCTCTAAAGAAGCAAGAGTGCTTTCTGAAGGCCACTTCAAGATCGTAATCACAAAATTGACCAACAGAGAACAAATTATGACCAAGACCTTCCACATAATATACCCGGAGATTACACTATCTCCAAACACATAGTCTCCATAACACATAATTGCCCCAAAATGGTCGCTCCCAAATCTAACAGCTCCTATAAACTTATTCACAAAGTTCTTGAGCCACGAGCAATCTTCAATATATAGTTTTGAGCAAACTGAGTCCAAATACCAAAGGACGATTTATATGACTCGCATTTGAACACGTATAAGTATGGACAACTCGAAGCTTTGGATCTCCATGATAAAATGAGTTACGATTGGTTAGTACATAGAATTGGAACACCTTCCACAGTTCTAGAAGTTATGACATCATTAGAGGTGGAGGTAAGACTAGTAGTGGCAGTGGATCTATTTGAAGTATGACAACTTCTTAAAGGTATGATTCTACCAGTAGGCTTCCATACCTTAGTGGGCATAAATCTAGACATCTTAGGAAAAAATTCATTAACTTTGAATTTACGGCCAGTAGGTATCAATTGATAACCCACATTACTAAATTTTCTCCCTGTAGGCTTCCAATAATTACTAAACCTTTTCCCTGTAGGCTTCCAGACTTCCTTAACCTGTTTCACATTTTTGACATTTTTTACTGGAGATTTAACAGTATTTCTCAAATCATTCACAACACATTCATGATAATAACCGTAAACCGTACATTCATTACATGTTTTGCAAATAGTATCAGAATTCGAATTAATTACAGTACCCTTATAGCTAATACTAGAATCAACATGATTCATTTTATTCAACACAAACTTATTATTCCTAGGGTACATTCTTCTCTTGATCACTCTTGGCTCGCATGGTCCTATCTTGCTTTGTATTGCCTGGAGGCTTTGACCCGCTAACCTTAGTGTTATTGATTACTCTTGTAGAAGGAACGACCGGAATATTAGTTGGTTTTACTACTTTTTTCTTATCTGGTCTAGAAGTGCTGGGATCTGAGAATCTACGAGGCACATCAAAGGTCACATGCTTGACTTTAGGCATAGAACTGGGCATAACTATTCTATCTTGCCTAGTACCGGATTTAGGACATGTTGCAATTATTGATAACGCTACACGCGTCGTTCGGGGTCAAAGGAACTTCCTTTTCTTCGAGCAAGTTTTATAACACCCTAGGCAGTGAACCTAATCGTTGTAGTGTAGTAATTAGGGTAAGCCACGGGTATTGATATCGTTCTCTAAGGGAATAGGAATGCTAGTAGGAGTTACTACGCTAAGGTTAAGGTTGAGGAAGATTATTTTTATCTTTTATATTTTATGAAAATGGAAAGGTACGGATTTCGGTATTGGATTTGGGGGTTGGTATTTCTACCGATTACTCTACTATTATCTAATTATCTAAACTAAGGTTGTGGGAGTCTATGTCTAATTAATGTGTGCTCGTATGATAGTTTAAAGATGTGTTTACTTAGTTTGTATTACTCCTTAATTATCTCCTATTGATGGTTGAGTGTCACGCCTTATTCCTAGTTATGTTGTGTGTCTAAAGTTGTAGGGTATGCGTTTCTCCCTAACTCTTTGAACTTACCAAAGGGTCTTGTCTACAAACCCACTAGAGATTATAGACTCCTACCTAAGGCGCTCTTTGGATGGTTTAGCCTACAATCACTCTGTAATTATACTCTAAGGTTTACAAAGATGAATCAAGCATTAAGTACACAACGAATGATCTATCGCATTACTAGATCATTAGTCAACTAAGATAAGAAACAACCAATCAATATTTAATAATTAAGTTTCATACTTCCTAAGCAAACACACAAATAAATTAGCGGGACATGGAGAACATGCAAGCATACACACAAATAATCAAAGACATAATTGAATTAATGAAGCAAAGACTTATCTTGATGTAAGATAGGTTAAAACCCTAAAATCTTGTACAAGACACCTTAGGTTCGGTTTTAGGTTTTACCCAAAGACTCTCCACACAAAACCGAAAAATTCGGATTCTATATATAAGATTACAATTGCGAAGGCATCACCTTATGTTTAGTGACGCCGTCATGTCGCCGCCATTAGGGTTTCGTCTTGGCCACGTTAACCTTGCGACGGCCACCTTATGTCCGTGACGCCGTCCTCTTCGTGTTCGGACGTCGTCTGGATTGCATCTAGGTCGTCGAGTAGCGACGGCCTACTCTTTCACCACTAGATGCCGTCTCTTGAAAATACGAGTTTTGGGTTCGCCCGTCACAATAATTTTGGGACGGCCACCAATAGCACTGACGCCGCTTTCTAACTTCAAAGAATCGTGAGTGCCTTGATTTCGACTTTGGCCATTTTCTTCATATATTCGCGCCTTTCCGCTCTAAATAAGTGCCATTCCAAGATTTTGCCTTCACGAGACCTAAAAAGTGAAAAGGAACGATATTAAGCAATAACGGATACAAAAGTGATCAAATAAGGACTTAAATGACCCTCAAAATGGTACCTTTAAAACCTTATCAAATATCCCTACACTTGTTATTTGCTTGTCCTCAAGCAAATGTGCTTTAGCCAATTAATTTATAAGTTGGGGTCATGAAGCATTAATTCAAAACGGTCCACAACACATATAAGCCCCGCAAAAGTCATAACAAGCACGGAAATTACATACTAGCACCTCACATGGGGTGTTTGGATACTCACATCTCTCTCGGGTGTATATATGAAACATAACAAAATAGGAAATGGAAGATAAACACTCATTAACCGGTCCTAGTACATAGATTACCATAGGCTTGAGAATAGATCAAACCTCCATCGCTTTGGCGTAAGCACATAGGAAAGACTATCAAAGAGGTCTTTAAAAGGGTTGTAACGTTAGGCATACGGTAGGAAATAAGGGTTTGGTGGGATAGGCTATTTGGTGGTGGCAAGTCAAAATCTTTATGTTAATCAGATATGAAGAATGGCGTTGCTAAGCCAAGACTCGACACTCTAAAACTTTAGTATGTGAAATAAATGTATATAAATTTAAAGATAGATGTAGGATGGTAGCCATGTATGTTTTTTTTTTTTTTTGCACTCTTTTTTTTCTTTTTTTCTTTTTCTATTTTTTTTTTTTTTTTTTTTTTTTTTTTTTTTTTTTTTTTTAATACACTTTACTCTACCATCCTCTATGATAACATCAAAATACTAGGGATTTATAGGCATATCCTACACTTGAGTTTTATTACTCTAACACTAATTTGACCCGAATTGAAAAGATCAAAACACTTGGGGTACATTATTACGCAAACAAGGAATTTGAATTTTAACGCCCTTCCGTCATTTCATAAACTTTAACTTTTCCCATGAATCCCAATCGTCCCAAAATCTGTATACAAAGGATATGACTCGACTTAGCAACTTATGCAAGCAACTAGATAATTGAACTAAGGGTTTAGGGTGATAACAAACATTTGCACGAAAAGTGAGTGCATAAAGGTAGGCAAAGGCGATTTGGGTGTATATTTGGGGGGGGTGTAAACAATGCTCTTCATTGATATTCGAAAACCAAAATATCACGAGAACCGCGAAAAGGATAGGCTCGAGGGGTAACTAGGGTATCGTGTACTAAAAATGAGTACAACGCAAAGGGTACGGGGAATTACTCAACCAAAGTGGAAGAAGTAATTATATTATGTATCAAACAAGGGTTATCCTAATGCCTCTTATCATTTAGTTATTCCTAACTACACAAGTGTAGCCTCACTTACATCTCGGAATGCATCACAAAACAAGTTCTAGAATCTATTATACTACCGGTTCACACTCTAAGCATTAAAGATGAATGCTTTAATTCCTACTAATCTAAGGGCGATCCTCACATTTTGGGTGCAATTTGGGTGGTAAAGGGTTTTTGTGCTAGTCATGCAACTTCCTATCCATGAGACGCTTTTGTTAAGACTAATGGCCCACCCTATATGTCATGAAAATTTTAAATTTGGTGCCAAAATTTCCTAACCGACATTTTCTCATGGTTTATTACACAATCACAATTGACAAAGCAAATAGTCAAGGATAAGCATAGTTTCAAAGTTCCTGCTTTATTTTCCTCCCTACACTTAAACCGAACATTGTCCCCAATGTTCCCGAAAGTATCAAAGTTATGATAGAAGAAGGTAATTTAAAACGAAAGAAACTAATACCCCCGATTAGCTCGGTAGATCCGTGTAAAGTGGTGGTTAAATCTTTTCAAGAAGAATTATTGCGTGAAAAGCTCCTTCCAATCTTATGTAACTTCTTCTTGACAAACTAAACCCGCACACTTGAAGAAAACAAACGAAACCTTCGTAAAATCGTGTAATAATATATATAAGACTCGATTTAAACTAGGATATAATGCTTGTGGAATGGATGTTTACGAATTTCTAAGAAAATTAAGACACGAAAATTCCAAAAATTTATAAGTAGCTCGTAAAACGAGAAAAGTAATCGATGTTTTACTCCTTCCGACGCGTCAGTTGCAATCTGACGCCGTCAGTTATCCCGACAAAAGCGGTGCGATTTTCGGAAAAATTCGGAAAATTTACATCTTTAGAATCGGAAAAATTTCGCAAAACACCCATTATGACTCGATACAAGCATTTGACTCGAACAAACACACATGTATATCTTTTAAATAAGTGTAATTCTCATGTTTACGTTTCTTTTGAAAACGTGTAATCCTCCCTACACTTATCCGTTATGTAAAATACCTTTATATGTAATTAAGACGAGGTTAAAGACAAAATAAAGCATTTTACAAATTCAAACATGAGAATAAACAATCAATAGAAGATATATGACACACAAATGAAAAAAAATACACATGGGTTGCCTCCCAAGAAGCGCTTGTTTTGTTAGAGTCACGAGCCCGACTCTACCCTTATTTAACAGATAAAGGGAAGTTTTTCCTACACTTAAGTTTAAGTCTGCGGGTGATAGTAGCAATACACACCCTTAGGGTGGAAATTTGCTACGTGAGGAGAGGGTGATGGGTGATTTATATGCTCAAAGGAGTGTGCTCCATTCATTATAACCTTATCTAAGTCTATTGGTGTAGCGGTGAATCAAATCTCCTCCTAAAATGGATCATCTTCTATTAACTTCAAAAGATTCTTAGTTAAGGATCCATCTTGACCTAATAAACCCGTTTAAACCCATAGTGTTTCTTGTTATCAACCATGAATAGGTGATATGAGTGTGTAAGGTCATGGGTTACTCCTATATTAGCTTCCACTCTACATGGCCTAGAATCTACCACCTTTATCAAGCAACTACCGGACTATCTATTTTGATGGGTGGATTGGGGCTAATTCAATTCCAAGATTCACATCTAAAGACGGAACATTGGGTAAGGTTTTGGTTGAGGCTCGGTTCATCAAAATTAGGAACTTCCTAGGACTAAGAGAGGTCATGACAACAAGCATCTAAACCTACATTCTCTAGTGGCGTTTGGTCCAAAGGTTCTCTATCAATTGGGGCTCCTATAGTCTCTTCTACTTCTTCCGGTAAGTTATAGGTGATGTGTGTTCCTCAAGTGATGGTATGGCTTGTGGGCTTGGAGTTTCCACCTTTTTCTCCATTATATCTAGATTTCCTAAATGTTTGAAATCTATCCCACACATGCAACTAGGTATTTTAGCTTCAACCATCTCACAATCTTGTTTGGGTTTAGGTTTCATGTTCTTAGAAACTAGGTCTTTTTGATCATGATTCCTAAGGTTAGATAAATCCTTCTTATCCATTTCCTCTAGTTGTAACAACTGAAGGTTTATGCATAGGAGGTTTTTCTGAAAAATTCTAAAGATGGTGTCACTAAGAGGAGTTGATCTTGACAACGATCGTTGAATAGAAGCCACACAAACACAAAATATATCAAATCCATCCAATCTTACACCCTTCTTCTTTTGGATATCTCTAAGTTCACTCACAAATTCATTAGAACAATAAAAACCAAACCAACTTGTGAAATTCAATTGTTCCTCATTTGTTAATGATTCAAATGCTACTTCACTTGCCATAGTGACAAATGAAAATGGTTTACTAACACAAACACAAAGAAGGGGATAGACTACAAGGAAGCTAATAATGAGAAAAAGTTTACTTGATAGGAATCAAGCAAAGAAACCTAAACGAGGTTGACTACTAACTAGCTATTCTATTCCCCGCAGTGCACCAAAAACTTGATAACGCTACACGCGTCGCTCGGGGTCAAAGGAACTTCCTTTTCTTCGAGCAAGTTTTATAACACCCTAGGCAATGAACCTAATCGTTGTAGTGTAGTAATTAGGGTAAGCCACGGTATTGATATCGCTCTCTGGGGAATAGGAATGCTAGTAGGAGTTACTACGCTAAGGTTAAGGTTGAGGAAGATTATTTTTATCTTTTATATTTTATGAAAATGGAAAGGTACAATTTCGGTATTTGATTTGGGGGTTGGTATTTCTACCTATTACTCTACTATTATCTAATTATCTAAACTAAGGTTGTGGGAGTCTACGTCTAATTAATGTGTGCTCGTATGATAGTTTAAAGATGTGTTTACTTAGTTTGTATTACTCCTTAATTATCTCCTATTGATGGTTGAGTGTCACGCCTTATTCCTAGTCAGTTGTGTGTCTAAAGTTGTAGGGTATGCGTTTCTCCCAACTCTTTGAACTTACCAAAGGGTCTTGTCTACAAACCCACTAGAGATTATAGACTCTACCTAAGGCGCTTCGGATGGTTTAGCCTACAATCACTCGTGTAATTATACTCTAAGGTTCACAAAGATGAATCAAGCATTAGTACACAACGAATGATCTATCGCATTACTAGATCATTAGTCAACTAAGATAAGAAACAACCAATCAATATTTAATAATTAAGTTTCATACTTCCTAAGCAAACACACAAATAAATTAGCCGACATGGAGAACATGCAAGCATACACACAAATAATCAAAGACATAATTGAATTAATGAAGCAAAGACTTATCTTGATGTAAGATAGGGTTAAAACCCTAAAATACTGTACAAGACACCTTAGGTTCGGTTTTAGGTTTTACTCCAAAGACTCTCCACACAAAACCGAAAAATTCAGATTCTATATATAAGATTACAATTGCGACGCGCCACCTTATGTTTAGTGACGCCGCCGTGTCGCCGCCATTGTGGTTTCGTCTTGCCACGTTAACCTTGCGACGGCGTCACCTTATGTCCGTGACGCCGTCTTCATTTTCCGACGTCGTTCGGATTGCATCTAGGCCGCCCGAGTAGCGACGGCCTACTCTTTCACCACTAGACGCCGCCTCTTGAAAATACGAGTTTTGGGTTCGCCCGTCACAATAATTTTGGGACGGCCATCAATAGCACTGACGCATCGCTTTCTAACTTCAAAGAACTGTGAGTGCCTTGATTTCGACTTTGGCCATTTTCTTCATATATTCGCGCCTTTCCGTCTAAATAAGTGCCATTCCAAGATTTTGCCTTCACGAGACCTAAAAAGTGAAAAGGAACGATATTAAGCAATAACGGATAAAAGTGATCAAATAAGGACTTAAACGACCCTCAAACCTGGTACCTTTTAAAACCTTATCAATTATACATTCTAAAAGTTCTTGAGATCCTTTGGCATATAAGCATGCATGTTCAACCGCATTATCAAGTGGTTTCTCTATCTTATCCTCTCCTACAATCTCACGGAGACCCTCTAGACTATCCTTAAGGTACGAAAGATATGTTTGAAATGCAAATTCATTATTCCTAAGATGAGGAGAAATATACTTCACAGTCACAACATATTTAGTACAAGCAGGCACCTTTGGTGCAACATAATCACCACTTTTGATTGGCATTTTCCCTTTTATCTGACTCTTCAGATTCTCAATTTCCTTTTGCAAAGACGTTATCTTTTCATTATTTTTGTCATGAGTGACCTTAATTGATTCATATAACTCTTTGAAGTGCAGTTTAACCTTTTCATTTTCTGCAAGAAAACACTCATTTTCATGTTGTAAAACATCAATGAGGTTTTGAAAAAGGAAGTTCTGAGAATTCTGAGAATCTAAAGGAGGAGGCATGTGGGATCCAATCACTTCACTCAACCTACCCTTCAATTAGGAAATTTGAGCTTTCAACTTTCGGATCATGTTGCAATGAGCTTGAATCCGTTCATCACGAGAGCTTATTTCAAAATATGCATCAAACTCAGGAGCATCCGAAGATGTCTTGTCATTTGAAGTTTTAGTTCTTTCTTTAAGATGTTGATATTTTAATTGTAAATCAAGATATTCAACTTCTAGTTTAGAAAAATTCCTGACCATGTTATCATAATCATCGTTTTCGATTTTGTCAGGCAATTTCGAATTTTTGGTTTCAAGCTCATTGACACGATCTTGTGAGACTTTCAAAGCACTCGATAAATCATGAAATTGAGAAGCAGTAATGGCATAATTCGTGAAAGTATAAAACTCATCTTGAGCAATACATCTAGAAATCAAATTGTCATTAAGGATATGAATATTCTTCCTCTCAATCTCATTACTTTTAAGCTCACATTCATATTCTTTAACCTCATTTTCCATTTCATTAAACATCTTTTTCATTTCATTAACTTCCATATCTATGGCCTTTTTAATACCTTTGAATTGTTCTTTTAGTTGTTTAATAACATTCTTTAGTTTGCTCAAAACCTCTTTCCGCTTCAGTAATTCCTGTTGGTGTGATCCTCTTCTGACACGTTTTCTCAAAGTCAACAAATAGTTGGTAAACTACATATGTCGATTAACGTTTTACTTTGAGAGGAATATTTTTGGGCACTAAATGCATTGGTGTATTTGGAGGATACATCAGTAGTGGAGGCAATTTCCTAAAGGGAGGATTCTTTTCAACAAATTCTTCGATTTTTTCTTTTCCATATCTAATTTCCAAAACACTTGTTCGTGGGTTAATTGAGTCGAGGTCTAAACTTATCAAGGCTATACAGCTTTTCCTAGTGTAATTGGGAGTTTTAAATGTTATATTTCGAGCCTTACATAAAGGATCTCCTTTAATTTCTTTTCCATTTTCTTTCTAGATGCATTTTCTAACTCTTTGTCTTCTTCAAGGTTTCTATGCAAGTTGGCTTTTATCTAGGCTTAGTTATCTCACTACCATCATAAATCACATTCTGAGCACTTTTTGCTTTCTTAAGATACGCAGGATTGGGATCTTCTATAAGGCTAATACTACGCTTATCACTTAACACTCTATGCTTAGTGATCATGTGAGCAGTTTGAATGGTGTTGCCTTGTACGTACAGCTTGTTTCAAGTTTTTTCTTCAAAGTTTTAAGGTTGGAAAAATCATTTAAAAGTTTTGATTCCTTAGTATTGAATTCGCTACACTTTTATATTTTCTTGAAGTACTTACTTTTGCTTAACAGTTTTATTAAGTTTCTCTTGTTAGGAATTTAACTCTTGTTTTAACATTTCTTCCCTTACTTTACTTTGTCTAATAAGTGTACGCATTTGGCAATTCATCTCCTGCTCACGGGTAGTCAGCTTAAACTTAGCACGCTGTTTATAGATGACAAATTGATCCTTATAGATGTTTAGCTTAGTGGTCATGGAATCATCAGGTACATAATCAGTGTATTCATCATACACACATTCATCATTGATGGCAGAAGATGTATTACTTGGTACAATTATACTTTCATCTTGCTTGACATATTGATCATATGGGACAACATTGCTATTACCCATATTTTCAATATATAATTCAATGACTTCATTGATTGTACTCGTTGTTAATCTTTTGCACATCAACCACATCGTATAGTTTTAGTACCTTTGATATGATAGATTCCTTGAGGGACCGGCTTGTTGAGATGAAGAGACCATTGAGAGATGTTAGCTATAAAGATGGTCTGTGCCGCCGCTCATCATCAACATCGAGTCAAATGCATCACAATCTGCAACTTGAAAGACTTTGGGGTTTTTAGCCACGCCATGCACGGTTGTTCATTCACATCTCGCATCATATGTTTTGGCATTCCCTCAAGAAGAAACAACAACTCTTCCTCATCCAACACAACTTCATTATCTTGAGCTTGCACCAAAGAGATCTTGTCCTCAAGTACTCAATTCGTGGACATTTTAAGGAGTGCGGCTCTAGCAATGTGTCCTTCCCTCCACAGCTTGTAGCACTTAACCGGTTTCCTTTACCCCGACCTATGTTCTTTCCTCGATTTTGGACACCCACATAACCAGTTCTAGTTCCAACATTCCCTTGTACATTATGTGGTAGATACGCATTCTCCCAAATTTTGTAATGCCTGTACCACAACCCTTCCTTCTTTAATAGTGGCATCATTATGTAGATCAGATGCGGTTCTGAGATGGTTTTTGGTGTGGGAAATGAAGTTTCTGTTTTGTTGAACCATTAGGGCCAGTTGATTAGCAAGGTTTTCGATGCACATGTCAGATGGCTTATATCCTGGGTCAGGAATAATTTTGTGATTATGATCCTTAGTGGGTATGACTTGTAATGCTTTGGTACTTATCCTCACATTTGAGAGAAATGCAGTTGAATCATTTGAAGAACTTGCAAAGCAGAAGATTAGAGTTAGAGTTGAACTTCTCCATGATCATACGCTCAAATGCAACATGTTTCTCATGTTCAGTAAGTAAGCACTGATTGTTCATAGTTGGTGTTCCTCAATCCTTTGTTTAATTTGATCGCAGTAATAAATTTGTGCCATTCGTGGTTCATGTTGTTTACGAACTTGGAATTGAGTTGGATATTTGGCATTGTCATTTTGATGTTCCTCATATCATTCACAAGTTTGTGAACCTCACATGATATTCAGTGACACTTTCCCCTGGGTTCATCTTAAAGTTCTCAAAGTCATCATACAATTGTGACTCTCTATCTTCCTTAGTCAGTTCTGAACGAGAGAGAAGCATCTTGACATTATCCTAGACTGCCTTGGCTTCAGTATTGTGATTGATCAACTTGTAGATGTCTTTTGGTAAACCTTGAAGTATGATGTTTGAAGCTCTAATGTCAGCATCATATCTCTTCTTCTCCTTATCATCAAGCTCATCATACATTCTTGGTCTATCCAAACCTAAAACGACAGTTCCATCAGCTGCAGTTTCAAGAATATCCCTGGTGGTTCCAATTTGAAACGGTCCTTCATCAATTGACTTAAGGATGTTAACACCATTCTCTTTGCCCAAGCAATACAGTCTGATTCTTTGTGCCCAAGAGTCATAACCGGTTCTATCAAGCATGGGAGACCAGATCGACTGCAGCGGCTTGAACATCATCAAGAACGGAAGAGATGATTGAAGTCATGATTCTTAAGTACACGGGATTTTACTACTCTTTGATTAAACCGGAAATAGATTCTTCACGTGATTTTACTAAATAAAGAGAAACCGTAAAACTTATCACAAAGAATGACAAATCTCAAGAGACAAGTCATGAAGTATCAAACCGCTTCAATCAAATCATTGAATTACAAACATTGGAATTACAAACCGCTTTAAATCAAACCGCTAGAATTACAAACCTCATAAATCAAAACGCTGGAATTACAAACCGCTTTATATCAAACCGCTGAAATTACAAACCGCTGCACTTGTCTCTTTGTCTTGTCACTCAAACCGCACAGAACGTATCAAATCGCACATAATGAACAAATCGCTTAACCAAAAAATACACAAACGCAACGAGTAAGGTCAAATCGCATACAAACTCAGATCAAATCGCACAACAGAAACATCAAATCGCATACAAGAAATGATATCCGAGAGACAAAACGCTTTTTTGAATAACTTCAAAAATCAAACTTTTCCAATCAAAAACACCACAACCAAGATGAACTTAGCCTTCCAAACCAAAACTTAAACACTTATGATAGTTCTAAACACAAAAGTACGATCAAAATATGAACTTTAACACTAAGTAAGGTCAAGATGATTAAATTGTTTCTAAACTTATTCAAACCCAAAAACCTTATGAAAATCACTAAGAATCCAAGAACATGTAAAGTAGATGATCAAACCATGGCTCTTGATAGCATTTGTAACATATTGGTTTTCATAAACACACAATCATAATCACAGGAAATGAATGATGTTTGAGCTAGAGAGAGAAAGTGGAGAGAAATGGGAACTTCTAGTGAGATAAAGGAAAATGTATTATGAAGCTCCAACCCTTTGCCTTTCTAGGAAAAGGGTATTTATAGTGTCTTACATGAAACGCCACCTACGGGCTGAGAATCAGGCATACAGTGGGTAAAGACCCGTCCATCCTCCACGGTGTTACTTAACTAACTACTAACTATTACTAAATGACTACGACTACGAGCTTTCTAATGAATACATATATTTAAGGTGACCGAGTCTTTAACTACCGGATTTTTTAAATCCCAACAACTTGGTATTTGCTTGTCATCAAGAAAATGTGCTTTTGACCAATCAATTTATAAGTTAGGTGGCATGAAGCATTGGTTTAAATAGTCTACAACAAGTAAAAGCGCCACAATAGTCGTAGCACGAAAATTATACACTAGCACCTCACAAGTGATGTTTGGATTCTCTTATCTCTCGGGTTTATATGAAATATAATACGAATGGAAATGGAAGATAAACACTCATTACCTGGCATAGTACATAGATTACCATAAGCTTGAGAATAGATCAAACCTCCACCGCTTTGTAAGCACCTAGAATAACTATCTAAGAGGTCTTTACAAGGGTTGTAACGTTAGGCTTAGGGTAGGAATTAAAGGGTTTTGTTGGATAGAGGATATTTAGTGGTGGCAAGTCAAAAATCTTATGTTACAAGCATGTAAAGCGTGGCATTGCTAAGCTTAAGACTCGACTCACTAACACTAGATCACTTGAAACAAAACAAACATAAACTTAAAACATAAACATAAAGATAGATGTAGGATGGTAGCCAGTATGTTTTTCTCATTTTGTTTCTTTTTATCTATTTTCTTCTTTTTTTCCCATACCTTTTACTCTAACACTAATTGACCCGATTTGAAAAGATCAAAACACTTGGACTATTTAATTACGTAGACAAAGGGAATTTGAATTTATCGTTCTTTCCGTTACTCCATAAAATATTACTTTACCCATGAGTCCCAATCTTCCCAAAATTGTATACAAAAGATATGACTCGACTTAGCAACCATGCAAGTAACTAGATAATTGAACTAAGGGTTTAGAATGATAACAATAATGCACTAAAGATGAGTGCATACAAGGTAGGCTAAGGCGATTTGGGTGTACATTTTGGGGTGGATTGTAAACAATGCTCTTCATTGATATTCCTGAAAACCGAAACATCACGAGAACCGCGAAAAAGATAGGCTCTGAGGGGTTAACTAGGGGTATCGTGTACTAAAGATGAGTACATCACAAGGGTATGGGGTAATTACTCAACCGATGTGGAAGATGTAATTATAATACAGGTTTCAAACAAGGTTTATCTTAATGCCTCTTATCATTTAGTTACTCCTAACTACACAAGTGTAGTCTCACCAGCGATCTCGAATGCATCACAAAACAAGTTTTAGAATCTATTATACTACCGTACACTCACTAAACATTAAATATGAATGCTTTTATTCCTAAAGATCTAGGGCGAACCTCACATTTTGGGGTGGAGTTTGAGTGGTAAACAATTTTGTGCTAGTCATATAATTCCTATCCATGAAACGCTTTATTAAGACTAAAGTTTAGCTCATAAATATCATAAAAATCTTAAATTTGGTGCTAAAATTGCCCTAAAATATTTCTCATAGTTTATTACACAAATTACTAAGGATAACACAAATAATCAAGTGATCGAATAGTTTCTAAGTTCTCATGTTAATCTCCCTCCCTACACTTAAACTGAACATTGTCCCCAATGTTCTGCGAAAGTATCAAAGTTACGATAAAGGAAGGTAAGTAAAGAAAAGAAACTAGTACTCCCCTGATTAGCTTGGTAGGATATGTATGAAGTTGCGGTTAAATATCTTCCAAGAAGAATGCATAAGTAATAAGCTTCATCCAATATGTGTTTCTTCTTCTTGTCCAATATAACCTGCATACTCATAAGAAAACAAACGAAACCTTCTCCTAAAATCGACGGTAAAACTATATATGACACATAACTACACTAGAAAGCAAGTAAGATATAATGCTTGTGGAATGGATGTTTGCAGTTTTTCTTGAAAATTAAGACCTGGAATTTCCAAAAATTTATAAACTGCACAGAAAACGAAAACTTGATCATTCTGTTTCTATATAGCCTGACGTCATCAGGCTTTAATCCTGACGCCGTCAGGTTGTCCTGACAAAAAGTGGTCTACTGCGTTTTTTTGTAAAAATTACATCATTAAAACCTGGAAAAATTCCTGCGAAAAAGGCTTTTGTTAAAACACGGAAAATGTTTTATGATTATTAATTTAATAGTTTTTAGCTCAAGACTTAATAAAATTTCAAAAAAATGCTACTCACTTCAAGAATAGATAAAAAACAATTTAAAATATTGTTATTTTTAGGGGAGAAAATAGAACTTTGTTTTGGAATCAAATAATAAGTTGTTAAAAGTTGTTGAAAATAAAAACAAAAATGTTGTTAAAATATTGGGAAAATACCATCAATTCGAGGGGAGTGAAAACTTTATTTAAACAATTTTGATATAACACAAAAGTTCATTTATTTGATCTAAAATGTTTTTTATGCGGTTTTTCTTGACCGTGTTTTAATATTTATAAAGTCTCGTTATACCTATGGTCTACCCTAATGCACTAACTAAAAGCTGTAATTCCGTGTGTAGTGTAGTAATCGGTAAAGCCGAGGTCGTCCCACGAGCTATGTGTGTTAGAATATTACTAAGTCTAGGTGTCATAGATTAATAATGGTTTCGATAAATAATTAAACTACTAAAGCAGAATAAAGCAAATAAAGGCAGATAAAAGGTAAAGGGTAAATCAATAGAGGTGAGTGATGTTAACCTAGTTAATCCTCCTAACTAGTTATGTCTACGTCTACTTACTTCCAATTACTTGTGGGGTCAAAGTCGAGAGGACAAAGATTTGGTCAATTCGCCTAACCTATCAAGAAAGATGCCACCAGGAGAAGTCGTGTCCCTCATAAGTCCCGTTGTTCCCGGTCCCCTAAGCCAAGTCATTAAGTACCGCTACATGCTAGATATATAATAGTGAGTGCCCAAGTTAGCAACTTAAACACTCACCCCTAATTCTTAAGTTCATCCAAACGGTAGGTGATCAGCTGGTCAAATCGCACAAGTAGATAGGGTCGTCATTGGTCATATCTTACCCTTCCCGCCTTAGTCCGCTCACCTAGGGTCATGGGTTGGTAATATATCCTAGGAAATTGACCTCACCGCCATTCAAAACTACTAGAACCAAGGTGGCTACCAATAAACTATGCATACATACACTTAGAAATAATTGTACGGAAGTAATGTAAACGCAAACAAAACAATTATGAATCATAACTAGGCCAAGACCAAGAGGTGCTTAGTCAGCTCATATTAATCATACAAACCAATTCAATATTCAAAGGTACGTAATACATGAATTGAAATTAAAGAAAATATAAAATGCTAATGCTTATCGTATGGGAGTGATTTCTCCTCGAGACATTCCGTATGTCCTCTAGACTGCCTTGAGCTTTTTCCCACGTTCTCGGTTATTGTGTGTGGAATGGGATGATTAGAAATTTGGAATTCGCGGGTATTTATAAGCGAGATCCGGGTTACTACGAACTATAACAAGAGTTACGCCAGAACCTTCAATTCCTTCGTATTTTGCACTAGATCTCGCTAGTTACGGCATAACCTAATTAGTGGTTACGCCGTAGTCTTCAATAAACTTGGTTACGCCGTAGTTGATGAAATAGTTACGGCGAGTTAACAGGCGTGGAACCTCATTTGACCTAATACGCTTATGTCGTAGTTTTGGGAAGAGTTACGCCAGAACCTTCTGATGAGTTGGTTTTCGGCTCACGCAATAGTTACTGGCGAATGTGAGAGATGACTTACCAGAACTTCTTCAAAGTCGCATACTATGATAAATCTTTTGATATTTCTCCGCCGCGCCTCATTAGCTCCAATGCTCGCAATTTACCCGAAAGTGGAAAACAATGGAAAACAAGTAAATCCATATAAATGATATAAATTACAAGAATTATCTGGGAAATTGACACTAATATTCGTGACTATTTGATGTTATCAAATATCCCCCACTTGAACTATACTTGCCCTCAAGTAGACCTTATTAGAAAGATTCCTAAAAGATAGCTCCCAAAACCGGAAAATATAAGTTTATAAATCCTTATACTAGAATAAAAATAAGTCGAACACCTCACGAAATGGGAATGAAACACTCAAATCTCTCAACTATTCTAAGTGTCAATTTCGGGTGATCACCAATAGCACAATCATAGCATGTATTCTATCATAAGCTTGGCGGTTACATAAATCTCCACCACTAGAGTTAAGGGTTAAACAATTTCGAAGGCAATATGGGTAGACACGAAAAGGTTATGGGTGACTCATTATTACTAACATGTCACGGCGTAAGTGGACAAAACCAGTGGTACATGACCAAATCCATGGCCAAGACACTAAAGATTGCTCACGTGATCACCTAGACACGCTCATGACTAAAAGGGTAGGATAAGACATGGGATATATAAATGGTGTAAAATAAAATCAAACAGTAGTCTAAATCTATAACCAAGTCATCACCACTTCACCGCCCACCCAAAGTTCAAGCTTTGAAGTCAAGAAACCGGATCATGAAATACAAGGTAGATGTGTCATTAGAGGACGCCGTGATGGGCACACTACCTTTTTCTCCAACAGCTTGGCATAATTACCAACTCCAATCTTCAAATGTGATCGA
Organism: Chrysanthemum lavandulifolium; assembly: GCA_022545495.1. Lineage (NCBI taxonomy): Eukaryota > Viridiplantae > Streptophyta > Magnoliopsida > Asterales > Asteraceae > Chrysanthemum > Chrysanthemum lavandulifolium. The sequence continues at coordinate 176,346,099 of CM040242.1, read as the reverse complement.
GGTGGCCTCCTCGTTATTAAATCTATAAAGCTCATAACATAGTGCTTATAACATCACACTTTACAATAACATAACAACTATTCATTTTTAACATAACAATAATAACTAAACATTATATCCCCCACTTGAGATGAACAATGGAATTTGAGGGTCTTAATGATCTTTAGGAATATGTTGTCGATGAAAGTGATTTCGAACCTTCCACTTGAACCTTGAACTTAGGCAAATGATGACTTCCCAATCACAAATAAAGACTACGTGGTAGGCTAAGGTGTATAGTGTATGGAAACAATATATATGGTTAACAAAATGAAAGGAATGGCTCGGATGGGTGTATCTAGGGTATCTTGCACTAAAGGTGAGTGCAACAAAAGGGTTTCACATGGGGGTAGAAAAGTCGAGGTGACTAATCGATAGACACACAATGGTAGGCTATTTGGGTGATAATCCTATAATAGTGCCTTCTAAAACTGAAAAGTACAAATACATCAAGCTAACTCAACATACCTCTATGTTCTCGAAATGATGCAAAGGCCAAGTTCTAAAGTTTACAAGCTACCGAGACACTCATAATTTGGTGGATTTGGGGTAAAATATTGAAACGGATAAGGCTAATCTCACCATATAATATCAAGGGTTGTATGTGTTTCTGCTAAGGTCTAATCTAGTTAAGTTAAGAAAACATGTCAAAATTTTAAAATGGCATAATTTTTCAAAATAAACTAGAAAACGAGGGCAAAATAATGTTCAAGAGATATATCTACCCTGCCCCCACTTGAATTGTACAAAGTCCCTTTGTACTAAGCATTAAATGAAGGTGAAGAGAAAAGTAGAATTAGAGCGAGAACTTCTCGAATTTGCTCCAAAAGAAAGAAGGCCCACGAAAAGAGACGCGTTTCAGATAAGCATCCATGAGCAAACTTCATTCCTCGAAATCACACAACCGACAAGCATAATTCTAAAAAGAAAAATGAAAATGAAAACAAACCTAACTCACTTTTGTAGGAATCATGGTTGCATTGAGCATATGCAACAAGCCTTTAAACCACTTGGTGTCCCATGTGGACGAGTGAAGTCTCGTGAGGGTTTACAGGAACACACCCACAAAGTTCATTTAAAATACTAATACAAGGTTATTGTGTTTTAAAATGAAAGAATTAAAGTAGAAAGGTTACGTCAAATCTTTTGAGGAGTTACGCCGTAACTAGCAAAACCCGACATAAGTTTGAAGCGAGTGGTTACGGCGTAATCACGCAGATGGTATTACGCCGTAATTAGTAATGCGTCAAGAATTCTGCACGAAAGAGTTGGTTACAGCGTAATCACATAGATGAGTTACGCCGCACTCGTCGATCAAGAAACCGCAGCAATAATTACTACCTCGCTTCTCGCAAAATGGTTAGAAACACAAAACCCTACTGTAAATGGAATAAAACAAAAGAAAAGGATAATTCGGGTTGTCTCCTAAAGAGCACTTTTCTTTATTTACTAGTCTTGTTAGACTTAGAGCGCTGGGCTTCTATGGGGCCTTTGACTTTCCGACATCTTCAATGTCTTTCATCAAGTTGTGCCTCATCCAAGCGACATTCGTGGCAGTTCGAAGGTATTCATTAGTTTTGATTTTCCGGATTTTGCAAAATTTTTCCTCCGGTCCCAAGTGGTAGCGAGTGAGCTCGTATTTTTCGACAATAATTGGTGGCGGTCTCTTGTCGGGAATCCCAAGGAGTTTGCACCTCCTTTGCTCATAAGCTTCATCGTCGAGATCAGTAAACTCCTCATTCCCTTGCAACTCAAGGTAATCTAGGATCCCTTCAATGTCATCGTCATCAGAAGTGGTACCTTTAAACCATTCTTCATCGAGCGTATTCTCCACTAGTACACGCTTGCATTCTTCGTTTCATCTCTAACCAACTCCTTGTCATCCTCAATTGTTATTTCACCTGTTGTTAAGAATTTCGTTGTTTGAACTTTCACCCATGTACTCCTTCCAAATTTTCTTTGGTTAACGATCAACATGTCCATACTTATTCTTCACCCAACTATCGAATCCCGGTTGTCAAACCAAGGCAAACTCGCTCTCTCCTCATCGTTGGTTGAGGGCCAAAAGAATTTGTCTTTCCTATTCTCCTTGAGTTGCTTCCCCGCTACATATATCATCATAAGGGTTGCATGACGCCTGTAAAGTCTCCCCAGAGATTTTATTTTTCGCACCAAGGATCGCAGATTTCTTTGTTGTCGGCTTCACTTAAATGCTCATCCATGCAGAGATGTCTTTATTAGTCACTTCTTTTTCCGATTGTGCTCCTCGTAATCAACTTTAGCTTCTAAGCGATTCGTTTAATCTTGGCATCCCCGAATTGTATTATGCATCACCATCAAATTGCAAGTCACCGAACTTTATACAATGTCTTTCATGCTCGTGAGGGCATGTCCACTCTTCCTCTCTTTCACTATCACCACCGCTCCAATACTCAAGGAAGGAGTTGCATGTAGGCCATGCTCATGTGGATTCCTCGCCGCTTATGATGATCGAGTACACCAAGGAGTGATAAGCGGCTATTCTTCATCTTCTAGGGATATTTTCTAGTATTTCATCATCGCGATATGTGCCACATAAATTTGTTATGGTTGATCCTATCTTTATTGCCCACGTATCCCGCCACGCCAGAATCGAGATTCTTGGTTACTGGCAGAACTCGTTAGAGTTGTTTTCATCAATATTCTTCATAACCCCGTTATCATTGTTAAAAACATAGTTACGACGTAACTCATAAGGGTGTTACGGCGTAACTCGATCCGCCTGACGGATCAACCCCGAATCAGATTATTGGCCTCGAACCTTCGAGTTATCATCAAGCAAAAATCACTTTACATTCCATAGTCGGGTTTCTATCCTTCGTGTTTATTGTTATTCATCCTTACATTTTTCACCGAGCTTTTCCACCATAGATTCTAGGTTTTTAGGGTTGTGTCGTGCTTGGAAAGGTTTATGTCGGTGTTTTCCGGAATTCTTTTAACCACATCTTGCTCCTTTTTTCTTTGGGCTGAACTCTCCAGGAACTTGATAATTGTTTCTTCAAGACTGGGCTTTCTTTCTCCATAAGGCCCACGGTTGTAATTTCCACGATACCCGTTACTATTTCGATTATCTCCGTAAGACGATCGATTTTCTCCATACTTGGCTTCTTCAATTATATTATCTTCGTCGAAATGAGGACAATTCTTCGTGAGGTTTCCTCCACGCCTTTTACACCTACTTGATGGCATGAATTCGCCTTGGTTTCTTTTACTTCCTCCGTACGTTTTTGAGAGTGATCACCATTTTTGAATGGCTTCAATTGCAAGAGTAGGAGTCATGTTCGATAGGTCCTTGATAGTCCAACATTTGTCTTGTAGTTACGTTAATTCCTTTGTAGAAAATGTTGACCTTCGCTGGTTGTTCGATCATGTGTAGGACATTTATAAAGGAGATCGTTGTATGTATCCCAAGCTTGATACAATGTTTCATCGCCTTCTTGTTTAAAATTATGGATCTCCAAAAGTCGGTTAGAAATCTTCGATGGCGGACAATATCTCGAATACAAAGGTTTTAAGTAGATCCCAAGTATTAATTGCCCCGGCGAGCAATCTTCGATCCATCTTCCTCGCAGCCCAAGAAGAGTTATTGGGAATACCTCAAGATAACAAAGATCATGAGACACGCCCAAATGTTCAAAAGGCTAGCGATGTATAGGACATTTTCAACGTGCTCATATGCATCTTCGCCCTGTTTTCCGAAAAGAGTTAGCACGAAGCTCCCTCATAAATTGGTCTTTGATTTTGAAATGGACATCCGCCCAATTTCGGCCTTACAAGACCCGCCCTTGTTCTCGCTTCTTGTCAATGCCAAATATTCCTCAAGAGTGAGGTCATCGATGTTAACAACTTCCATGGTACCGTAAAACTCGAATAATGATCGTGAGAATAGTAGAAAAGTTTAAAACGAAATGAAAGAGTTAATATTAATCCTAATATAACTCCCGCAACAAGCGCCAAAAACTTGATGCAGTTTTATCGACTGTGTTTTAATATTTATAAAGTCTCGTTATACCTATGGTCTACCCTAATGCACTAACAGCAGTGTACCCGGTCGGTGTAGTGTGGTAATCGGTAAAGTCAGGGTCGCCCCAAGAGCTATGTGTGCCGGATTATTACTAAGTCTAGGTGTCATGGATTAATAATAGTTTCCATAATTAATTAAACTACTAAAGCGTAATAAAGCAAATAAAGGCGTATAAATGGTAAAGGGTAAATCAATAGAGGAGAGTGGTGCTAACCTAGTTAATCCTCCTAGCTAGTTATGTCTACGCTCACTTACTTCCAATTACTTCAAAGGGGTCAAAGTCGAGAGGATGATTTGGTCAATTCGCCTAACCTATCAAGAAAGATGCCACCACAGAGAAGTCAGTGTCCCTCATAAGTCATGTTGTTCTTGGTCCCCTAAGCCATGTCATTAAACACTCACCCCCTAATTCTTAAGTTCATCCAAATGGTAGGTGATCAGTTGGTCAAATCGCACAAGTAGAAAGGGTCGTCAGTTGGTCATATCTTATCCTTCCCGTCTTAGTCCGCACACCTAGGGTCAGTTGGTCATATCTTACCCTTCCCATCTCAGTCCGCTCACCTAGGGTCAGTTGGTCATATCTCCTAGGCAATTGGCCTCTACCGCCATTCAAAACTACCGAACCAAGGGTGGTTACCAATAAACTATGCATGCATACACTTAGAAATAATTGTACGAAGTAATGTAAATGCAAACAAAACAATTATGAATCATAACTAGGCCAGACCAAGAGGTGCTTAGCCGCCATATTAATCATACAAACCAATTCAATATTCAAAGGTACAAAATACATGAATTGAAAGTAAAGAAAATATAAAATGCTAATGCTTATCGTAGGGAGTGATTTCTTCCTCGAGACAGCCAGTATGCTCCTCTAAACCCGCCTTTGAGCTTTTTCCCACGCTCTCTCGGTTGTTTTGTGTTGAATGGGATCATTAGAAATCTTTGGAATTGTGGGGTATTTATAGGTTAGATCCGGGTTACTGCGTAACTATAACAAGAGTTACGCCAGAACCTTCAATTCCTTCGTATTTTGACATAGATCTCGCTAGTTACAAGGCCACCTAATTAGTGGTTACGCCCGTAGTCTTCAATAAACTTGGTTACGCCCATAGTTGATAAAATAGTTACGCGTAGTTAACAGCCGGGCGGAACCTCATTTGACCTAATACTGCTTACGCCATAGCCTTTGGGAAGAGTTACGCCGTAACCTTCTCGATGAGTTGGTTTTCCGGGTCACGCAATAGTTACTGTAATGTGAGATATGAGTTACGCAGTAACTTCTTCAAAGTCGCATACTATGATAAATCTTTTGATATTTCTCCGCCGCTTCTCTTTAACTCCAATGCTCGCAATTTACCCGAAAGTGGAAAACAAGCGTAAATCCATATAAATGATATAAATTACAAGCATTATCGAGGTAAATTGGCACTTAATATTCGTGACTATTTGATGTTATTAGTTTTCAAAATACTTGTTAAAATAAAAAGTAAACAAAAGGACTTTATGTGAAAGAGAGTATAAATCAAGGAGGAGTTTTTATTAAAATTGATAAAATATCTTTGAACTCTCCTCAGTCCAAATCTCTCGCAGAACTGGGTCATAAATCAAAACATCAAAGGTCCAAAAGAGTTAATAACTCACCTAGTCGCCTGCGAGAAAAAAACACAAACCTTTTGCTATCACAACTTTCCCTCTCTCACAAAATTAATAGTTGTGGTTAGATGACTGAGATAAGATGTCTTGATCATATTTATGAAAGAAAATGGGGGTTTAAACGGTTAGAATTGGGGTAAAATGGATCAATTTTTGGTCGTAGGTGAACAGTTAGGGTTGCAACACCAATAATGGTGTTTTGCAATACTTTTTACGATAGAGCCAAAACTGATTTTAATAGTATTTTAAAATCTGCAATACTTTTTATTGCGACAACATTTATGCACAAAATGTCGTAATAGGTTCTTGCGATAGCCCTTTTCAAAAGTGTTGCAATAGCCTTTTACTATCACAACTTTAACTTGCGATACCCTATTTAGCCTTGCTGCGACAGTTAACTATATTACAAGAGTTTACCATGTTTGTGATAACAGATCTTGCGAAACTTTGTTACCCACCAATTTCTAAAGAATACTTTGCCAAAAAAATTTAAATTTATTGCGAAACATTCATAGGTTTTATACTTATATAAACTTTCACAAACACTTAATTTTGAAAAAGTAACTCTGGTGATCAAACATTATTTTCCAAATAGTCATAACTTGTTCAAATATTAAATTTTTGCAAAATTTTATTTCTCAAAAACTTAAAGTTTTTTCAAAAAATGAGCACATTTGAAACAAAAAGTGTATTTCTAAATTATAAAAATCAAATTTAAATGAGAAATATCAAATTTTTCTAAAAATAAGATTTTAAATTTGTGAATACTTACGAGGAGTTTAATTTTGATTAGACTAGGATTGTATCTCGATATTGCCTTTAAGTAGTTCGAGATGCATATGTTTAATTAAATAACCTTGAATCATTTGTCACTCAAATCTGTTTACCAAATGGTTTTGAGATAACTCGACATTGTCTTAACTAAGAGTATCTCATTTTCAAGATAGTTATTAGGCATAGTTATCACCCAAATATGATAATGGACTCATTTAACTAGGCAACGAATAGAGTATTCAAAGTTTTGACATGTTTAGGGAAATCTCACTAATGCAACAAAAGCTCTTTTGAGACAACTTGTAATTAACTTAACCTAAAATTTCTCATCTTCAAGATAGTTATTAGAATCGTTATCACCAAAAGTCGATAATTGACTCCTTTAACAAGGAAACGTAATAGAGTTTGAAGTTTTCATCCTCCAAGAAATCGCGCTCGTGCAATTAAATTTTCTTTGCAAAATGCTTTTCTATCCAAAGTTATCTAGTATACACTAGATTACTTAAGTTTAAAACAACCGATGATACTTTTTCCAAAAACATTTAAGAGAAGGTACAATGATTGTTTATTTTAAAGCATGAGCAAATAAAACAACAATCATTTTTACCTCATAATTTGTTAGGAATTAGAAAATTCCATAGTAAAGAGTCGGTCACCCCAAGTGTTATCTAGCATAAGTTAGCTCAGAGACAAATCGTTAGTTACGTTATTTACCGCTTTATTAGTTAGTTATTAGCCTAGTTTAGCATAGTGTAACACCGAGAGGAAGGACGGGTCTTTACCCACTCGTGACACCGATCCACGTGCCGCCGGAGGTTTTTAGGTTGTAACTATAAATACCTCTACCTTCCAAGGTAGAGGGTTGGAAGTTCTAATCTAACCTTTTACACTTTTTGTTTATCTCTAGAATCTCTCTACTCTCTGCATCTCTCTAACCATGGCATTCATATACTATCACCATCCTAGACCACCCGAACCATCAAACAACATAATATCACGATCCTACAATTGGCATCAGAGCCTAGGTTTTGTTGTTTGTTTTGATTCGTGGTTCGACTCATGGTTGTATGCGGGTTTTCATGCGGGTTTTGCATGGGTTTGGTTGCTTCTTGATGTGGTTATGATGTTTTTCTTGTGTCAATTTTGAATCTAGTTTTAAACATGTTCTAAATCTGTATTGAATCCGGTTTTCTGTGACTTGGATGAGTTTTTAAGCAGTTTTTGTGTTACTAATTCGTGTCTCAATATTGTGTCAAAAGTCTGCTGCTCATACATGTTTTTGTTTAATGCGAGTTGACTTGTTTCTTACATGCGAGTCGACCGTTTCAATATGCGAAGTTTTCGCTTTGATCGCAACATGTCCCGATTCAATGTATCCGTATGCGAGTTGGTATGATGCGGGTTGCACTTGCTCTTTAGCGAGTTGCTTACTAATAAAAATGCGAGTTGAGATTCTCGTCCGATTCAATGAAAGACAATGAAGTTGTGTACTCGCATAATTTTATGCGAGTTGATGTATAGCATCTATGCGACTTGTCATGCTACTTGACACACTTATGCGAGTTGCTTTAATGCTTTTTTAAGAAAAAAAAAAAAAAAAAAAAAAAAACGAGTTGATAATAGATGGACTTGACTATCCAAAGCGAGTTGTTGTCCACTCGATACCAAATACCATAATACCACAAGGCTCGACCTCGGTTTCATCCATCACTGGTCCTAGTTCAACATCAGAAGCGACTTGAAAAATAGAATATCATCAAATTCGACTCAAACCATTTTCAACTTCAACTAATTCCAAACATCAACTCCATGTCAATACTCAAAGACTCTAAATAAAAACATCACATTAATCGAATAATATTTATCATGTAAATGATCTCAGTTTCTTTGTTTCGTTTCGTGGTTAAGTGACTTCACAATGATTGTCTTTCTAATACCAACACCACAAAGAACATCCTCATAGATCCAAGAAAAATCTTCCTTGTTGCTATCCGATTTTAAAGAAAAGATCATAACAAGAATGTTATACCTTTTCCTTTGGTTCGGTTATGACTCAATACAATATGGAATGATGAATACCTACCTTGATGCCATGTTCTTAGCCGAGCCATACCTGTGGCTGGTTCATGAACTCGAACCATCCCTGTGGTGAGTAATACGGGTGTACATCATGTGGATATGGAGTGGCTGATTTGTTTTGGGTATGATTCGTGTTTGTTGATGTGATAATTCATCTCAGATTGATGATGAAAGAAATTTTAATCCATTTTTTTTGTGGCTAATTAGCATGAGAAAGATGGAGGTGAATATTTGAGAGGATATTTAGGGTTTGAGTTAAGTGATATTAGGGATTAGGTCAGTATGTAAGTATTATATACTCCCGAATTTTAGGGCATTTCGGATCCGATTTGTTGTAAGCTTTATGGGCTTAACGTGTGTTAATGTAAATGGGATTGCATTGGGTTTTATTTATTTTAATCGTAATGAGTGTTGTAGTGTGGGAATTTGATTAACATGGGCCGGTTAACATATTGGAGAATACTTTCAGTTGGACAAGTCATGTTAAAACGTGGGACGTATATAAGTTTGATGACCCTTGGCACACGTGCGGTTATTTTTCAAGGACATCTCGTGTTTATGATTTGAATGGGATGTCTCATTGCTTCGAGGGATGTACTTTGATTTGTTTTGGGAATTACCTTTGATCGGGTGTGTTATGCCAATTCTGTGAACCAAGCTTATATGTCATTGGATTTAAATTCGGATAGGGAAATCATTTTCATGGGCCAAATGGATTAATTGTATGTGGGCTTGGACCGTAATTAAGCATTTTGTGAACAGAGACTTGATAATAAAATTTAATGGATTATGAGTTTTGATGACGAGATCTGTTGAAGTTTGTCGACGATGTGATTTGGAGTGATGATGAAGTTTGTTGTGGGGCTTGAGACTTTGGTGTATACATTTCACATAATATATTTTATCACGGCTTGAATTGATATTTGATCAAGGTTGACTACGGGTTGTTTGACGGTATCTATTATTTGACTTTGAAGTGAGTTTTTCCAGCGTGCTTACTTATTTTCGTCTTCTTTCTTTCTACCCTTCCACGAAGATGACTTGTTTGGGCTTTTATAGAGGGTGATAAAGACTTGGCTAGTTAGTTACTCTTGTAACTCTTTCTCGCTTAACCCATAACGTAACTATCACTACGGTGCCTCACGCAGTTGAGGATACGTCAAGAGGTTTTGTACATTGGGTACACCGTTTCTTTTTCACGAGGATTAGTGCAAGTTTAAGGAACAAATCTGGGAAACTTTACTTCATGATCAAGTTTGGCATATCGGGTTTACCTCACCATGTTGTCACTACAATGGCCGTTAGAATACATGAATGATGTGTTTACCAATGGATTGATTGGTTGAGATGTGATCAACGATTCTCATGATTTATTCGACGCCATCGAATGTCAATGTTACTTTACGTCTAAGCAAAATCTTTCAAGTATCTTCAACGCTACCATGATCTTTCAAGATGTTTGCTTATGACAAGAACTTTCGTGCAAATGGTCGACAAGTTAATGATGCTTCCGAAAGTTCGAAACCATCATGGGGAGAATCTTGTACTTTGATGTTTTACGGTCAATCTCGTGGGAAGTAGGTATACTACCGACTTTGTATGGTTTGTGAAGTTGTCTACATTGGGTAAAGAATTGTTGATGATGTTGTTGATGTTGGATAATGAACCGTGCATGTTCCCTAAAATGATATTCACCGAAACCAAAGTTGTCATAACACATTCATGCCGACATTGTTTACGGTTTTGTCTTGATTTTGTAAAATCCAGCGAAGAATCTATTTCTGCTTAAATCATAGACTTGTAAAATCCCGTGACAATGGAAACATCCTAGTAATTGTAAAGTGCATTCGGATCTATCTTACGGTTTATTCTTAGTTTTGTAAAATCCCCGAAGAAATTATTTCTCGGTTTAAACCATAGAATTGTAAAATCCGTGATGATGGAACCATCCGGAGAAAGGAAAGTGTATTTCGATCTTATCTCGATGTCGGTGCTACGGTTTCTACTTTGAAGAAGGGATAAAAGGTGTACTTCATGAATTGGACGTGTGTATGGATTTTCATCATGGCGCTTGGTTATTACATGGTTTTACGGGGTTATGTGCTCTTAACTATGGTCGGATGAAACCATTATCAAAGTTCATTTAAATGTCAAAGAAGGCTAGATTCGAGCTCGTAAGATGTGACAACGGCGTTAATTCAAGATTATTTATTTGAGGTTAAAGTGAGATATCACGGCGAGTGTACTTAGTTTCAAGGTATCGGGATGGTTGGATGAAGATTCTTCATGATCCTTGTTCGAGCTTATTATCAAAACGAAGACTTGAAAATCTAGTTATTGTTGGGTGTCTTTACCTTTTCTTTTACCACTTGGGGAATTGGGCTCTTACCACCACAAAATAACTATCACTTTAAGGAGTTACGTTGTAGTGCTCAAGTGTCACATTCAATTGTGGATTTTCAAGAGGTAATGTACGCCTTATACTTGATGGTTGGTTGGTTGAAGAGTATAGAGCATAGCGTAGAGAGTACTTAGAGATGCTAATGGAAATCGGCACCGCTCTTTGTTACATATGTGCAAGTATAAGTCACGAGTTCGGGTTAGTTTACTTGAGGTCAAATTCATCATATCGGGTTTTCTCCATCACCGACAAAGAGACTAATGAATGATAATGGGGTTGATTACAAGTGTTGCCAAAAGAGATGATGAAAAGAGAGAGATTATGACGTATGAACACAACAGTTCATGCCTCGCCTCCAAAGAAAAGAAAAGTGTACGCTCAAGGCGCTTTATCTTCCGAAGAAGAGAAATCTTCTTATGACGTATGAACACAATACTCATGCCTCGTACTCTAAAGAAAAGAAAGTGTATGCGTTTCATGGCGCTTTATCTTCGAAGAAGAGAAATCTTCTAATGACATTTGAACACAGCAGCTCAAGCCTCGTTCCTCAAAGAAAAGAAAAGTATGCGTCAAGGCACTTTATCTTCTAAAGAAAGAAATCTTCTCTATTCTGACCATTCTCATCAACATGCTTCATGCTTTTTCCATGTGCTTTCGATTATCAAGTGAACCGGGCTACCATTGATTGTTTTCTTATTCCACTTGCTCAACTATAATGACGATGGCGACATCATGTGCTAATTTTGCGGGGGAGAAGTGTGAATAGACTACATTTGGATGATTTCACTTATTCAATCAAGAATGGCATCTCCGTATGCAATTCTTGAGGGGGAGAAGAAGTATGATAATTATGCATGGTTGATTGTTATTTGAGAATAAATGGTCGAACGGCTCCAAACTCATGAAAGAATCGAGCTTCTTCTTATCGGGTCATTTCTACATGGAGTTTCTTCTAAGAGCCGTTGGTTGACATCTTCACACGGGCTAATTTGATTAATGAAAAAGTGCTTCCTGTTGAGGGGCTGATTTTCTTAATGAACATCTTTATGTTCTTGTTTGATTGGGAGGGATTTGAGTTAAGGGGATTTGCTACATATAAGTTAACGGGAATGCTTTTTGGTGTGATGAAGATGTTAACTATCTATTCCCCAACTAGACAATCTTGAAGAAGGTCGAGTCTTCAGTCTGTTCTACATTTTCTGCTACATGTTAGAAGACTAAAGACGAGTTGCATTTGATTATTTAAAGACTACTTCTTGATCTGGGCATTTATCATACAGATTTTCGGTTTAGGGGAGAGCACTAATTGGGGGAGATTGAAAAACTAAATTTTATCCCCAATTAGACTTGCTCACATTCTACTTCAGCAAGTTGATTTTCACAAAGACTTTAAGCGATCTTCTCAACAGATTTCAAGTATTTGGGCTTATAATGTTTTGTCGATTCAAGTGTCAAAAAGCAATAGTGGGGAAGGAGACTCACATAAACACAAAGCGAGTAAACTTGATGAACTTAATACTTCTAAGTAATCAAGATATCCCGGAAGACAAATGTTATTACTGCAGAGAAACTCAAGGTTTGACTCATATAGTAAACTTGATGAGCTTAATACTTCTAAGTGATTGAAGATATCCCGAGAAAACAAATGTCATGACCGCAGAGAAACTCAAGGTTTTACTAATCAAGGCTTTTAGTGTTATTATTCCAACGACGCTGGGGAAGTGATGTAAATGAAAGTTTCAAGATAAAGAGGTATATCGGTGTGTGATGATCTCGATGTTATCGCAATCATCGGGAGAGAGAATTGTGTATATTGGGGCGCCACCGTCTCACTGAGAGCTTAATCGCTGATTCGTAGATATAATCACTTATTTCGGAGTTGACATCCGCAGAGATTGTCATCCGCAGAGATAATCGATTAGGCCTCGCTTCTTCAATGTTATCGGTTGTTCTCTTTGGGGAATGTGTACTGGTCTCGAGCTTCATACACGATCATCAGGAAGAAAGCCATTGTTTACCACAAACATTGGGAGGTGCTTTCCTTAGGGCATGATGTGTATTCGGGAGAGTTCTTGGATATTGGTGTACTTTGGGTTCTTGAGCTCATACACGCTCATCGTGGAAGAAAAATGTGAACATGGGAAGGTGTTCTTCATTCCCTCATGAAGTGTATTCGAGAGTTCTTGAGCATTATACTAAGAGACTGACCGCATCATTTCAACTACACGGGAAGTGTTCTCTTGACACCCTTTGGAATGGATCGCTTGCATCAAATGGAAAAGGAATTTGAGAAGATTATTTATGTGTGGGATGAAACGTTGTTGTTCTTCTATTGGATGATATAACCCCGAATGGAGAATCTCGATTATCGTTCTTAAAAGGAGCAATGGATTTATTATAATGGTGTGCTTTTGTGCACTGCTAATGGAAGCTTGAAAGAAAGCTTTGAATCGCTCATCTTATAGATTTTCGGTTTTGGGGAAGTCGCCAAAGTCTCTTTTCTCAAAGGCTCATGTTCTACATTCTATTCGAGCCTCTAAGCTTTGGTGGTGAAAGTTTTAGGGATGATGACTTCTATCTTCTACAACGGGCTGCTCGATATCCTTATCTCTGCACTCGTATCATCATCTTCTTTAACTATATCATCTAAACTATCTTTGTATATATTTATCGAAAACCAAATACAAAAATATAAAACCAACAAAACAAAATAGAAAAATATAAAACCAACAAAACCCATAAAAATCGTAAAATTTGAAAAGACCAAAAATATTGTTTTTCTAAGACATGTCTTCTGGTATCGATAACATCTACGGTCTTAGAAATGTCATTCAATAATGGCACGGGACCATAGATGAAGTTCGAGCAGGAGGTGTAAATATTATTTTTCAAAATATGTCTCTAAAAATGGCTTGCAGTTATTTCAGACTGTGACCCGCGCTTAATCATGGCTTGCTATTACTTCTGATAGCAACCCTTTTTTCAAGGAAGGAAACTGCTGAGCTAAACCTATTTTTCAAATATTTTGTGCACTTATCCTAAATACTAATTGAGGAAAGTAAGTCGAAGGACTGCTGGTCCTACTCAAATATTTTTCCGTCTAAAATTCTTCAGAAAAATATTTGTTTTAACTTAATGGTGGTAAATGAGTTGCTTTAATAACAATCAGTTTCAGAGTTTTTATAAAATTTGAAAACTCAATCAATGACTTATGCGCTTTCAATCTTTTCAGAAAATAAGTCATTGATTGAGGGGGAGAATGTTTCTCAATATTTACATCATCTAACGGGCTTTCTTAATCATCCTACGCGCTTATCTGAAAAATATAATTGCCTGTGTTGAAGGACTAGGTTTCTAGGATGTGACTGTTAGGTTTAGATGATTATAGATTGATAAACACATTAATCCCATACCTTATATGAACTGATTGATATGTTGAATTGACTTTTATTAGTCGATTGTCGTTGGGTGATGTCGACCACCATATATCTCAGATGTGTTCACTAACGTATGCATGTATCTTGGTATAAGAATGTTCCCGATCCGGATCCCACATAATATGATGTTTGGATGCCGAAGGAAAGGGTAACTTGGTCTTGGGTTGACAAATGAAGAAACGGAGCTTAATTGAATTCTATGGAGAGTTGGCATAACCAACGAAGAGGTCTCACCGCATCGCAGATGGTTTTCTTCATCAAGAAATGAAGAAACGGAGCTTAATTTGACCTCAATTGGCATTAAAATGCAACGAAGAAGTCTCATCGCATCGCTGCACGGTTTTTCTTCCAAACCCTCAAAGAACAACAACAAAAGCAATTTCAACCACCTAACGATCTTTGTGCAGGATACCATTTTAAACAATTTTGAAAAAATTTGATTAAATTGTTTTGAAATGGAAAAATTGTTTTGAAAAAATTGGACTTAACTTTGAAAATCATCGAATTCATTTTATCAAAACTTAAGTCACTCAATCAACGACTTTGGTCATCGATTGAGGGGAGAGTGATTTAAAATAAAATATTTTCAAACGATATTTCTTCACAAAAGTTCCGTGTTGTACGTTAAATGTGGTGATCTAAAGATTTAATGTTATGTCATGGTATGATTTTCTTTAAAACTCAAAGATCTTGCAAAATGAAATTTTTTCTCGTTTTGTTTGATTATGAAATTGTTTTATTTTACTTAAAGGTCTCTTAAAACAATCATACCGACACTAACAATCTTTAATGTCTTAAATTGGTCCTTATCCATCATTTTCAAAATCAAATCTTGCCAATGCCTTTTCCCCAAAATTTTCTAAATGATTTAAATCTTTGGGGAGAGATAGTGATTTAAATCTCTTATCTATTTAAATGGAATTGGTTTTAGTCCTTTATAGCACTCCGCCTCCATGTGCCAAACGATTTCATATATACAATGCACATGTTGAGGAGGAGGATTTATCCAAAAACAAAGATGAGTATTTAAACATGGCCACATATTCTCCCATGTTTTATAAACCAGACAATCATTTGGGATCCAAAATCTCAAAGGGTTTGATATTTTGATCGGGGAGAATTTGTGATTTAATTATGAAATCGATAAATGGTGATCGATTTGATGAAAATGTGCAGTTGTTCTCATATGTGCTAAACGCTTTGAATCTCAAGCACATATTGAGGGGAGCGAATGGTTTCTTAAATGGCTTTTGTGTTCGTGGATGTGCTTTAAAAGAACTCTCGCCTCTATGTGTTAAAATGATTTTCTTATCCTATGCACATATTGAGGGGAGAATTTTACCAAAAATCAAATGGCTTTTCTATGAAAATAGTGATCAAGAAAATATTTCAAAGTCCTCTTGCCTCCGCATGCTAAACAATTTCTAAATCATATGCACATGTTGAGGGGAGGTTTTCTAAATGATCAAAACTATTAAGGTACAAAATGTTTTGATTTTATATCACAAGTACCTTGATTGTTTTTCCAAACGATTGTTCAATTGGTTTCAAGGAAGAATGAACTGCACTAAAAGACCGACCATTTTACTTTATGTATGGAGTTATAAGGATGGTGAGGTTAGGTATTCGCTCCCACGATCCGCCGTAATCGGAGGGATATTCCTGTGACAATCCACTAGATAGTGTAGAGTCCTTAGGAATGTTGAAAAAGGAGAAAATGAGAAATTGGGAAGAGTACCGATCGAGATAGAGCTAGAACCGGAATAAACCCAACAAGTTTCTAGTAATGAAGTCTCGTAAGCATCAAGGGGTTGAAGAATGAAAAGAAATTAATATGAAAAGGGTGAAAAGAAATAGCCCTCCAATAATTCAACCTTGGGGCGTAAACCGGTTCAATACATATACTCGGGTGGTTACCAAGGTAACGCCGGATTGAAGACAAGACGTCATGGACCCAAAGGACGACCGCACTAAACTTCCCAAGCTACTCAAGTTCCTCCTAAAAGGGCTTGTTTCATTCTCACGGGAACCGACATAATCTATCGACTTCTCTTAGAGATTGTTGATATTGTAGAAGGAGACCCTCCCTAGTCTCCCAGATAGGAACCAAATGTGCACTATTGAGTCTAGAGCCAAGAGATCATCCAAAATATCTCATTAGGACACTATTCTGAAGACTTGTTGTTTCACACAATATGGAAAGTAAGAATATATTAAGAGTCCCACGATTATCCTTGTGGTATTACCGTAACATCCGAGTGATATGTAAAAGTATTCACGATGAAGATGGAAATCCTTCTAGAGCCAACATCAAACAAGCTCTTGGTGGGTGACACATGAGATCTTCTCGTAAGATCAAGCTTGTGACAACCGGATAGAACAATGGGAGATTCACTCGTGAATCAACCTTGGTCCAGAATGGAATTGATGAATACTTTTGGAAAACCGCTCGATGTGCAAACCTTCTTTCTCTAGCACGTCGAATGTGTATTCACATTTTCAAATTCAAAATGTTTCTCCGATTGAAAAAATGCTTTTGAAAACCGCTCGATGTGCTAATCTTCTTTTCTCTAGCACATCGAATGTGTATTATTTTCAAATATAAAAGTATTTTGATTGAAAATTGATCTTCTCATAAAACCTTCGTCAGATTGCAAAACTCTTTCTTCTATGTAATACGCGATTGTTTTTCAAATCATTTTTCATCAATCGCTGAATCTCAATTACCGGGTTCACTCACCCGTGTTGTCTTCTTTGAGACGCTTCGGCTTGAGAACGGCTAGAACAAATGCGAAACCCCGTCAAGGAGATTCTTAGGAATCCCACCGATCACAGGCAAGATTTGTATCGATCAACGGGAACCGGGCCGCAGTACCTCAATTCAAACAAGGTGATCAAAGACACTTTCATGTGTTTTATTGCTAACTGTTGTTTGCAGTACATTTGGACGGTTAAAATGATCGAATTGAGGAGTCAATCCAAAGCCGCATGCTCACAAAGATCCACACTTAATTTGAAGAAATCATGACCGTGCATATCTACATAACCCGGTTCGATATTTTATACTATGCTTCGCTACGCCGCAAATATCATGAACCAAGAAAGCTTCCGCCGTGATGGAAAGATGTCATGATCCTAATAGTGTGAGCATGTCGGTCCAAAAGTCACAACATCACATGAAGGCAACACTACAAAGATCCCGAGATTTACCGTGGTTGATGATCCCAAAGAAAGCTCGAAGATCATCAAAGATGGATCGCCTCAAAGACCTCCACTCAAAGTACAAAACTATGGACTTTGAAGAATCACTACAAAAGCACAAAGAATGTGAAAGTGAAGAATTCAAGTCTACGAGCTCGTAACAAAAGTCAAGAATAGAATGCTAGGATTCAAATGTAAACATGGGTGACCTCCCTTGGGAGATTGTTTGGAATTAGAAAATTCCATAGTAAAGAGTCGGTCACCCCAAGTGTTATCTAGCATAAGTTAGCTCAGAGACAAATCGTTAGTGTTGGGAATTCGTGAAGTATGAATTATGTCAAAATAACGTCAAGGAATCCATCAAGTACATGGATTCTCAATAAGGAATCTATCAAGTATATGGATTCTCAATAAGAAGGACTTCACCGGGTTATATTATAGTATAGTTGGTTTCACTGGATATAGATATTCAGATATTTATTAGTTTGTTAGGATTTGCATGAGCTATTTTAGGTAGTGATATGCATTTATTTTATATTATTGTTTTATTTAGGTTCCTTGTGTATAAAAGGAACCGATGTCTTTGTATTAGAGACTTGAACAAAAAGAAAAACCTCTCGAGAAAACATTCTGAGAAACATCATAAAAGGATCCATAGAGGATCATTGTTTTAATAGTGAAAACCTTGTTGGTAACTTTGATTGTGTTAATTATTATCCGCTGTGCATCTATTCAATCATTGTTATTATACCCTAGTCGAGTCCGGATCTTGGTTTCAACAAGTGGTATCGTAGCGTGGCTCTTGATCTAGGGTTTATTGAAGGTTTTTATATTGCCGATGTAAGGCGCTTTCGTTATCGAGGTAATTATTTTATTTTGCCATGCGTTCATTGTATCTCAAATCAATCACGTGACATGGTTTAATTTGTTTTATAACGATTGATATGAAGTTTATTATTGGTCCCACGATTGTTTTTGTAATCGACTTTCGACCACGCCGGGAGTTAATTGTTACTGCTGATTCATTGGTTCACACATTATTTTGGTTCATCAATTCTTCAATTGTTTTGATTCATACTCGTTGGATATTATTCTGTGTGGTGCAATACATAGGTGTTACCGTGTTCTTGAGTTGTGATTGGATCATTGTGGCTAGTACTGTTGCTGTTGAATTTAATGATTCATTGGTTATAATTTGAAGTTCACGTGGGTATATTGACATTTAAAACAGTAATACTCTTTTCTTTTTAATTGGTCAATATACACGAGTTATCTTACATCGTATTGGTGTTATTTTTTTAAAAAGTGATTCTTGAACTTTGCAATCACGCGAGTATAAAGTGTTTACTCACCGATTCGAGCATGATATCCTACTTGGTGGTCCCCTCGATCTCACTCATTTGATTCACCATTGGTTCACATTGAAACGCTGGTCCCCACTTGATATTGGGAATCGCTCATAATTGTACGCATTGGCTTGATCACGCTGGAGTTAGTATCATACTTTGTTGAATTTATTTGATGTGGGGCTCATATCTTTGATGATTCAGATAATCGATGTACTCTTTGAAGATCACGTGGGATGTCATGAAGGTTTTCATTTGTTTCACCGGGTTATTTCATTGTCGCCGATTCAAGTGGGTCCCACGATTCTTACATCGATGGTTTTGTGAATGTATAATTGATTATTTTAAATAATCGATCCGATTGTTCCCGTATGGTGACTTTTGGACGATATAGAGCGGGTCAAGTGGGGTCTTGAATATCAACTTTTATTGCTATTGGTCAATCGCTATAATAGTTGGTATATTGAATTTGGTACCATTCTCATTCCCTTCATATCTGTCAAGTCTTCAAGTGTCTCAACCGGTCATATAATTTATGATCGCGCTATCACATAACTTTACTCATATCACATAAAATGGTCAATTTGACAAGATAATAGTGATGATGTGTTTCCTTATTTCATGAATGATGAGTACAATGTTTGGGCTAAGAAGATGGAACATCGGATAAAAATAATGATATGAATATCTCGAAGGTGATCCAAAATGGCAACAGCTTGAAAAGGATCGGATGCGATCGCGATGGAAATCTCTTTTTTCATCCTCCAACGATCGCAGATGAACACATTGTTGTACAAAGAGAGTCAAAGGCCGAACTACCTTGCTTAAATCTATTCCTCGCCGATCATGTAGTAGATTTTAGTTATATGGATGATGCAAGTCGATATGGATGCACTCAAAGAGAGGTATGGTGGAAATGTCAATTCAAGAAGACGAGCCAGAAGTCGATGTCAGCAGTTATGTCAAGAACTTGCCACCACACTTTGCATTCATGGGCATCTCTCGTGTACATACTTGTGATTATAGTTGTAAGAGAGATATAATGAACTCAAAGAAGCTTACTATATTATGAAACCTAAATATAATGAATGCTATGTGGAAGTTGAAGCTTATAAACAGTGCTTTAAAAACACTAGAAAGACAAAAGGTTTGGTTTCGTAAGAATCAAATAGCTTATGATGAGAAGATAGCGTATTAGAAAGGGATCTCGAATGTGCTAAAAATGAGTTAAAGTGGTCCGAGAAATTAAGAGCGGATGTAGTGTCGAAAATTTAGAGCTTAAAGAGAAACTTAATGAGGAAATTTCTAGGCATAAAGAATGGCTATTAAATGGAAACAAGTTAGCTAGTCACATTTATGGTAGTCAACTGAGACATCTAGGATAGGTCTAGGATTTCAAAATATGTAGGTCCCGAAGCTAAATATGATGGGCGAAACTACACCAAAGAAGTTTAGCTAATTATGTAAAAGAAGGTGAATTACATGCTATCCCCGGTCCTATTAGAGGAGAATTTATGCTCATGACCTTTCCATTACAAATTGACTTTGATGGATCACACCATTTATATGGCAAAAGTCAAGTGACTTGCCGCACTTAGTATCAAAACTAATGACTCTTTCTCTTGTTCGAAGTGACAAGTCATCGACCTAAAGTCCACCGACTATGTCTCATGTGATTCAAGTGAAAAGTCCGACTTATCCGAGCACACACCCAAGACCACACCCAAGTCCAAAGTAGTGATGTCGAGCCTAATATTGTCGAGCCCAAACAAAGCCGCCATTTATTCTACGTTGAACACAATTTTGCTTCCAATTTTGTTTCGATAAGTTTAAATGTAATAAACAAAGTTGTGTTAAGAGTAAGTCTTTTAAGAAGAAATCTTGTTTTGTGTGGTAGTAAACTCCATCTTATTAAAGACCGTGATTATCATGAGAAAAAGATGGGTGTTTCTCCGCCATAAGACTTCTAAACCAAAATGGACTAATGTTGCTAGTATTCCTCCATTTGTTCCCAAAGCTACACATGTGGAGCGCAGTAAACCGGCCTACCGGTAAGCCAAAGGTGTATGCATTTGTTTCTCACGACAGCTTAATAGGCCTTTTCCGCCTCCTCCGTGGAGGATATTCTTCACCGCCATTACTCGGATGGTGGAACAAGTAGGTTAGGCTTATGCCCTATAGACCTAAAAGTTCTTATTTTCAATATATACACCTTATGTATCTCATATGAATCGGGCACATGGTGGAGTTAGAGTGGCAATCGATGTTAAGCCCTCAAAAGGTTATTCTTGGAAAACTCAAAGAAAAGGTTCATTCTGGGTACCCAAGAACAATAATCTTTGTCGTTCATTGATTTAGGGAGGCATGTTTAAGGGAGGCTTATTGTTGTATATTTGTCTTCAACCATTTTTGCGTATGTTGGATCGTGATATTATGTTGTTAGTGTTTCACGACACTACAACCGTCTTTTAGTTTTTTCCGATGCTCGATGGTTTATTTTCCATGTTTTGTTATTTATTTATTTTTTCTTTCGCTTAAAAAAAAAAAAAAATCGATTCTTTTGTTTAGTGAAAAAAAAAAAAAAAAAAAAAAAAAAAAGCTCTAACCCGTCTTCGGTTCGCTTACTATTTCTTGCTTGCGGTTTTGGTGTTGGTTAATAACCACACAACTAATGGTTTTAACTCACTATGTCTTTCTCGACACAAGAGTTGACTAGCCCACGTGATTATGGTCATGGTAAAGGTCATGAAATCCATAAATGGTAATCAACTCACCATGATGATGACGGTATTCCATCAAAGAGTTGGCTAGTCCAAAAGCAAACGGTTTTTGGTAAAGACATCTTAATTCCGTTGATAGTTGCCGATTTACTAAAATCGAGGGTTATCAATGTACCTGGTCTCACACACCAAACATTGGCTAGTCCCGAGCAAACGGCTACTGTAAAGACATGTCAAACCGCTTTTATGGTTTCGGTTCGCTAACAATCGATGGTTATCGCGGTACCATGGTTTACTTAACTTAAACATATGGCTACTCCGGTAGTGATGGTTATTGGAAGAGACATCAAATCCATTATTTTCAATGATTCACTCTCACAGGAGTTAACACTCCGGATGTGATGAGAATAGTATGAAACTAACTGCTTTGATGTATCTTTGTCATTTGTTGTCGCAAAGATCCGGAGTTTCACGCTTTGTCATCATAGAGATGTTAAAGCACTATCGTGAAACCGGAACTTAACCATGTCAAATTCCAGCTAGGGAGGATTGTTGGGAATTTCGAAAGTATGAATTATGCCGAAAATAATCAAGGAATCCATCAAGTACATGGATTCTCTGAAGGAATTCCATCAAGTATATGGATTCTCAAGAAGGACTTCACCGGGTTATATTATAGTATAGTTGGTTTCACGGATATAGATATTCAGTATATTTATTAGTTTGTTAGGATTTGCATGAGCTATTTTAGGTAGTGATATGCATTTATTTTATATTATTGTTTTATTTAGGTTCCTTGTGTATAAAAGGAACCGATGTCTTTTGTATTAGACACTTGAACAAAAAGAAAAACCTCTCGAGAAAAACATTCTAGAGAAACATCATAAAAGGATCCATAGAGGATCATTGTTTTAATAGTGAAAACCTTGTTGGTAACTTTGATTGTGTTAATTATTATCCGCCAGCATCTATTCAATCATTGTTATTATACCCTAGTTGAGTCTCGATCTTGGTTTCAAATATTAGTTACGGTATTTACTATTTTATTAGTTAGTTATTAGCCTAGTTTAGCCAAGTGTAACACCGTGGAGGAAGGACCGGTCTTTACCCATCAGACACCGATCCATGTGCCGTCAGGAGGTCGCTTAGGTTGTAAGTTATAAATACCTCTACCTTCCAAGGTAGAGGGTTGGAAGTTCTAATCTAACCTTTACACTTTTTGTTTATCTCTAGAATTCTCTCTACTCTCTTCATCTCTCTAACCATGGCATTCATATACTATCACCATCCTAGACCACCCGAATCATCAAACAACATAATATCACGATCCTACATAATTTTTTGAAAAGTATCACAATCACAAACTTTTGGTGAGGAAAACAAAATAGATAGAGAGAATTAAATCATATTAAAAAAAAAAAAAAAAAAAAAAAAAAAAAAAAAAAGGCATGCGCTTATGTTATAAAAGCAAGAAAGCATAAGAAAAGAAAAGAAAAGAAATATGCTCGAAAAGAAATGCCAGAGCATACAAAACAGATAGAGTGAAATAAATAAATTTAAATTTAAATTTATCCATAAACTTAACATCTTTCATATCATTTCGTAATCACATCACAAAATGGCTCAAGAACAAGCTCAAGAACAAACTTCAGCTTGAACAACCACAACTCACCTCCGAACAAATCCTCCCAAAAATTAAGCATATAATATTTGGTGACAACAACTATCTCCTCGAACCATAAATCTTAAATGTGGTCACCCAATCATTGTTGAAATATTGAGAAAACACCCAATCTATCCAACTTCACAACACAAAACCAATCGATATTCCATTCATCTACATTCAACAATTCTAAAAGGTTTATGTTTTAAAGACTCAAAACCT
The DNA here is from genome assembly GCA_022545495.1 of Chrysanthemum lavandulifolium. Taxonomy (NCBI): domain Eukaryota; kingdom Viridiplantae; phylum Streptophyta; class Magnoliopsida; order Asterales; family Asteraceae; genus Chrysanthemum; species Chrysanthemum lavandulifolium. Next base: position 176,322,498 of record CM040242.1, on the reverse strand, counting down.
CATATGCTAAGAGTGACAAGTGGATACATATACCACTTACCCTCACTTATGACAATCTACGACCGCGTCGCATTATCGGGTTGTTGAAGCAAACGGTCATCATGGCTTTGAAATATTGCCAGGATCTAACCAGCTTGTAGATTTCTTTCATGAACTTGGATTTGACACTGATGTTGTGAAGATCAAGAACACTTTTGACTTCAAACGCAAATATCTACCTGGTCACTGGGCTACATTATTCTCAATACTCAGCCGTTGTCTAACGGGAAAGGAAGTAGGAATTGACGCCGATAGATTTACGGTGTATCAAATGTCTATGATGTTGTGAAAAAATGCCATTATGACTATGCTACACTCATTTGAGTCGAATTGGTTGAATTATCAAACACAAAATCCAAGACAACGACGAAGAAGAAGGGTCCATTTATTCCTTTTGTTAGATTCATTAAACTTATGATTCAATACATGATGAAGACTAACAAACTATCAGCAAGACCAATTGGACAAAGGGTGAATGATAATGTGATGAAGAACTTGCAACCTTGCCAAGGACGCCACTACCAAATCACGAATGCCAATACTAAAGGAATTGCTTGATCTTGTTGACAAGAACTCAAAAGAATATAAGGAATATATAGTTAGTGGTAGCGATTCTATGGAAAGCTCAAACCAAGCTGCACCTACCCCTAAACGATAGGATATTAGAAACTAGAGCCAATGTACTTTGTTCAATTCAAGTGGGGGGACGAGAGTAGAATTATCTCTTGAACATTATTTTGCCCTCGTTTTTCTAGTTTATTTTGAAAAAATTATGCCATTTTTAAAATTTTGACATGTTTTTCTTAACCTAACTAGATTAGACCTTAGCCACACATACAACCCTTTGATATTATATGGTGAGATTAGCCTTATCCGCTTCCAATATTTTACCCTAAATCCACCAAATTATGAGTGCTTGGTAGCTTGTAAACTTTAGAACTTGGCCTTTGCATCATTTCGAGACCATGGACGAGGTATGTTGAGTTAGCTTGGTGTATTTGGACTTTTCGCTTTAGAAGTCAATATTATAGGATTATCACCCAAATAGCTCACCATTGTGTGTCTATCGATTAGTCACCTCGACTTCGAACCCCATGTGAAACCCTTTGTTGCACTAACCTATAGTGCAAGATACCCCTAGATACACCTATCCGAGCCATTCCTTTCATTTTGTTAACCCAATATATTGTTTCGATACACCTATACACCTCGCCTACCCCGTAGTCTTTATTTGTAATTGGAAGTCATCATTTGCCTAAGTTCAAGGTTCAAGTGGAAAGGTTCTAAGTCACGCCATCGACAACATATTCCTCAAGATCGTTGAAGACCCCGAATTCCCATTGTTCATCTCAAGTGGGGGATATAATGTTTAGTTATTATTGTTATGTTGAAATATATATATATATATATATATATATATATATATATATATATATATATAGTTGTTATGTTATTTATTTATTGTAAAGTGCGATGTTATAAGCACTATGTTATGAGATTTATAGATTTAGTATCGAGGAGGCCACCTCGGTCACATTCGAAGATTGGAGTTGGTAATTATGCCAACAGTTGAAGAAAAGGTAGTGTGCCCATCACGATGTCCTCTAATAACACATCTACCTAGTATTTCATGATCCGGTTTCTTGACTTCAAAGCTTGAACTTTGGGCGGACGGTAAGTGGTGATGACTTGGTTATAGATTTAGACTACCTGCTTGTTTTTTATTTTACACCATTTATATATCCCATGTCTTATCCTACCCTTTAGTCATGAAGCGTGTCTAGGTGATGCAGCGAGCAATCTTTGGTGTCTTGGCCATGGATTTGGTCATGTATCATTAATTTTGTCCACTTCACGTGACATGTTAGTAATGACGAGTCACCCTTAACCTTTGTCGGTCAACCCATATTGCCTTCGAGAATTGTTTAGCCCTTAACTCTAGTGGTGGAGATTTTGTAACCGCCAAGCTTATGATAGAATACATGCTATGACTATGCGATTGAGTGATCACCCCAAAATTGACACTTAGAATAGTTGAGAGATCCGAGTGTTTCATTCCTTTCATGAGGTGTTCGACTTTGTTTTATTCTAGCATAAGGGATTTGTAAACTTATATTTTCCGTGTTTTGGGAAATATCTTTTAGTAATCTTTCTAATAAGGTCTACTGAGAGCAAGTAGAGTTCGTTGGGGGATATTTGATAACATCAAATAGTCCCGAATATTAAGTGTCAATTTCCGATAATCCTTGTAATTTATATCATTTATATGGATTTACGCTTGTTTTCCATTGTTTTCCACTTTCGTGTAAATTATGAGCATCGAGCTAAAGAGACACGGAATTGGAGAAATATCAAAGATTTATCATAGTATGTCGACTTTGAAGAAGTTACGCGAACTCATTTCTCACATTACGCCTTAACTAAAGCGTGACTCATAAAACCAACTCATCGGTTACGCGTAACTCTCCGCAAAGACTACGACGTAACTATATTAGTTCAAATGAGGTTCCACACCGATAACTAAGGCTTAACTATTCCACCAACTACGGCGTAACCAAGTATTATTGAAGAATACGGCGTAACTATTCATAAGGTTACCAGAACCAAAGCAGATCTAGTGCAAATTATGAAGGAATTGAAGATTACGGCAGAACTTTATTTTAGTTACCAGAACCCAGATCCGCCTATAAATACCCCACGATTTCCAAAGATTTCAAAGCATCCCATTCCACACATCACAACCAAAGAACGTGAGAAGAAGCCAAAGGTGTCTAGAGGAGCATACTGAGTCGTCTCAAGGGATAAATCACTCCCTACGATAAGCATTAGCATTTTATCTTTTCTTTACTTTCGATTCATGTATTTCGTAACTTTGAATATTGAATTGATTTGTATGGTTAATATGAGCGCTAAGCACCTCTTGGTGCCGGCCTAGTTATGATTCCTTAATTGTTTTGTTTCATTTACATTACTCCGTATAATTATTTATAAGTGTATGCATTCATAGTTTATTGGTAGCTACCCTTGTTTCGTAGTTTTGAATGGCGGTAGAGGCTAGTTGCTTAGAGATATGACCAACCGACCTAAGTGAGTAGTGAGATGGGAAGGGTAAGATATGACCAACCGACGACCCTTTCTAGTTGTGCGATTCGACCAACCGATCACCCACTGCTTGGATGAACTTAAGAATTAAAGGCGAGTGTTTGTTGCTAATGCCTGGAACTCACTATTATAAATCTTGCATGTAGCGGTACTTAATGACTCGGCTTAGTGGACCAGAACAACAGACTTATGAGGGACACTGACTTCTCCTCGTGGTGGCGTTTTGTCGATAGGTTAGAGCGAATTGACCAAATGCTGTCATCTCGACTTTGACCCCACCTGAAGTAATTGGAAGTAAGTAAACGTAGACATTACTAGCTAGGAAGAATAACTAGGTTAGCACCACTCTCCTCTATTGATTAGACCTTTGCCTTTATTTGCTTTTATCTGCTTTAGTAGTTAATTAATTAATTCCTTATCATAATCATTATTAAAATCTGTGACACCTAGACTTAGTAATAATCCAACACACATAGCTCTTAGGACGACCTCGGTTTTACCAAATACTACACTACACACGACCGGTACACGCTCGTTAGTGCATTAGGTAGACCGTCACACCCCAAAATACTGCTTTGGCAACGGAATGGAATTCTCGGGGATGACCGCCATAGCATCACAATTCTAGTTATATTGAACGACCTAAAGTGTCGCTTGGAAAATACATCATTTGATTGAGTAAAATAATCGAGTTTACAAAGTATAGGTCCCAAATGATAGTCAACATGTACGGAAATAAGTTTGATACAAGCCAAACGATGTTTTTAAAGTGCGAATCCCATGTGAGACGCGGCGTCACCGCTTACTCTATGATAAGTCCACATGCATGCCATGAAGTGTATGCCTTAGATACCGAGATAAAACATGCTAAAAGTGTCAACACAAAGGTTGAGTGAGTTCATAGAATTTGTGTTGTCATGAAAACCTTTAAAGAACGTTCATGCAAAGAAAGGCATTGCAATCCACTCAATTCCAAGTTCCGTCCCGTACAAAACTTGCAACCTGTGTGTTCGCAACCCACTGCCCAAATATGTATAGTTTATGTTCAAGCACACATCGTCAAATGAGTTCACATAATAGTGTATAACTTAATGTATCAATAGTCAATTGATATAGCACATAATTCGTATAGCTTCAAATAGTTCCAAGTCCGTTAGTTCATGATTGTACCAAGTCCGTTAGTACAACATTATACCAAGTCCGTTAGTTCGACATTATACCAAGTCCATTAGATCGTGATCATACCAAGTCAGTTAGCTCAATGGTCTATGATATAGAAACTCTAAGTATGGCAATACTGTTACTTGGTATGACTAAACATTCAGTTCAGATAAACATATAGTTTGCAAATAATCATGATTGTCATAAAAGTTGTTGAGCATGTATCTCCCCCAAAGAGTTTAATAAAAGTATTAAAAGAGTAGGGGTGTAACACCCCAACCCGACAAGGGTAAAGATATCGCAAATACGGTTTCATATCAGAACTTTAAGTACTATACAAAAGCGAAAGTCTTTACGAAATATTCAAAAGAAAACATAAATAACTAAACTTCAAAATAAATCTAAGATCTCTAAAGGTCAAGTCTTGCTCTCGGTTCTACTCTCAACCCGCATCAGCTATCCCATAAGCTCATCTTGAATGCTTAATACCGCCACAGAAAAGAAAGTGCCGAGCTTACAAAGCCCAAGGAATGATATAACAAAACAAAAACTAAACAAAACATAAATACGAATTGAACAAAGAAACGAATAACAAAATCAGAAGCGAACGAGAATAATGAATCATTGAGGATTCTCATGAAACACAATTGCAACCGAATCCGGAACAACATTTAGCAATCAAGGACAAACACATAGCATATTGATGACTCCAACGCAAACACATCAAAATAACCGTACACTTAACATATCAAGAAGAAATAGATTACATATAAACCAAACGAAAAGTCTAAGGCTAACGGAAACACTTTCTAGAAAATAATCATGGCATTCAACAAATTAATTAACCTTCACTTAACACACTTAATTCAATATTGCACAGAAGAAATAGCATTCAAATCATGGCGCCTCACAAACAAATAGAAACATAGTAGACAAACTATAATTAAATAGACCAAACAAAACATAGCATAACCATTAGCAATTATCAAAACAGATATCATAAGCTAAACCAGTTCTCGATCAAATCCTAACATCGTAGAGTTTAAGCATGGCAGTCACATAGGCGATAAAACACTAACGATAAGCAAAGTTCACAAAATTAACTGAACAAATTATACATACCAAACTTATAGAATACTCACTTCACACCAACACATTCATCTCACAGATCAACGAATTCATATGACGATAAACTAACATGACATCAGATGACAGCATATGAATCATATTTAAACATATTAATCATATCTTAGCATAGCAGACGGTAGTCACATAAACATGCAAAAGCATAACCACATATAATAACATATAATAAGCCGAGCACATAATTATTAACACTTGACATACCGAATCATAATCAGAATACTTAACATAGAAATAACAAATAACGATTTAGTTAACTACCACGAGCCCGTAACTTATCATATCGTAAATAAATACTTATACGTAAATAATCTTTAAAATGATATGGAGTAGCTAGCTCCGCATTTTGTAAAGACGCAGACGCATACCTACATCATTCACCGACAACATATATCGATAATGATCGATCTAGGATGCATCCATACGCCTACGTATATACTTTGATAATATAATACAAAATTGAGCTCATAACAGATAATGATAAGGGACGTGGCGTAACTTCACTCATCGCCTAGAGTCATGTCAAATGGTGCATCATCGACACGGACATGGAACCCCATGACTAGTTAATAATTGGCTCGTGTCAAACTAACTTAGGTCAAATCGTAATGTCATAACCGATATAGATCATATTTTATCAAATGTTTAATCATGTTTTCAAAATCAAAGTCTTCATATCATATAGTTCAAAACCAATGTTTTATGATTCAAAATCAAAGTTCGGATAAGCAACAACACAAGACACATTAGTGTTCATAGCAAATAACATATCGATAACTCATATCATAAGGTTCATATTCAAATATAACAAGGTTCAACAAATATGCACATCAAAGTCTTCCTAACATAAAGTTCAAATCGACATTGCATGGTTCAATAAAACATAAGTTCGTATAGCAACAGTCAAACAATCGAAAAGGGTTCATAGCAATGGCATCGGAATCCTAATAAGTAAAATAGGAAAGCGAACTAAAAGAACATCATAAGGAACCTTTACTAAAAGGTCGAATATCGCACGATAACATAAGTGTCTTAAGGTAAAATGTAATATCCGCACCTTAAAGCAAATGAGTAGGAAAACAAACGAACAGAGTGAATCACTTAAGATGTAACGTCGCGCCTTCTTCAACGAATCTACACGGATTATGATTTATTTAATACTTATTAGCATCATTAAAGTTATAACGGATTCCTCGATTAACATTATTAGAGTTATAAGTATATTCTCATTTTATAAGCTTCTTATGCATTTGTAAGTGTGTTACCTATTGATAACATATTTTATCTTTCGCTTAAACTCATATCCGACCAGACTTTAGTGATTTTATAAAATACTTACTTAGCTCTAATGAAATCAAGCAAAATCCCAGAGGTTCCCATATAAGTTAAAAGAGTCTCCAAAATTGGTGGGTTCTATATCTATGCCAAATGGCCTATGGAAAATCACAAGTCCGACACTGTCCGTAAAGTAATCGAAAAATACACCTTAAAAGTTTACACTTATTGGACCTGTTTAGACACCTTGGAAAATTCCCAAAACTCCCAGAAATTCATTTATGTCATAAATATCACTCCTGTAAAAGGAGAGCTCCCAATTCTTTATGGTTTGAAAATGAAAATCAAACAATACAACTAAATTTCAGACCTGTTTTCTCAGCTTTGACACTTGATTTTGTAAAATTCAAAAATACGACTTAGACAACTCCAAATTCGACCAAACCACTTGGAAAACTTAACTAAGACATAAAATAAACTTTCCCCACAAAAACCCAGATTATTGAACTTATAAAATTCGATCTATAACACGCACAAGTTCGACATATGATGTTGTCCAGTTTTAGGGTTTATTAAAACCATTATAATTACATGTTTAAACCATTAATTACACTTAGGGTTCCATTCCAATTAGGGTTTCGAATTTATTAGGCATAATAACATCTATATATGTGATTTGGTTCTCTTGTGCTCGACATACCTATGATCCGATTCAAATAATACGACACATACATGTTCTCTTGACTAGGTTCAATTCATTATGGTTTGTGTTTGTTTTCATATGGTTCGGCCAAAAGAAAAAAACACGAGATCGACTAAAACAAACATGATACAACATATATTAACGTAAGGTGTAACAAAGTAAGACGAGAAAACATGTTATACCTTAGCTTTGTTGAACAAAAGTCTCGACACCAAGGTTTAGGGTTTCGGCCGAATGGGAAGAAAAAGAAAGAAGAGGCAAAACTAGGGTTCCAAATTATGTTTATGAGTTTGTATAAATAGGTGGTGAAAAATTTCGGTTCTAGGGCTTTGAAAGGTGTGTGGGCTTCGGCCTCTTGGTCCAAACGAACGAACAAACACTCGGCCCAAGTTGTTTCCCAAATAACGAAAGATAAGGCCCAAGATTTTAGTGAGACATTTAAATCTTCGTCAGTACAAAATCAATCACGCATACATATTCGTTAAGTTTTAATTATAGATAAGTTAAGTTTTTAAATTTCGTTAAATGATTATAAACGTATTGTACGTATTTTATAATTTTTTATTTCGAGGGTATTTTAGTCTTTATCTATGTTTCGTATTTTTAGGGTTTTACAAGGGGCTATGACTCACCGATGCAATGATTATGATGACAAAAGTGGATACACCGAAATGAGGTGAAATCTCTATCTCGCAACCTAATATGAATGATATGTTCTAATGTAAGTCATGAAACAACGTCGTACATGCAAATTCACATGTAATCTATACCACTTGTACACATCGAAATGAAATTTATAGTTGAAATATAGGTTTATGACATCTCGTCATGTTATAAAATACTTTACCAAGATTTACGTTGAAACAACTTCCACGATAGTCGTTTAGTGATTTATCAAGAAATTATAGTTTTTCGTCACAAAACAATGTACTTTGATAATTCGTAAAATGGCTAAATGGCCTCGAAAAGCTAGTCGTAAAATAGTGAATATCAAGTGTTAGAAAACAAACTCAATGGTTTTAGAAAGCTTGTAACATTATCTAAAAGTCTTAGAATTTAACTTTTGATCATAGAAGTCTCAATTATAGACAAAATATAGATGAAGTAAGGTAGTCGAGCTAAAAATATAGTTTAAGGTTAAATTTCGCAAAGTTTAAGTGATCGATACTATTCGTTATAACTTCGTTTTGATTTAACGGTTGAACATTTTGGAAAATAGGCCAGGTGAACTCACTTTTAATTGTAGACATCATTTTCTCAAAAGTACTCTATCGATATGAAAACGGCTCCAAACATGGTCACTATGATAACCATTTTGGACTAGTAAAATTTGTAAGTGTTATTACTTGTGAAAATAGTTACAATGGCCATATTTAAAATGCGTGTAACTTAGTCGTTATAAGTCCGTTTTATATATCCTTAGTTTCGTTTTAAAGTATACTAATATATTTTTGATAAATCGACTCATTTAGACAATGTTTAAAACTCATTTTTGCCCTTAAAATAAACCTTAACAGCTTACATATTTTCAGAAAATTAGTTTTCGTCATAAAACTTGAACATAGCGTAACATCTTTGTTATAAACTGCTTTAACCCGCTCAAGCGACCAGGGTTTCGTTTTAAAATCTATTTTCTGAAAATATAAACCAAAATAGTCCATAAACGTCGAAATTTCCGATTTTATAAAATGGGCAGCAACTATTTTATTATCGTCTAACTTGATTTTTCCGGCGTAATACTTGTTTCAATCACTTCAAATCAACACCAAATCTATTCTAAACCAACCATACACCGCCTTAGGGTGTCATGAGTTCCTAAACTTCATCAACAATGATAAGTTTTATGGGAATAATTATAGGATGATTAAAACTCGTACTAAGTACTAAAAACAAATAAAAGTGGTATAAATACATATGATACTTGCATGTTTTTGTACTAGCATGATAAAAATAGCTCAAGTAAGATGATGAAAGTGTAATAAAAATTATAAGAAGCTTACTAGTTATTATGATGAGGTTTAAGGATACTAGGTACTAATTACTCCTTGGTTTTTATTCCAAAACCTTATTTAGAAGTATACTAGGGTTGTGATTATCACTTGTTCTTGAAAAACTTATGTTTCTTCCCTTTTTTTCTTGCCTTGGCCGAACCTCACAAAAGAGAGGAGAGGTTTTCAAGTTTACTTTCACCTTTGAATGTGTGTTGTGTATGTGTTTTTGTTAGATATTATCTAGTATTTACAAGCCTAGTCATACAAGGATATGTGTACATTAATACAAGATATTTTACATATTGATGACTATCGGGGGTTTGGTCGGCAATGCTTAAAATGGGGATAAGATGGAAGAGTTTTGATAATTAAATGCATATAATGTTATGTAAAATGAGTATTTGGTACATATAAATAATTATTAAGTGTAGCGTTAGCTAGAAATCGATTTTAATGGAACAAAATAAAATATATTGAAGTCATAAAAATTATAAAAATGCATTTCTCGCAAGTATTGAGTGAATAAATATTTATCGAATTGAATTTATTAAAATCGTCAGTAAATATATATATATATAATAATATATATACAAAATAAATTCAAAACATCCGGTAACTAATAATATAATTTTATAGTCTTAAAATGAGTATAAAAATATATCGTGACAATTGTTGGAAGTGTCGGATCAATTATTCAAAATAAATGATCAAATGCGATAGCGTTTATTTAATAAATAAATATTCATAATGAAATATGCAAACCAATGCATGAACTAATATGAAAGTTGTAACATATTGATTTCATATACACATCATATCACAAACACACTTAGGCGATAGATGATTTCTAGAGAGAAAGTGGGATGTTTTAGAAAGAGAAACTTGTGGAATGTTAGATTCCAGTGAATATCCAACCTCTACCATGTAAGGTAGAGGGTATTTATAGGTTACAAACTAAACGACCGACGGCCTGTGGATCGGTATACAATGGGTAAAGACCCGTCCTTCCTCCACGGTGTTGCACTAAACTAACTAATAAACTACTTAATAACATAAATAACGACAAGTCTACGAGCTAACATAGGCTAGATAACATTTGGGGCGACCGACTCTTTTCTTATGGAATTTCCAATTCTAACAATCTCCCTAGTGGAGGTCACCCCATAAATTACATTGTGAATCCTAGCATTCTAATAAAACTTCCGTCTTGAGCTCAGACTTTCTTCATCAACGATTCAAACTATGCATCCGTGGAGATATCATCATTGAACAATCGTAGTGAATATTTCGTGGAGCTTGAAAAGTCGATCCACTATGATAACCTTTGAGCATTATAAGAGATCATCACCATAGTAAAGCTCGGCATCATACATCGAAGTGTTGCCCGTGATATGAAAATGTGTCAAATTGGACCGACATGCTCACATTCGGATCATGATAACTTCTTATCGAGTTGCGGAAGCTTTGCTGATTCATGATATTGGCGCAGCAGAGCGTAAGCATGGAGTGAAATATCGAGTCATTGATGCACTAATCATGATTTCTTTCGAGATGAATGTGTTGAGCGAGCATGCGGCTATGGATTGACCGCATCATTCTCGATCACCGCAAACGTAGGGCACTCGCATAAAACATTTAGCAATAAAGCGCACAAAAGTATCTTTGATCACTTTCGCTGAATTGAGGTACACGCCCACGGTTCCTCGCTGATCAAGACAAGCTTTCTGTGATCGTATAATTCAAGAATTTCCTTGACAGGTTTCGCAATGCTCTAGTCGTTTCAAACCTAACGCCTCAAAGAACACAACACGGAGTGAGTGAACCAAATAATAGGATTTGATGAAAAGAGATTTGAAAACAATCGTATCGCTTCAATAGAAATTGTTTTTGCAATACAACGAAGGTTTTAATGAAAATCAATTATTAATCATAAACACCTTTTGATTTGAAATATTCGAACACGGTCGGTGTGTAAAGTGATTCGCCCTGACGGTCAAGTTTTATCACGCAAGCCGACCACTTGCGAATGGTCAACCGTAACAAACTTAAAACACCGAAACAAATGCAATGAAGATCGTGGGAGTATAGGGTTTCTGTGTCGTTATGTCCCAACGAGCCGTGCGATGAATCACCAAACTAATAGTGATCGAGAGAATTTGAACGGAAAAGAGATATGATCGATTATACCTAAAGAAAAGTTTATAAATTACAGGGCTTAAATGCAAATTAAAGAAAATTAAAAAGATAAAATATATTAAATAAATGCTATCACTATTTGCAAATGATGTTTTTCTATGATTTATAAAACAACATAACTTAAATAAACTATTTTAATTAAAACGTAAACCTAAATTACCTAAAAACGTGACCTAGAATGAAAACGCACGTTATATGTAAAAATTACGCGAGTGCGCAAGTAAAAACGTAAAATTTGTGAAATAAAAGTCCTACGAGTGTAAAAACAATTTTCTTACGTACTATATGACTAAAAATAATTTTAGGAAAAAGCCGGGTATTTTTTCTACTTTTATTTTATTTATTACGAATTAAAAACTATTTAACACTAATTAAATAATTAAAAATACTAAAACATTTCGGAAAATCTAAAATTTTACGTAAAATACTTTAAGTATCACCGATTCTAAGAAAATAAAAAACGTGGGTGGTGCTTTGAGAAATAAGCTAAAAATAAGCTAACTAAGTGCTTAAGGCTAAACCGCCAACCCTACTTAAATATTTGGTTGTGTAAAGAAATAACCAAGGAAGTCCCAAGGGCAATTGGCATACAGTACCCTCTAACACTCTCATAAGGGAGAGGTCTCGTGTTCGACCGCCTCTCCCTTTTGCAACTTTATTTTTTTCAATTTTTTTCTTTTGGGACTTGAAAAAGGTACGTGAATAAGCAATTTCTTCTAAAACTTGTTTTATGAAAATCATGAAATAAGCAGCTTAAGACCCTTATTTCCAACAGATTACAACAATTGTTGCTTAAACAAACTTGATGAATTTTTAAAGCACAAATAAGCAAGAATAAGCAATTGTTAAATGGGAACAAGCAATATTATACTAAGATTAATCTAAAACAAGCTATGAAAAGTAAAAAGCGATTCGAGTTAGGAGGGATAAGCAGATAAACAGTTTGTGGAGATCCTGTTAAATGGGAAATGAGCATACAATGGCTAAATAAGCACTAAAAGGCATTAAATAAACTAACAACTAGTACACCTAATCTATATTACCTAAAAGCACTAAGGTATCCTAGATGAGCTAATGGAAACAAGAATAAGCACAAAATAAGCGTGGATAGTCACAGCAGTCTTTCAGCGAGTTGCAAAGAACTCGGTAGTCTGCTTTAAGCTTATAAATAAGCTACCAAGGAGCACTAAAATTTAATAAAATCACTTATCAATCCACAACCTGCCTAGATTAAGCATGCAAATTTTCAAATTATAAGACCTAGTAATAAGCAAATGAAAATCGAGAGTGGAGCCATCATTATTAGTCAAAAGCAGAAAAGAAAATAGGCTTGGGATGATTTTTAGAGCATATTTTAGCTAAGATTAAACTATCCTAGGTGCAAAATAAGTAAAGACAACTAAAGACGGGTATGTAGAGATGCAAGAAAAGCAATTTGGAAAAAGTTTTGACCAAAATAAGTGTGGAGAAACACTTGAACAACAAAGAATCATGTAAAAGTAAAATTTTGAGACAGAAATTGGATTTTAGCTTTCCAAAACTTGTAAACCTTGTCAAACCAGATTTGCTTTGTAAAAAAAAAAAAAAAAAAAAAAAAAAAAAAAAACTAAACACTTGAGACTTGTTTGACTATGAAAGTCAAACGGGTACATAACAAGTTTTAGGACCTTAAGCTTAAACCAAACACCCCTTTATGTGACCAAACAGATTTTTAAAGAAAACTTTCATTAAACATTGAAATTTTGAACCGAAAGGACTTCTAAAACCGAATTACTTATACTAAAAGCTTTTAAACACAAATTACACTAAAATTAAGATGAGCTTTATCATTGACTTTCGTTGACTTTTAACAAAAACTTGAATTAGAACAAAATGAACACTTCTCATTTCACATAAGCTATGAAAAGCTTATGAGCTTAATGAACAGAAAAGAAACCATCAAACAAGAATCAACAATTATGTGAAATTTGGACAAGAGATTCAAATTGAAAATTGCTTGCATTAATTAAACCGAAAATACAAATTACAACCGAGATTAATAATTACTTGAAAACATTTAAATGATGAAATTAACATGGTAACAGTTTACATAAAACCGGACCAAGACTGAAAACTAAATTAAAACTAAAACTAACTAAAAGACTAACTTGCTCTTCGTCCTTCTCTTCTTCCTTTTTATACACCAATATTGCTCCCACTTGACTTCGAGTAAATCCCACTTTCATTTGAGGCCATTGGATCATTGAGAAGATTTTGGCCATTGATTGCATTTTGGCGGAAAACGATAAGCCGCTTGGAGAGGTTGCAAAGAGGAGGGGGGGGCATTTAATGCTTTTGTATTTTGGTGAGGTGGAGTGATAAGGGGTGAAAGGTGAGTCGAGGTGAGGTCAGGTTCGGGGCTTGCAGAGGCGATGGGAGGAGGAAGGAGAAAGGGAAAAGGGCGTGTTTGTTCGACCGGTGTTTTGACTGGGCTTATATATGAAAGGGGGTCCAAAGGTGTATATGTGGGTCAAAAAGGTTTGTGGGGTCACAAGGAGTTATGACAAGGGTCCAAGGGGTGTTAATAAAAAGGACTTGTTTTGCATTTTCTGAAAGTTCAAGGACCAAATCTGCCAATATCTCAAAGTTGTTCCAAGGGACCAAAAGTGACAAGCTCCAATAGTACATGGACCAAACTTGACATTTTCAAATTTCCAAGGACCATTTTTGCCAATTTTAAACTCAAGGACCAAATTTGTAATTTCTCAAAACTTTTGATATTTTTCACCAAAAGACTAATTTTGACAACTTATGATTTTAAAAGGACCTTTGGTGATTTTACTTTTGAAATAAGTGCTCAGGACTATTTCGACAACTTTTGAAACTTGGGGACCTAAACGCCAATTATGCAAACTTAGCTCATTTTTCATCCGATTTTAAACATTTTGCATCTCAAACATATAAAATGCAATTTTGGAATATTTTCTTGATTTTGATGCATTAATCGAGCATTTTAAACGTTTTGCGCTCAGATTGACCAAAATGATGAGTATTTACACACTCATCAATCCCCCACACTAAACTATTGCTAGTCCCTAGCAATCTTTTGAGAAAAACTTAATGGATTTGAATCTCTTTACCAAAAGCCATTACTCGAGTAGCTAAATGTTTCATTCAAGTAAGAACTATGGTACACAACAACCATGTGATTTTGAAGCAAACCACCGCCTTCCAACGGATTTGATTTGTCTTTACCGTAAGCCGCTTGCTCGGACTAGCCAACTCTTAGATAAATTATCAATATTATCTTTGGTGAGTGATTACCAATTATGGTTTTTCCATCGCCTTTACCACAAGCCATAAACTTGCGGGCTAGCCAACTCTTCACTTTTAAGGATATGGTGAGTCAATACCATACAATTTTGGGCAAATTGCAAGTCAACGGATTTGAGATATCTTTACCAAGAGCCGTTTGCTCTGGATTAGCCAATCCTTTTGTTTATCGACAAGGCGGATCGATAACTATAAGTCGAGTAAGTGTAAAACACTTACTCCAAAAAAAAATTTTGGCCAAAACGGGAATTGGGCGGTATAATTACATGATAAAATTCGTGAGAATTCCCACACTTAGAAATGAATATTGCCCTCAATATTCAAAGTACTTACCGTTATGCCTAAACCGAGAACGAAAGGGAAATACTACGCCATTATTTTAAAGATTTTTTTTTACTTATACAACAATGGGGCAACTCCCCACACTAGTGGTGGCACACGGGTGAAAACCCATGTTTAACTACTGCTTTTTGATTCTTGAAGTCACTAGCTTGACCCGACCCGAATTAATTGGTTCATGGGAAGTAAGTGGAAGAGACAATCTCCATCGTACTTTCATTCAAGATGTTTGGACAAACATTTGAAGCACGAGAAAGATCCACACCGATGAGATATACATAGAACCTGCTCAAAATGATAAATGAAAATGTCGGGTCAAAGATAGTGTCTTCATTCCCAAGGAGTGAAGATGAAGAGAATCACAAGATATTTGAGGAAAGGAAGAAAGATTTTGATAACAATCAAGATCCATTCTTCATCCTCAAATGTAGACATATCGGGAGGAAGGGTGAGGTAGTATCATCAATAAGCAAACTCAGATGATAGAGTACACCTTCCTCCGAGCCAATATCATCCTCAAGATCAAAATAGAAATGATCATGTTCCGAGGAGATATGTCATGAGAGAGTTCACGGAGAACTCTTCATGGAGAGAATCATTCACATAAAGTGAAATTGTGAACTCTTGTTCCATTGTGGGCTCATCACTATCCTCGATTCGAGTATCAAAGAGTGGATTCTCAAAATTAAAGTGAATTCGTAGTTTAATTCAAATAGAGGATTAGTGAGAGTTGTTTTGAACGCTCAGAACAAAGTGATCAACATTCTCTATTGGACTATTGGGATAAGAAGTGAGTGAACGATCATTATCAAGGAGACTTTCGCCTCTCGGATCGGCTTCAAATCAAAGAGAACATCGTTACTTCGATGAAAGTGGATTGATGTGAGTGAGTTCATCGGTGAACTCCTCAAGAAGATGATCGACATCAAATTGTGGAAGTGATGCCTCAACATACTCGATATTTCCATAGGAAGCACAATCTTCGCTACAATTGGAGAAAGTTTCAAATGATCTTTTGAACACTCAAGAGGGAAAGAGAATCACACATATGGTCGAAGTTCCCCGTGACTCTCTCTGGATTGGGACAAGGTTCTCAACACTAGACTTTATGAATTGGTCCGATTCCTTTTCGTGAATGTTGTCAAGATGCTCATCCCCATGTTCGTAGAGCGAGGGAGTCTTGGTGTGATAGCGCTTGTTTGAGATGGAATCTCAATCACTGGATATCAACCGATCGAGGAGTTGAGAAATAATATTAAAAGGATAAAACTCTCCTCGTCATCATCATATAGAGCCGCCTTAAGAAATTGGGAACGCTTTAGAGCCGCTTGCTCTAGGACTAATAATTCTTCCCTAGATTGGCGGGCCTCTCGTTCTTGGCTAGCAATTCTCCCATGGTCTTTTCACCACCACTTAATTCTTAAAGTTACTAATCATATCATCAAGTGTTTTCATTATGGTTTCAAAATTTTGGGAGATTTCTTGAGACAACGGCTCTGTGGAGTTTGAATCAGATGGTGCCGGAGGTTGGAAATTGTCAAACTCAGAAGAGTCATGATTGTTACAAGGAAATGGATTCTATTTGACAATCGAGAATGAGTGGGACCTCACAAGATTCACAACAAGAAATGTTGAGTCCGGACCGGTGAATCATATGGATATTGGTCATAACCAAAGTTCAGCATCACCGAAAACTGCTCATAGACAAACGTGTTTCCGGATTGACACTCAAATCCTTGGTGAGGACCTCCACAAAATTCACAGAAGCTTATGTTGATTATATGAAGATAAGTCGGGTTGTGGTGGGTAATTGAAAAGTTTTAGGGTCGTTAAATGAGTTCGGATTATGATCATAATCAAATGAATTCCTCGAACCACAAAACAAACAACTCCCGTTATGAATATCATTACCACATTGTACACACGTACACCAACGACATGGTGAACCAAAAAGAGGTTCACCACAACCGACACAAGGAATAAACGATTTCATTTGAGAGTTATGAGAAAGAATCGGTTTATTCAAAGAATCAACAAAACCAACATGGTGATCCGAATGACTATCAAGTCTCAAGAACATTTTGAAAATCCGGAGGTGGGACAAGTGGTGTGCTCGAGAGCTAGCAATTTCCACCACTTCCGTTATGGTCTCCGGTTCGGTTCTTGAGAAACGTGAAGATTAGGCAAGTCATTCTTGCTAGTCATCGGTCTAATTCTACATGATTGCTTCTAACCGTAAATTGTGAAAGTGTATGATCAATTTTAGACGGCTTAGAGCAATCGAGGTTAGATCTTTGGATAACCGTAGGTTGGACGATGTAGCACTTCCATTATCAAAAGGAAGTACCGGTCCTTGTCACCCGGTTTCTCGCTCCATTTCCTCACGTTAATTAATGGATCATCACGAACAACACGAATTCTTGACATTTGTGATAAAGTTCAAGTTTTTCAACTTCGCCCCGTAATCGTCGTAGTTTAGAGATTCCATGAGAATAGAAGAAGTTAGAATCAAATGGATGAGGGTAAAGAGATAAAGAATCAAAAGGGTAAGAGGGTAAAGAGGAATATTTTTGGTATTTTTGAAAACATGTTGTAAAACAAAGAATGAAAATATTTTTGGGTTTTTGATTTTTAAGATGTTTTTGGATTTTGGATTTTTATAAGAAAATATAAATACATATAGATGGTATGAACAAGGAGTGAATATTCAAATCACTAATCGCTAAACGGAAGATAATTACACGACTCCCGCAACGGCGCTAAAAATTTGATTCGCTCCCGACGGTCAAGTTTTATCACGCAAGCCGACCACTGTGAATGGTCAACCAGAACAAACTTAAAACACCGAAACAAATGCAATGAAGATAAGGGAGTATAGGGTTTCCAGTGTCGTTATGTCCCAACGAAATGTATGATGAATCACCAAACGAATAGTGATCGAGAGAATTTGAACGGAAAGAGATATGATCGATTATACCTAAAGAAAAGTTTATAAATTACAGGGCTTAAATGCAAATTAAAGAAAATTAAAAAGATAAAATATATTAAATAAATGCTATCACTATTTGCAAAATGATGTTTTTCTATGATTTATAAAACAACATAACTTAAATAAACTATTTTAATTAAAACGTAAACCTAAATTACCTAAAAACGCGACCTAGAATGAAAACGACGTTATATGTAAAATTACGCGAGCGCAAGTAAAACGTAAAATTTGTGAAATAAAAGTCCCACGAGTGTAAAAACAATTTTCTTACGTACTATATGACTAAAAATAATTTTAGGAAAAAGCCGGGTATTTTTTCTACTTTTATTTTATTTATTACTTAATTAAAACTATTTAACACTAATTAAATAATTAAAATACTAAAACATTTCGAAAAATCAAAATTTTACGTAAAATACTTTAAGTATCACCGATTCTAAGAAAAATAAAAAACGTGGGTGGTGCTTTGAGAAATAAGCTAAAATAAGCTAACTAAGTGCTTAGGCTAAACCGCCAACCCTACTTAAATATTTGGTTGTGTAAAGAAATAACCAAGGAAGTCCCAAAGGCAATTGGCATACTGTGTGCCCTCTAACACTCTCATAAGTGGAGAGGTCTGTGTTCGACCGCCTCCCTTTTTGCAACTTTATTTTTTTTTCAATTTTTTTCTTTTGGGACTTGAAAAAGGTACGTAAATAAGCAATTTCTTCTAAAAACTTGTTTTATGAAAATCATGAAATAAGCAGTTTAAGACTGCTTATTTCCAACAGTTTACACAATTGTTGCTTAAACAAACTTGACAGAATTTTTTAAAGCACAAATAAGCAAGAATAAGCAATTGTTAAATGGGAACAAGCAATATTATACTAAGATTAATCTAAAACAAGCTATGAAAAAGTAAAAAGCAGTTCAGTTAGGAGGGGGATAAGCAGATAAACAGTTTGTGGTGATCCTAAGTTAAAATGGGAAATGAGCATACAATGGCTAAATAAGCACTAAAAGGCATTAAATAAACTAACAACTAGTACACCTAATCTATATTACCTAAAAAGCACTAAGGTATCCTAGATGAGCTAATGGGAAACAGTAATAAGCACAAAATAAGTTGTGGATAGTCATTACAGTCGCAAAGAAGGCAAAGAACTCGGGGGGCTGTTTAAGCTTATAAATAAGCTACCAAGGAGCACTAAAATTTAATAAAAATCACTTATCAATCCACAACCGCCTAGATTAAGCATGCAAATTTTCAAATTATAAGACCTAGTAATAAGCAAATGAAAAATCCGAGAGTGGAGCCACTTGGCTATTAGTCAAAACAGAAAAGAAAATGGGCTTGGGATGATTTTTAGAGCATATTTTAGCTAAGATTAAACTATCCTAGGTGCAAAATAAGTAAAGACAACTAAAGATGGGTATGCGAGAGATGCAAGAAAAAGCAATTTGGAAAAAGTTTTGACCAAAAATAAGATGTGGAGAAGACTTGAGCATGCAAGAATGGGTCAGATATGCGTAAAATTTTGAGACAGAAATTGATTTTAGCTTTCCAAAACTTGTAAACCTTGTCAAACCAGATTGCTTTGTAAAAAAAAAAAAAAAAAAAAAAAAAAAAAAAAACTAACTAAACACTTGAGACTTGTTTGACTATGAAAGTTAAACTGTACATAACAAGTTTTAGGACCTTCTTAAGCTTAAACCAAACACCCCTTTATGTGACCAAAAGCAGATTTTTAAAGAAAACTTTTCATTAAACATTGAAATTTTGAACCAGAAGTGACTTCTAAAACCGAATTACTTATACTAAAAAGCTTTTAAACACAAATTACACTAAAATTAAGATGAGCTTTATCAGTTGACTTTCGTTGACTTTTAACAAAAACTGAATTAGAACAAAATGAAACAACTCTCGCTCACATAAGCTATGAAAAGCTTATGTGAGCTTAATGAACGAGAAAGAAACCATCAAACAAGAATCAACAATTATGTGAATTTGGACAAGAGATTCAAATTGAAAATTAAGCTTGCATTAATTAAACTGAAAATACAAATTACAACTGAGATTAATAATTACTTGAAAACATTTAAATGACAGAAATTAACATGGTAACAGTTTACATAAAAACTGGACCAAGACTGGAAAACTAAATTAAAACTAAAAACTAACTAAAAGACTAACTGCTCTCTGTCCTTCTCTTTCTTCCTTTTTATACACCAATATTGCTCCCACTTGACTTCTGAGTAAATCCCACTTTCATTTGAGGCCATTGGATCACTTGAGAAGATTTTGGCCATTGATTGCATTTTGGCGGGAAAACGTATTAAGCCAGTTGGAGAGGTTGAGTGCAAAGAGGGGGGGCATTTAATGCTTTTTGTATTTTGGTGAGGTGGAGTGATAAGGGGGGTGAAAGGTGAGCTGGAGGTGAGGTTGTGTCTGGGTTTGCAGAGGCAGTGGGAGGGAGGAAGGAGATAGGCGGGAAAAGGGGTGTGTTTGTTTGACTGGGTGTTTTGACTTGGGCTTATATATGAAAGGGGGTCCAAAGGTGTATATGGCAGGGGTCAAAAAGGTTTGGCATGGGGGTCACAAGGAGTTATGACAAGGGTCCAAGGGGTGTTAATACAAGGACTTGTTTTGCATTTTCTGAAAGTTCAAGGACCAAATCTGCCAATATCTCAAAGTTGTTCCAAGGGACCAAAAGTGACAAGCTCCAATAGTACAAGGACCAAACTTGAAATTTTCAAATTTCCAAGGACCATTTTTGCCAATTTTAAACTCAAGGACCAAATTTGTAATTTCTCAAAATTTTGATATTTTTCACCAAAGGACTAATTTTGACAACTTATGATTTTAAAAGGACCTTTGGTGATTTTACTTTGAAATAAGTGCTCGGGACTATTTCGACAACTTTTGAAACTTGGGGACCTGAACGCCAATTATGCAAACTTAGCTCATTTTTTCATCCGATTTTAAACATTTTGCATCCGAAACATATAAAATGCAATTTTGGAATATTTTCAAGATTTTGATGCATTATCGAGCATTTTTAAACGCTTTAGATTCAGATTGATTAAAATGATGAGTATTTACACACTCATCATAAAGAAAAGAGTTTTAAGCACAACGACCGGTTTTTCAAAGGTATCCGTCAATCCATAACCTGAACCAAGATTGATTCAAAGATTGAATCGCCTAATTGCTTTCATTCGGTTGTCACATGGTTGATCTATAGAATAGACCTCACATGCCACCTACCGTGAGCTTGTTTGATGTTGGCTCAAGGAAATGCGTGGGACTCAAGATATAATCTCTTTCCACATTGTGTGAAACAGAGAGTCTTCATTGAAAGTATCCTAATGAGATTTATTGATGATCTCGTGGCTCTAGACTCAATTTGTGCATATTTGGATCCTATATCGAGACTAGTGAGTAGGTCTCCTTTTTCAATATCAACAATCTCTAAGATAAAGTCGATAGATAATGTCGGTTCCTCGTGAGAATGAAACAAGCCCTTTTAAGAGGAACTTGATTGGTTTGGGAAGTTGAAGTGCGGTCGTCACCGGGTCCATGACGCCTTGTCTTCAATACCGATGTTACCTTGGTAACCACCGAAGCATATGAATTGAACCCTAGTATCCGCCCTAAGGTTGAATAATTGGAGGGCTATTTATTTGCACCCTTTTCTCATTCAATTTTTTTCATTCTTCAACCCTTGATTGCTTACCAAGACTTCATAACTAGAACCTTGTTGGGTTTATTCCAGATTAGCTCGGCCTCAATCCGCACTCTTCCCATATCTCACTTTTCTCCTTTTTTCAATATACCTAAGGACTTCTACACTAACTAGTGGATTGTCCTCGGTAGATCCCTCCGGTTCGGCGGATCATGGGAACAAATACCTAACCTTATCATCCTTATATCACCATACATAAAGTAAAGTTGGTCGATCTATCGTGTATTGTTCATCCGCCATTGGAACCAATTGAAAACCATTTGTAAATCAATCCAGATACTTATGATATATTATCAAAGCATTTTGTACCTGAATTGTTTTTGATATTTTTAGAACAAGAGCTCCCCCTCAACATGTGCATCAAGTGTTTGAAATCGTTTTGCACACGGAGGCAAGAGAAAGAATTAACTTCTTTGATTACCATTTTCTAAAAAATATCAAAATCACTTCCCTGATCAAAACAAGTAGATAAAGCATATATAAGGGAAGGATGAGGTTTTCATAAGCTTTGCTCCCCCTCACTATGTGTCTTGAGGTTTGAAAGAGTTTTGCACATACAAGAGGGAAAAAGGTTCTTAGAAGCACATTAATGATCATACCGCCATACAGAAACCAAATGAGAGTAAATCAAGGTACTTTATGATGAACCATATAAAACTTTGTACCTTGAGGGTTTATTATCGTTTTGAAATGCTCCCCTTAATATATGCTTTGAGATTTGAAAAATAATTTAGCATATATGAGAGAACAGTATGCACATTGAAAAGGTCATCTTTTATCATCTTTCATATTTCTATCACATTTTCTCCCCCGATCAAAAATTTCAAATCCTTTGAGATTTTGGATCTCAAGTGATTTAAATATGTATGAAACAAAACATTTGTAGGAGAAAAATGTGTCTGGTTTTATAAGATTTAAGTGGACAAGACTGAAGTTCCCTTTTTTAAATATAAGGGAAACCACAACACACAACTTAGCACTATTACATACATTATAGTTGTTTATAGAATGTACACCACATATTACACATAAATAGTACAAAATAGAAACTACTTTCGGAAGATGACTTCACTCAGTTCTTTGAAGTAGTTTGTAATGACCACCACGAAGTCTACCACCAACAAAACTTTCAAGGCTACGAAAGATCATTCGAGTCTTAATTCTTCACTGATTGCAAAGAATGAAATCTTCACACCTCTTCAACTCATCATCGGACGTAATTTTGTTTTGTTCCACGGCTCATATCAACTCGATTTCTTTCACTGAGTTCAACTTTTCTTCAACCATCTTGAGAGTACCATCATCGAATTTGTAGAGCTCGACAATCTCATCAACATGCGAGTTCCATAATCGTGGAAGAGGACGGCTCGGGGTGTCCAAAGACTGTAGTCGTGACGAAATTCTTGTCCTTGGTATCCCATTGTGGCCTTGTTAAATTGACTCAGTCCGTAGCTTTCTATCCTGTCGAAAGTCCTCAACCTGCTTTCGGATGACTAAGCCTCTAATCCAAAGAATGACAAGCAGATAGAGCTATCTTTTCACGAACGGTAGGTGTTCAAGGTGTCCTTGAAGATTCGTAAGATAGAGATCTTCAAAGTCATTTGGCGGGGAGATGTTTAAAGTCGCTTTCTTCAATAATAAATTCTTCCGGTCCGCTCTTTTAAGAACGATCTTCTTCAAATACTCATAGCCATAGATTGGGAAGACCTCTACTCGAACAACACTTAAAATTCTTAGCTTGGATCGAACATCTTTGCGACTTTTTAGTCGCATGTCTCTCAATGTAGAAATTCTTCTTCTTGAACCACCAATGAGAGATTACGATTAAGCCTCGATGTCATATTCTTGTTCTTTGTCCGCCCAAAATTGATCCGAAACCATTTGTTCAAGACCTGGTCATAGTAGGTAGCACTTTCATCTTTGAGATTGATAAGGTGGTCTTCTTTCAAGTAGTATGGCCACAAAGATAGTCTAGGTCATGGTTGAAGAAGAACTCGATCGAATAGTAATTTGTCCGTGTTCACCACCGAGCGGAAGAGGCATGTTCACATTGAATCGACTAATCTGTTCACTGACTTGATCATTCAGCATCTTATGGCATTCATAAGCTGGTCCTTCAAGATCCTTTGGAGTGATGGACGTGATTTTCTTCTGTTTACAAAACCACTTAATGAAGCTGCCCATATCACCAGTGACATGAAGGAGAGAGTCTTCATCCGGGGTTTCATAGTTGGTAGAGATTGTTGTAGCCCGCTTGTTTTCGTGGATCATCGAGTCGACTGGATGACCATGAAGGTTCCGGAGTATGAGGTCTCTCTTTGATGATCCGCCTTTGAATCGTATCTATTGAAGGTGCAACTCGATGTGTTAGTGCGTTTACGTGCACGATGAATCAAACCAATCATCTTCAGACGCATGGGAATATGCTTGGTGGATGCATCATCGTCATCTGATTCAGACTCTGTCATAACATGCGACTCTTCATGAACCATTTGATCTTCAGGAAATGAAGTGACTGTGGGTGTGAACCTTGAATCAACCGTTGTCCAAGCAGCAGATTTCTTCTGAGTTCCCTGTTTTTTGGTAGGACTAGATTGATTGGAAGGTTTTGGTGGTGATGATGGTGGTTGTGAAGGAGGTGTAGAAGTTGTCTTAGAAGATCCACCAGCTCCATAAGTTCTAGCACCCCCAGTTGGAGGCGAGGGGGGAGGAGGAGGAGGATCTTTAGGACCTTTACCCAATGTCTCTAGCACCACGGACCTCCTTTTCTTCTTAGCTTCTAATTCTCCAATGTCCTTCAAATACTATACGTGTTCGTCGTACTTAATTGATTCATCTAGAGTCTCATATAGCTTCTTATGTACCTCATGCTTATGCTCGTTGGCTTCAAACATCTTATCAAAGAGCACAACTCTCATATCGTTAATAGGAAGGTCTTTGAACTGCCTCAAGAAAGGAGCTTCCATTGCCCATTCTACAAGATCCCTAACTTCGCCTCAATGGCGTTAGCAACCCCTTCAAAGTTAAGATGCTCCAACCTATAGACACGATCCTCAAGGGCATCAAAAGATCTTGGAAATTGTCTTCAAGAGTTTCAATTTTTTCACCGCTTTGTCTAGCAATTGATCCGATGAAAGTATTTGAGGAGGTGAAGTCGGTGGAGTTTCCGTGTTCGCAACTCTGAACCACCGGTTCAAGGGATAGATTCTTTGCGATGCGTCGTGGAAGCACGGTTGATTGAGCAGGTTTGGGAGGTGGATGTGTTGTTGCAAGTGAAGATGTCGACATCGTGGAATGGTTGATGTGTCTTGCGTAATGTTGACAAGAAACATGGATTGTTCATCCTCTTTATCATTATCTTGCTTAGAAGACTCAAGATCTATGGGTTTGTCATTTAAAATTGATCACCAAAAGTGAAGTCTGTATCTAGGTTCTTTAATGAAGATAGAGAACCGGTAGACAGATTTGGTTCTTCCAAGGGCATAGTCTCATCAGATCTTGACTCAGGATTCTCCTGTGAGTCTTTATGTAACTTTTCTTCAACATTTTGTTCATACTGAGTATCACTTGAAGCAGGAGTTTCTTCGTGTGCTACAGATGCTTCCTTTTCTAATTCAGATGGTTCTTGAGCTGATGAAGCTTCAACACTTCTTTTCTTCAGTTCGAATTGAGTGGTAGTTCTTGATGGTGAAGAGGAGAAGGTAAGGAGCATGTGAGCAGCTTGTTCTACGCCGACAACCCCTTTCCCCTTATCTTGTGTGATTGGTGTTGTTTGTCGAGGCAATTGATCAGGTTCTCTTAACACTACTCCTCCAACTGGTGCTCTCACATTATGACTTTCTAGGCTTTGCTGGATTCCAAGTTGCGAGCAAAGAT
The DNA here is from genome assembly GCA_022545495.1 of Chrysanthemum lavandulifolium. Classification (NCBI taxonomy): domain Eukaryota; kingdom Viridiplantae; phylum Streptophyta; class Magnoliopsida; order Asterales; family Asteraceae; genus Chrysanthemum; species Chrysanthemum lavandulifolium. The sequence goes on along the minus strand of CM040242.1, from coordinate 176,296,647 downwards.
CATCTTCATCGCTAACCTTAGACACCCCCGAAACCTCCGCCTCAACAGCTTCCTTTTCCACTTTCTTCTTCTTACTTTTCGCTTCGATGTGGTGTCGTATGTTGCGACTTTTCACGCTCTCTTTTGGAAGCAAAGATATGAAGTCTTTGAAGTCTTTGAGCGTAACCGGACTTAGCGACTTTGGGTTGTGGTTGAGTGAGAGACATCAAAGATCATCACTAGATCCGGAAGCTCTTTTCACTAATAGTTTGAAATGATCCGTCTTTTAATATCTTCGAAGAAGAGAATCGAATTTGCAATCCAAAGACCTCTTTATTGACCCTAATCGAAAATATATTCGAGATTGCCCGAACAAATTCATCCTCAAGATTATGTAGTTCGATTCAATCCTAGGGTTGAAGTTGTGAATCACAGGTGTAATCGGATAACAAGCTTCAAAATCTAATGCTAGGAATCACAAGTTTGTTCTGCTTTTTCGTCCCGAGCTTTATTTCGAAAGTTTGTTCTATCGAGATATGAATGTGTTCATTGACAAAAAATTCTTCCCAGATACGCTCGAGACATTCACATTCACACCATTGACGATACCCCATAACGATTTGTAAGATGGGAATTTCACTTTATCAAACCCCGATGTTTTGCGAGATAAGCACAAGTTGAGAACTGTTGTCATTGCTCTCGTGGTTGATACATGTGTCCGTGATGATGTCAAGCCCTTGTAATGCTAGTCCGTAACCCAAACCAATTAAAAGACTATTAGGTCTTCAAGACTAGGTGGTGGTTCAGATCGTATGATGGGGTTATAGGAGTGATTCCTAGGGCCTTCTTGAGAATGTCGAATCGATCACAAATTCCTATCATCCGCTTTGCGTGAATATTTAGTGTGATTTTGTCCCATTCAAGGGTGTTCCAGAATTGTTGAATGTAAATGGTGGGAATTGTGCATTGCTTTGTTAGTGCACCGAAGAAGTTAGTGTTTCTAAGGATATCAATAGACACTTTGAGGATAGGATTTTGTTGCAACTTTTGTAAGTCCACATAACAGTTACTTTTTCCAATTTCTGCCCATTGACTTTTAGGAAGGATTTCTTCGTCTGAGAGAACATTGGGTGGTGCAGAAGAAGTAATGTTTTCAGCTGAGGTTGTGATTGCCATTGAAGATCTGAAGATATATACAACCAACAACAATGATTGGGAACATGTTAGATTATAAATGGTTAGTCAGACAACATTGAATACATCCTTATGTCATAAACACACAAACTTAGTAGTTCAGACAGGGTTCCCATAAGCAAATAGAGATAGATTGAGTAGCATTAGCGAGTGTATAAGGTTAAGGACTCCATTTGATATAGTTTTCACGAGACGAGTTGTTTTGGAATTAAAATATTTAAAAAGCATATTTGCTAAGAAATAATGTCTTGAAACAAGATACAAATGTGGAAATGATATAACAGTTTGTATGAAACAAGTTGTGATATTAAGTTGCTACAATAGAATCCAAGTACAACTTGCTCAAACAAAAATGTTATAGCAGGTCACAAAGAGTAAGTTGTCAATACAAGTTGCTACAGGAAAACCTGAATCAAGATTGTAAGCATGAGATTATCCTAGCAAGTTGCCTTAAAACATTTTAATAACCCTAGTCGCCGTATGAAAAATAAACCAATTAAGTCGCTAATCATAAATGTACAAGTCGCTAAACCAGGCTAAGTCGCTACATGAAAACTTACTAAGTCGCTAACTTATAAAGATAAGTCGCCATCAATAGTAACACTGCCAAGTCGCTACAAATCAGTTCACTAAGTCGCTAACTTGTAAATACAAGTCGCCATCAACAATGATACTGCTAAGTCACTACAAATTAGTTCACTGAGTCGCTAACTTGAACGTACTTAAGAGAAACAACTCGCCACGATGAATTTGTATACTAACTCGCTACCAAGAACATTACTAAGTAGCCATCAAGAACCCAATCATATCATTCTAATAACGTCGCAAACCATTCAACATAATCAGATTAATTTTTAGAAACACAACCCAACCCATTCACAAAGAAGACGCTCACAAATTCATTAATACATATATTCATGAGAATTACAACAACCTTAGAGCATCCAAACAACCCTTAATCCATTAACACATATATCACAATTATTTTCATTCAACAAATCCGACAACAAACCTATAAGAGGTAATCAAGAGATGAGGGTCAAGTTTCGTGGGATCTGTTAAGGAGAAAGGAGTTAGGAAATGCATATATTCATCATATTTGGGGACAAGAAACAAGTCAAGATTGCCATACCACACGCAAGTCGCTAGGTTAAGGGGAAGGGTTTAAGCAAGATAACTAATTTGACACATTCAGTCCCTGTAGTTTTGTGAGTGGTTAGTAACTCGCTATGACTTTACAAAGCAAGTCTCTAATACCAAACTATGTTGCTAAGACTTTACAAAGCAAGTTGAAATCTTATCACATTATGTATTACAGACTCATTAGTTATATGAGCTTATCAGATATCAAGCTAACACATATAGCATAAAGAAATAACATAATAAGATAAGCAAACTAACATAATGGATAAGCAAACTAACAACCTGCATTTGAGCACAAAACATAACCAGCGCAGATATAAACAAGATGTCTTGAAAATTCTTCCCTCAATCATCGTTACGTGAGAACATTGATTGAATTCAACCCAATTCGTTATAAGATAAGAATATATCACTTGTTCGAACTTCATATATGATCCGTATCATTATTGAATGACATTTCTAGGACCGTAGATGTTATCGATAACAAAGAATATATCCTTTATTAGTTTGAGGAAAATGACTAAAACTATGAATTTAAAAGAATGAAATATTTAAAAAGTATTAACACAAAGTGTATAGAATGTATTTGAATTTTTTTTTTTTTTTTTTAAACATGATTTGTGCACAGATTTATAAGAACGAGTCCTGATTCAAGATGAATAGGAGTCAAAGTACGAGGTACATCAATTCTGGCATGCTATAGCTCCTGAGTGAGCTATATTCATTTCGATGGAAACCAAGTCATGAAGTTCTGATTGAAGTGAGCATTGTACGAAAAGATCGAGAGCACATTGTACTAGAAGCACATGTAGAATTGCAAATGGATGGGTTAGTGACATGAGTAATCTCACTATTGGATGTATCACGCTTTAATATAGACGATCATTATTAGAGATCCCTTTAGGCTCAATATACTTGAAGAGTTTTCTGTGGGCATCCACTTAAGGCAAGACCTAGGTATGTAAGTCCTTTTGGATCCTGTAAACTTAAATAATCGCGGTGGGAATCCATTTGAAGCGACTACTAGTAGATTTGTATATGTGCACTGCTTTGACTATTGGTCCTTTTGTGATTAGTATGTTTCTTAGGAACTAGTCATACTTCTAGTATTTATGATCTTTGAGCTTTGAACATTAACACTGGGTTTGAGATTCATCATATCGGAATGAAGCAATGAAGTGACTAGTTTTGTCAAACAAAGATTCTCATCAACTTGGGAGGCAAGCCTAGATTTCGATGGTTTAACTCTTTCGTTCTAAAGGCGTTAGGTCGCTTAACTCATCGTATGTTTAGAGTGGTTCGAGCAGTTGACTTTCCCAAAGTTGATGGTTTTGCAAACTTAGTGTTCACCCTATTTCCAATAGATTTCCTAAGCTCATTTTTTAAGGCAACAATATTGAAGCACTTATCCTGAATTTGGGCTTTGATGTAAAACCCTAAAAATCGTTAACGCATTAAAAGACCATAATGCCCTCAATCAATAATCCGTAGGATAACACGAGCTTGTAAGGTACGTTATATGGTTGACGTTAAATTGAGTTTAGGTAATACCTTGAACATAAACTTATATTATAATGAATGTAACACAATAACAAGTACCGAGGACTAAATGAAATATATGTAGACTTTTAAATGAAAAGGGTAATGCAAATAATTTGGCAAGTAAATAAAACCTTTGATTTGGTCTCATTGTTTTTCCCCTTTTTGCTGAATTTACACACATAAAATCCCTACCATATTGGTCTTATCTTAACTTACCATATCACCCTCTTACCCATTCAAAATTAACCCTACCTCTCCTCATTAAAACATACGGCAAACACAAGAAAAAGATCCCCTCCACCTCCATGTTTTACTGTCGACACTAAGGCTCCAAGAGGGAAGGGTCGAAGGTGATTGTGAAGCTGCTAAAGTCACGTGCTTCGTACAAATATTGTTGGTGTTGATCGTGGGTTAGAAAGGGGGGCTGCTGTCGTGGGTATTAGCACCGAGAGAGTGCCTTGATTTGCTTTACTTTCTGCTCTTGTTTCTTCTTCTTGTGTCACGATACCAGGTAACATTCATAGTCACGTTTCCTTCCTTTTGGAATCTGAATTCTGGTCATGGAGCAATCCTACCATGCGCCTGCTTTACTTACACCTAAATATGTCATATAAAATTTTAAACCTAAGCTAAGATATATCAAATAATTTGCTATACAAAAGCATGAGATAAACCCTACTTATGTCGACTTAAATCCTGGTTGTATATTGAATTCTGGTCGTGGTCTTAGGTTACTATGAGCATGCCTTAGGCTCATTAAATCATGTTATAAATAAGTGTTAAAACTAGGTCATGAATAACCTATTGTTATGCTACATAAAATCATGAAAGTAATGCCCATATATGTAGAATAGATGTAATAAAATTTGGTACATGAATCTGCTTGGTAAATCACCCTCTCGACATTCCTTTTATTCTGAAAGCTGGTCGTGGCCAAGGGTACCATTCGCATGTTTAAAACCGAATATAACAACATAAAAATCATGATAGGTTGGGCATGGTCAAATGGAGGTTCACATGCTGTTGTTGAGTTATATGTATATGCGCATAAATGGTTATGAAAATGAGTAGAAGATGTAACTAATGGGTATGCATGCATGCGTAGTATTAGAACCAGGTACAAGAATTACAAATTTATCATAGTAATGTGTCTTGTGGGGGTAAATTCTAGGGTCATCGCGGGATTTATCGTTAAGTATTACGGGGTGTTTAACGTGTGTCGGCGGAGATGAGTCGGGGGTTAGTAGTAATGTGTATTTACTTGGTCGTAAATGTTGGTCATTTGAACCGCGAGCAAGCTTAAAGATGGACCGATCATATACTATAAGTGTTTTGTTTTTCTTTTTCATCAAACGTTATCTACCATGCATATGAGTTGTAATATAAAATCTTTAGTCATTGTACATTTTAAACCTTACACTTTGAGATATTTACCAAGCGAACCCTATACTTTCAATGATGATCATATAAGCCCTCAAATAAGATAATTGTCATATTAAACCCTTAAGTTTACCATTTGTCATTTGCAACCCATAAGTTTGGCTAATTAATGACTAATACTCTAAAATGTTGGAATTCCGTCCGTCACTAAAAATGAGAATATTCTGACAACTCTAAAAGTATTAATGAAATTAATCCGTTATGACATTAATGATGCTAATAAGTATTAAATAAATCATAATCCGTGTAGATTCGTTGAAGGAGACGCGACGTTACATCTTCGTGTTCCTACATTCGTTTGCTTTCCTCTCATTTGCTTTAAGGTACAGATATTCTGACCTTTTCAGTAAAGGTTCCTTATGATGTTCTTTTCGTTAGCTTTCCTAATTTACTTATTAGGGTTTCCTATGCCATTGCTATGAACCCCTTTTCTGATAGTTTGATCTGTAGCTTATCCGAACTTCTGTTTTATTGAACCATGCAATATCTGATTTGAACTAGTGTTACGAAGACTCTGATATGCACATTTGTTGAACCCTGCTATATTTGATTATGAACTTCTGAATTGTGAACATTAAATGTTGAATTTCGATTATGAAGTATGATATGTGATTATGATATAATCTACGATTTAGTATATCGAATATGAACTTTTGATATGAACTATCTCATGTGTTATCTGTTGACCTTTATGATGAATTATGATGCGTGTCATTTATGACAATCTGCTTGACCTAAGATGGGTTGATACCGAGCCACTATTTCACTAGTCATGGGGTTCCATGTCCGTATCGCTGATGCACCTCGATATGACTCTAGGGCGATAGAGTGATGTTCGCCACTTTCCTTGATGGTGTAAGGTAGGGGCGTATGGATGCATCCTAGATCCGATCTCGTTATCGATATGTTTTATGGTGAATGATGTCGCGCACATCGCGCCTTCACAAATTCTGGGAGCTAGCTACTCCATTGGTTACTTGAGGTCTCCCCTCATATTATATAAGGTATTCCGAGGTCACCCCTCCGAATACAATGGTTACTTATGATACGCTATGATTTGTTATGTTTCTAGGCTCGTGGTAGTTAACTAAACCTTTATCTGTTACTTCTGTGAAGCATTCTGTTATGATTCGGTATTTTTCGAGTGTTTATATTACGTATTCTGATAGGATATGTTAGTGAATGTGCTTATGACGTATATGTTCAAGTGATTATTAGTTGCCATGCTAGGACATGATTAATATGCTTAAATGTGATTCGCATGTTGTCATCTGATGATATGTTAGTTTACCGTTATGTGAATTCGTTGATCTGTAAGATGACTATGCTAGTGTGTATTTGATTGTTTTGTAAGTTCATCCTGTATAATCGGTTCAGTTAATATTGTGAAACTTAATTACCCGTTAATATACCTATCTGTATATGTCTGACCTGCCATGTTAATTTCGTTTATGCTTATATTTGATCTGAGAAATGATTCAAGTCATGAGTTTTGGTTTGTAAATTGGTAAATTGCTATGTTATGTCTTTGTCTATTTAGTTATAGAAGGTCTACTATGTTTTCTATCTCAGTATGTGTGCTTGCCATGATTGGACCGCTATTTCACCGCTATAATATTGGATTAAGTATGTTACATGTAAATTAATTGACTAGTAAGAATGCCATGTTTACTTTCTAGGAACTGCTTCCGTTAGCTTTTAGACTTTTCGTTTGGCTTATATGTACTCTACTTTCTTGATTCTTTGAATGTTTGGTCATTTAATGTGTTTCCGTAATATGCTATGTGTTTGTTCTTATTTGCTATGTGTTCTTCCGGATCTCTGTGAGATTGTGTTTCTGCAGAATCCTCTATGATTCATTATGCTCACTCCGCTGCGACTTCGTTATTCGTTTCATTTGTTTCAGTTTGCATTTCTGTTTTGTTTAGTTTCCGTTTCTGTTATATCTGTTCACTGGGCTTTGTAAGCTCAGCCGCACTTTCTTTTCCTGCGGCAGGTATTTAGCATTCAAGATGAGCTTATGGGATGGCTGATCTGGGTTTGAGAGTAGAGTTGAGAGCAAGACTTTACCCTAGAGATCTTATATTTATTTTGATTATTAAGTTATTTATGCTTTCTTTTGATTATTTTGTAAAGGCTTCCGCTATTGAATATTATTTAAAGTTCTGATATGAAACCGTATTGTGATATCTTTACCCTTGTCGGGTTGGGGTGTTACATTTGAGGTCATCAATGTCTTTCAACAAGATGTTAGATTGATTGATCAACTTGGAATTGGTCTCCTCTAAGTTCTTCCTTAATGACTCATTTTCTCTTAATAGGTTGGACACACATAGAGCTAGTTCAGCATTTCTAGATTCAAGTGTATCACTCATCACATGCCAGTCATGTTTCGCACATCCGAGAAGTAATTTCAGATTGCATATGGTTGAGTCTTTGTCCTAACTGGTTTTCAATTGATTAATTTCAAAAATTTCGAAATTCGAAATTCGATTAGTGCAAGATTTTTTGCATAAAAGCTTTCATCCTTTTGTTGTATTTCAATTTCCAATGAAATACAACGCTTTCAAGAATTGAGTATTGGTTTGAAAGTTCATCATATACCCTTTTTCAATCATGTCATTAGCATTAATAGTTTTAGATTCAGGCTCAACCAAGATCGATTTCACAAGAGTATGTTCGAGTTAGAATCAAGTAGATCGTGTACATTAACATTTGAATTACTTTGATCGATTAATGGTACCTTATCACATGAAACCTTTTCGACTCGACTCGAGTCTTGAGATCAATACCATTGTCTCCATCTTCCTTCATTGCAACCGAACACGCATTCGGTATCATTCATTGGTTCAACTCGATCCATTGCATGACCTATCACAATCTTTCCATAGCATCACTTGACACCCATTCAATTCATTCAACTTGTCATTCTCTTGAGCGGACTTCCTTAATGTATATTTCCATTTTACCCATAAGTTGAATAAAGGTGTTTGAACTCATGAATTTCCATTCCGGTGTGTTTCTTGAATGAAATTCCACCATGTCATCATCAAAATCGAGGAATATTCCCCGGATAAGTGGTGAAATTGAATGAATATTACTTGAAGAAGTGCATTAGATTTATCGATTGAGAACTTTTCTTTGGTAATTAGAAACCCGCTTGTTCTAAGTTAAGTGCCACAGTTCTTGTCAAGGTGGGAAAGTCTGACGAAGGAGAGCACCGCTTGTTCGATCCATGGTTGTAGATAACGAGTTTGAGATGTCGATGAAGTAGTTGAAAGGGCTTAATGTTGCATTCCATTTGTCGTGCATCATTTGTCAATATCAAGAGTGACTCATTAGAATTGTTTTGATTATAAGTTGCTGAATCATTCACAGTAGAGCATTTTGGGTAGCAGCCTATTTCATTATTCTGCGAGGTATCATAGAGTGCAAGTACTTTGGTGATTAAAGGATCGATGTAAGACATTGTGGGTTGACGAGTATCTTCGCATGAACGACCTCACTACGGTGGAGATGATTGTAGGTACGTTGGTAGACATGTTTATGATTAAACGGGATTTTATAGCTCTATGATTAAACCGAAATAGATTCTTTCACGGATTTTACTAAATCAAGAAAACCGACATGAGACAAGAATCAACCAAGTCGCTAAGTAACCTTGAACCAAGTCACTAAGTACCAAGTCTCTATAATCCCAAGTCGCTAAAACACGTCAAGTCGCTATATAGCAACTCGCTAAGATCCAAGTCGCTAGAAAAATTATGACAAGAAGTCGCTAAAACCCAAGTCGCTAAGTTGTCAAGTCGCTAAATAGCAACTCGCTAGGCACCAAATCGCTAACACCAAGTCGCTAACAACCTTAAGTACAAGTCGCTAACTTTCACCAAGTCGCTACCGTAGTGGAGAATCCACTAAGTGTCTTGCTTGTCGGCTTGTCTCAATAGACAAGTCGCTAAGCTCAACTCGCTAAGACCTTCAACTACAACTCGCTACCAAATTACAAAGCAAGTCGCTACCAAGACAACTTATCCGTGGCTCAAGTCGCTAGCTAGAAAACACATAAACACCACTTTTCAATCCAAAATAACCCAACCACGATGATTCAAGCTTACCAAATCAAAACCCAAGCACATACAATGATTCTAAACACAAAACTACACCCAAGATTCAAACTTTAACACTAGAAATGATCCAAATGATGCAAAAACCACTAAACTTTTTCAAACTCTAAAACCACCTAAAAGTCACTAGAAATCTAAAGATATGTAAGAGATGATCAAACCATGGCTCTTGATACCATTTGTAACATATTAGATTTCATATACACATCATATCACAAACACACTTAGGCGTATAGATGATTTCTAGAGAGAGAAAGTGGGATATTTTAGAAAGAGAAACTTGTGGAATGTTAGATTCCAAATGAATATCCAACCTCTACCTTGTAAGGTAGAGGGTATTTATAGGTTACAAACTAAACGACCTCCGACGGCCACGTGGATCGGTATACAATGGGTAAAGACCCGTCCTTCCTCCACGGTGTTGCACTAAACTAACTAATAAACTACTTAATAACATAAATAACGACAAGTCTACGAGCTAACATAGGCTAGATAACATTTGGGGTGACCGACTCTTTTCTTATGGAATTTCCAATTCCTAAAAAAAGTGATGTTACTGGTGATATGTAGACTAACTCTAGTCTATATGAAGTGTTCTCAATGATATTTCATGAATACGCAGCTTAACCCTCACGGTTACGCGTATTTGATACTCGTAAACCTAGTTTACGAAAAATGATTAATAGTGAATCATGAATAGTGATTTTTCTCCGGGAATGAATAGTGTTTTGTGAATAGTAAAATTTTGAAATAACCTCTCAAAATATCAAATCAACTTCAAAAACGATGAATAGTAAAATGATGAATAGTAACCGATGAATAGTAAATTCGAGATGAATAGTAATTTTGAGAAATGACCGAAATTACGAGTTGTCACATTCTACCACCTAAAAAGGAATTCATCCCGAATTCGGATTCGTTGGTTTCTCGTGTTTAGGGTTTGTGATGAATAACGAGGAAAGAAGATACATGAGGAGGTTGTTACGGCTAGCTAGGATTGAGAATGTATAAACACGGCTGACAGAGAAAATATTGGAAGAATATCTCGATGAGCATCGGTTGGACTTACGGTGAATATGTGAAAATTTTGTTTGCACTAAGATTTATAATTAATCGCTCCCAACATAACATGATCCTCCGCATTAGACATAGGTAGCTAGCTATGTATAATTAATGAACGATAATGTGACGTTCGGTTTAGTTGTTATAACTCTCAATGTTTAAACGATTTAAACCATGTCGTTAAAATGGCAATTAAGATGAAAGGAAGTAAAATTTTGTAAGTGATAACAAGTCGAAGGAAAATAAGTACGATAGATGAGAATATTTCACAATCTAGTGGTTTATCAAACAAGACATAGTCTTAAGTCATAAAGATCCGAATACTAGAAGACATAAACTTAGTACGACATAGTGCATAAGAAATAAGACTGTTAGATTCTAAACTTCTTGACCGCCGCATTGTTAATACCCCGTGAGTTTCTCCTCCTTCTAACATATATGCTCTCCCATGAGCACCTTCAACTTGTCGACCTTGGTTTTGGGGACATTGGTTCCGATAGTGTCCTTGCTCCCCACATCCAAAACATGTAATTATAGCCTTCGTCTACAATCCCGTGCAAGGTGTCCCGTTTGACAACTATAGCACTTAGCACGGCAAGGACACAGTGATGAAACTTACATCGATTACATAGTAGGTAGGTTCCAAGATAACCTCTCGCTTTCTATTGGTGTAGCAACATAAACCATTGCGCCTTCTTGTCTTCTATTTCATTGTTGATGATGGTTAGTGTTACGATTTTGGTTGTCATAATTATAACCTCCTGGTCATTTTCCATTTCCTTTTCTTGTTGCTAGTTTGGTTGTTATTGTTGTTGTTAATGGTGTGATTGTTGTTATTGTTGTCGTGGTTATTGTTGATAATATTTTCCTCTTCACAACCAGGCCATGAGTCTTTGAGTTATCCCGATAGTTTCTTTAATTGTTTGTGGATCGGAAGAAGTTACATTTCCTTGAATACTTTGTTGAAGTCCTCCAATGAAATTTTCTAGTAATTTCTCATTGTCCGAAACCATAGTTAGACGAGAGCGACCAACTCTTGAAACCTTCCGATGTAAGTCTCGATGTCATAACCAATAGTCACTAACTCATAAAATTATGTTTCTAGTTTCTTCACTTCTGTACGTGGATAATACTTCTTAGTTACCAGCTTCTTGAATTCATCCCACGTGAGCTTGTAAGCATTTTCCACACCAATAGGTTGCGCATACGAATTCCACCATGACATTGCGCCATCTAAGAGTGTACCAGTGGCGAACTTTACCTTGCAGTCATCTGGGAAATTGCATAGAAGAAATACAGACTCCATCTTCTCAAACCAACGGATCATAGCAGTGGCTCCTTCTGTGCCTTTGACCTTTGTGGGATCACAGTTCTTAAAGTCCTTGTATGTACAATTTCGAACTCCAGATCCTCCTGCAGCCTCTGTGAGCAAGAAGAAGTCTATGACTTGAAGAAGTCTTGCCATGTCTTGGGCAGCAGCCACTGCTGCTCGTTCTTTCCTTAGTGCCTCGGCTATACTATCCTTTACATACTTTTGGCTAGCAGCTTGTTGATATGTGCAAAACACATATCATTTCTTTATCTAATAAAACCCAAAATAACCAAGAAAGAGCCGTTTATTGCTAATATTTGTGGTTTTCTTGAGTTTGTGCTTGCGGTATGGATATGTCAAACACACAAAAAAGAAGCCAAATCGACGAAAATCCGAGCACGAGAGATTAAGAGAGTTTAAGTCGAGCGGAAGATAAAAATTATGCTTTTGTGAAGAGTTTTATTCTCGAGGATGATTTTGGAAGATATAATCATATTTGAAGAATTGTCGAATCGGTCCTCATCTTTGAGCATTTGGCGAATTGATCCTTCAAGTTTCGTGGTTGCAAAATCGGTCCCTGGATTATTTGAAGAAGGATATGTTCAACCCTTGGAAGATATTTCGAATTACAATTATGGTCCTTGAAATTGATTTTACACTTTGGGTCCTTAAAATACACCTTGGATCACTATATTTATCCTAAATCAAATAACAAAGCCTTGGCCCAATCCACATCTAAAACCCGGTCTATTATCTCTTAACCCAATACCACGGTTTGATATCTCAACCGCTACCCACCTTGGACCCTAGTCAAAATAACCCAAACCCGGTCAAACACACTTGAAATAATATAAACAAAACCAAACACGCCCAACCCCTTCTTCCCCAATCCAAACGCGCCCCTCTTTAACCCATGTACCAACCTCGTACTAGAATCTTATTCCCTTCTAGAAGCTGAGCTGATTTGTCAGGATAAGAAGCCCACGTGGCCCTTTCAATCATTCTTATTGGACGCAACAAGTCATAAGGTGAATTGGAGCATTTTGATTGGAGATGATGAATCAGAAGGCTGAGGATAAGGATAAGCCTTCTAGGCTCTTCTATCAAGGATCCAAGACTGCTTGAAGGCTATAAATAGGACCCCTTAGCATCATTTGTATTCGTGCATTTTATTAATTTCAATTCAGTTTTATGTTTAGTGTATTTCACTTTTTAGTAGCTTATTACCGCCTTTTAAAGTTCTTATGTAATCTCGGTTTCAAGATAATCTAATTTCGACTTTAATAATAAAATTCCAAGATTTCCTTATAAGCTTGCATTTCAGCTTTTCATATGAATAAAGGTGTTTTAAGATTGAAATAAGCTCATTCACTTCACATGGTCGTTGTGAGCTTATTTGTTGTTTAATTATTCCATTTCACTCATTTGCATACACAAAAGTTCTTGGTCAATAAAAGTCAACTTGGGTCAAAAGTGAAAGTCAAATCGAATTTGATTGAAATCATTTTCTAACATCTTTCATCATCTAGAGACTATGCTTTCATCCTCATTTTACCGCCTAGACTCAAAAAGGGTAAACCAGCGTTTTAGTACCAAACAGTCCTTGATAAGGAGTGTTTGGCACTAAGGGTTTTTGACCCATTCAAGGTACCTTTTGAGTTGTTTTTGGTTTGGTTAACTCATTTCAGTAGTCCTTGTAGTGTTTTTAATAATTACACCATCTTTTATAGAGTCAGAAGTGGTTTTCAACATATTGGTATCCATAAAAGTCGTCAAAACGACTTATGGCTTAAGTCATAGTATAAGTCCCGGTCGAGTCGGTTGAGTCATCTTGGGTCCTTTTGAGTGCGTGTTAAGTTTTAGTTTAGTGTCACGAGAATATCAAAAGAGTTGGTCAAACATCTCAGTTGTCAAAACCTTGTCACAAAATCATTTCTTGTTAAAGCGGCCCTTGAGTCGACTTCTCAAGTAGTTTTATAGTGTCAAACTTTTCAAAATTACAAAAAAAAATTAGTTTTCTATAGAATTTAGTGGGCAAGGTTAGCTTGTAGTCAGTTTTTACAAACATTCAACAGCTTTTGCAAACTCAAATTTAGTCTTAGTTTCTGTCCCAATTCCCACATCAGCATAACTGTCATCAAAACATCCTTTACATCAGATCTGTTAAATCCTTCATTTGAGCTTGAAAATTGTTGAAAATTGGTTTTTGGTACTCTCTGGTACATGGTTCATATCGGATTTAACTTATTTTGGGATGATAAGTTCTGTAGCTAGCTGAAAAATAAGCTCAAAGTCACCCCTCTGCGCCCCTAAATCGCTGACATTTCGAATTCAAAACAAGTATCCGAGCTTATTAGACTGTAGGTATAGCTTAAGTCACTCCTAGAAACCTTAATATAGTTAGCTTATTAGGACTTCCTCCCAATAGCTTATTTAAGGCTCCCTTGTAGCTTATTAGCTTAATTTATCTAGTAATCTTTGTTTCAACATTATCCCTTCTTAATCATTAGCCTATTGCATGCTCCCATAGCTTAATTCGATCCCTTTAGATCCTTTTGGGCTCCCTTTAACTAGAATTAAGTTTAGTAGCTTGTAGCTTATTTTTAAGTAGCTTATTAGTAAAGCTGTTTCATTGCGACTCTCATTTCTCACACATAAGCTATAGTTTTATATTTTTCATAGAATTAGAATAATATTTTAGACTTTACTTGAATTTTTCATAAATTTTCATCTTTGTTTAGTATTTTCACAATTTAAAAGCAGTTTTAGGTATTTTAAATAGCTTTTATTGCAATTAATTCGGAAAAGTTCCAAAAATAATTTTTCAATTTTCATAGATTAAGATAAATACAAAAGCAAAAATAATTTTCTAGATTTTTCCTAGCTTATTTTGTAATTTTAGCCAATTAACTAGATTTAAATAGTTTTAAATTTGTAGAAAATAGAAAATAATCGAAAAATACAAAAATAGTTTTGAAAATTCTTCAGATATTTTAGATTTTATAAAAATAGTTTCATATTTTTCCCTTAATTTTCATAATTTTTAGAATTTTAAGTTAGATTTAAAAGATAAAATTAGTTTTAATTCTAATAAAATCCAGAAAATCCTAAAAATAGTTTTAATTCATAAATAGTTTTCAACTTGCATTTCTAGAGTAAAAGTAATTTTAGGCATTTTTAGGATATAATTTAGACGTAGTTGCATTTTAATTACGTTTCGTTTATTACGCTTTTAGTTAATCTCGCAATTAGATTTCCGTAGAATAGATTCCCTTAATTACTTTCCCTTCTCCGTAGTTTAATAAAATCAAATCACAAATCAAAACATCGAGCATTAAATTCCAAACCAATAACGGCGTTGGCGATTCGCCCGTTGGGAAAGCGATTCGGTCGACTAATCCAGTATCAACGATCACACACGGATTTGATTTAATATTCTTTTCCTAAAGGAATTTTGAATCTATCTTCGTGATTATTTTGATATCGATATTGAGGTTTTATCCATACACATACCCCTAAGCCTACATGTTGGGTTTTAGGTTCCTTGGATTTGATGAGACAAAGTAAATAGAAGAATGAAACATCAAGGACTTAAAGAGAAAGAGAATAAATCTACAAAAAGATGGAAGGACTTGCTTGCAAAAGAAGATTTATTATTTAGTCCTTCGTAGTATTTTGTAAACCCTAATCCTCTAGTATATAAAGAGGACATGGGTGTAGGTTTCACATACAAGTCTTTCACAATGTAGACGTCTAGTAGATGGTGTGTGTGTAACCTAGACGTGTTTCTATAAACGTCTAGGGTTAGTGTTTGTTTTGTATATCCCTAAGATCCGAGATGGCTTAGATCCACATTACGCTTAGGTAACACGTTATATTTCGATCAATATATAATTGGGAGATAATGGTGAATGAAACCTTGTGTCAATAACATAGTTGTTTATATATTCCATTGTGCATGATTGTTTGTCTATGTTATTGTTAAACCCTAAGGCTCAAAACGATCTCAAGGAGTCCTATCAAACTCCACAATTGGTATCGAGCTTGGGGAGCTCGTTACCTAGGGATTCACAAGGTTTTATTGGTCGATGAATGGCGAAAAAGAAGAAAAATTGAGTCGAAAATTTTCGTATATGTTTACTGCAACCTTTGCTTTGTAACGATCATAACTTTTTCGTTAACCGCTGGATCGTGACGAAATTTTAGGTGGACGTTCTCTATATATTCATCTAACTTTTCACGAAGGAATTTTCGATCCGAGCTTCCAAAGAAAAGTTATTCATTGTCGAAGTTGGTTGAAGGTTTCGTAAATTCAATTTTTGGGTTTTCATGTATATTCAACTTCTTGAATTTGTGTTACTTGTTCTAATTCTTGATGGAGGTTGTTTATACATTGTGTGGTGTTTATGATTCATGGTTAGAAGCAGCTTTCCTAGTGTTTTTACGAAACCACTTCTAGTGTTTTTCTGAAACCACTTCTAGTGTTTTCTGCAACCACTTCTAGTGTTTTCTGCAACCACTTCTAGTGTTTTCTGCAACCACTGATAGTGTTTTCTGCAACCACTTCTAGTGTTTTCTGCAACCACTTCTAGTGTTTTCTGCAACCACTGATAGTGTTTTCTGCAACCACTTCTAGTGTTTTTCTGAAACCACTTCTAGTGTTTTTCTGAAACCACTTAGTGTTTTTTCGAAACCACTTCTAGTGTTTTCTTGAAACCATCGCTAGTGTTATCTCAATTCCACCTTTGGTGTTTATTGCGTTATTCGTTTAACGATTAGGTTTTGGAATTGAGGGAAGTCGTACATGTTTTGGTCTTCGAGAATTTTGGCGACACACATGTGAGATTGATTCACACACACAAGGAGTTTGGTTTTTGGTTATTTGTTCTTAAAGGATTTAAAAGCTCATATTTGGTTTATTGGATTAGTTGATTACAAGAAAGTTGATTATTACTAATTTGATGTTGTAGTTGAGTTTCACGGGGTTGTGTTCTTATCATATCTCAAAGTGGGTGTTACACTTGGAGGTAACTTGTTCGTGCTTCAATGATTGTGACGAAGAATTGACATAACACTTTAAGGAGTGACGTTATTGTGCTCGATGATTATTGTCAAGAGATTGAGGTCTCCTTATACATTGGTTAGTATACGTTCAGAGTCACGTGGATAAACAAGACATAAGATGCAAGTTTGGGTTATTCTACTTCTTCATCAAATTCGTTATATTTGGTTTTCTGTACAAGTGATCATTACATGGAGCTTACAGATTTGAAGAATCTTTTTATGTTCGTGCACCACTCAAGGGGAAGTTTCTACTGCTTAATTTCTCTATTTGTTGATAACAAAAAGGGGAAGATATATTGGAGTGGCGTAGCATGGATTAAGGGGAAGACAAGATTTGTTTCATTCATGGAGATGTTTACATCTCAACTTCGCTACTTGCCTAGGGAAGTTCGTACACGACTTTGTTTGTTTTGTCATCATCAAATAGGGGAAGATTGTTGGGTTTTAGGTTCCTTGGATTTGATGAGACAAAGTAAATAGAAGAATGAAACATCAAGGACTTAAAGAGAAAGAGAATAAATCTACAAAAAGATGGAAGGACTTGCTTGCAAAAGAAGATTTATTATTTAGTCCTTCGTAGTATTTTGTAAACCCTAATCCTCTAGTATATAAAGAGGACATGGGGTGTAGGTTTCACATACAAGTCTTTCACAATGTAGACGTCTAGTAGATGGTGTGTGTGTAACCTAGACGTGTTTCTATAAACGTCTAGGGTTAGTGTTTGTTTTGTATATCCCTAAGATCTGAGATGGCTTAGATCCCTGTTACAGTTAGGTAACACGTTATATTCTGATCAATATATAATTGGGGAGATAATGGTGAATGAAACCTTGTGTCAATAACATAGTTGTTTATATATTCCGCTGTGCATGATTGTTTGTCTATGTTATTGTTAAACCCTAAGGCTCAAAACGATCTCAAGGAGTCCTATCAAACTCCACACTACATATTCGATGAATCAAATTTTGGCGCCGCTGCCGGGGAGGTTGTGTCACGACAATATCGTTAGAGGTTTGACGATTAGTGACTCGAGATCCTTCATTTGTGAAGTTACTATTTTTCTAAAATTAAAAAAGTAAAAAATATTTTCCTTTTTCTTTTGTATATATATATCATATTAAAAAATACAAAAACATTTTCTCTTGTGTTTTTGCTAATAAATAGAAGACACCAATTATATAACATTCTCAACGGAGGTGTTATCATTAATAAGTTCCCGAACTAAAGATCAAAAACTTGCCTTTGTGTCGCTTGTGAATTGATTTATTTCTATCGGATAAACAAACTATGTGGTGGGTATAAGGATCGCCCGACATTAAATTGCGGCCGAAAAAAGCGGGTTTTAATAAGCTTCGCTACCGACCTACAAAGCTTCTCCGTCGCTTGTGCGTTTGTCTTATAGAGTGATTTATTCATCGGGATTATTGGTTAAGTTCACCGTGTTTCGAATACCGTTCTCTTTTAATTGCCTTGGTTTTTGAAAGTGCATGCACTCGCTCTAATAACTTCTGAGACCGATACGTGAAACCGCCACAATTCCGAGAAGGCGAAATAGACGTGCTCCATTAGTCGAACCCGAGATTCGAACTAATCGGACTCACCATCGTCGAAATGGCGGAGGACAACCGATC